>CM052711.1:25731571-25816571 GCA_028551405.1 Uromys caudimaculatus | reverse complement strand
TTCCAGGGAGAAAGCAAGTGAGACGCTTGCAGTAAGCATGACTTTAGGGTGTGTTAGGAGCACAAAGGAAGCCACTATACCTCAGAGTCATCGAAAGAAGAAAGAGGCATAAGAGCTGCCAGGGGGAGTTCAGGGCCTAGGTAATTGGTTCTGTTGGTACAATGGTGATGACCGCTAGCCATTCTTCCCAAATCAGTTCTTCTCTTTCCTTGGTAAAGGATTTATTTGGGCACCTAGATCCTGAATTTCCCAGAGTTCCTTACGGTGGGGTGAAAGCCCATGACAAAAGCTATTACCAGTGGAATGTGAGCAGACAAGATGTGTATAAGAAGACCCTCATTTTATTGAAGGGCAATTGTGTTTAACTTCCCATCTTACTACTGTCTTGAGTGACAAGTATTCGGAGGAATGGAGGACAAGATGGAAGGGACCTCACTGCCACATGACAATGCAGAATTATTCTGCCATGTGTGATGGTTCATTCTAATTGTCAACCTGCCATAACTTAGAACCCGAGAGGAGAGCCTCACTTGAGGATTGTCTAGATTAGGTGGAGACCCCCGCCCATAGTGGGCAGCACTATTGCATGGGCTGGGTCCTGAGCTGCCTAAGAGCAAAGAAAATTGAGCTGGAGAGATGGCTCAGTGGCTAAGAGCATGAGTTGCTCTTGCAGATGTCCTGGGTTCGATTCCTAGCCCCCACACAGCAGCTCACGACTGGCAATTGCAGAGGATCTGATATACTCTTCTGGCATCTGTGGGCACTGCATGCACATGTTGCACAGACATACATGCAGGGAAACACCCATACACATAAAATAAAAATAAATTAAACATGTAAATGACTAGAGAATGCTAGCAGCAAGTGAGCAAGCTAACAAGGACGGACGCCTGTGCACCTCTGCTCTTGACTGCAGGTGTGCTGTGACTAGCTGCTTGAATTCCTGCCTTGACCTCCCCCCAAAACTATGAACTATACCTTAGAATTATAAGCCATATACACTCTTTCCTTCCTTAGGCCGCTTGTTGTCAGGGTATTTTATCATAGCAACAGGAATAAAAATAGAACACCAGGCTGGACTGTTAGGTGAGAAATAAATTATCTTATTTAAACTCCAGTACTTTGGGGCCATCATTACAACAATGTAGCTCTTCCTATAATTAAATCCATGAGATGTTTGTCCTTTATGAAGCTAGAAGCTGCTAGAAACATTCAAATGGATCACTGCCGTGGCCCGTGCTTTAAAAAGATCCTTCTGAGTCCTGCATGGAGAACAGATTGCAGGAAGCCAGCAGTGAAGGAGGGCAGACCTGCTGTGTGAGATCACGGGCTGAGGCAGTAACGGTAGAGGAGGAGATGCTGGGGAGAATATGAACATTTTGGCAGTAGAACAAGTAGGCTGGCTGATTTCTTAAATTGTTGGAGAGGGAAGAGAAGAGGAAAAACTATGATTCTGAGGTCTCTGCCTCGAATGACTGGTGAGACTGTGGTGGGATTTGCAGGAAACTAAGCACAGGAGGGGAGGGAATGCATAAACTGGTCATAAAACGAGCCATAGACTGGCACAAACAACAAGGAGAGGAAGCAGGTGGCTGGTTTAGTCTTCTCTGTGAGCTCCAGGTTCAGTGGAGATCCTGCCTTCTCGCCTAAGTGGAGAGCAACCCAGTATGTCAACCTTGGGCCTCCACACTCATGCACACATGTGCGCACGCACTAGTACACACATGCAAACATGTACACACATGCTCACACAGTCACACAGTCACAGACATGCCATACACCCAGACGTGTGCACACACACTCTTACACATCTAGACACACACTCTCACACTCACACACATTCACAAAGTGTCAAAACCACATTCACACATCCATACACAGACACACTGACACGTTTGGACACATATAATAAGTTCTAAAACAGATACACATTTCCTCAAATATGTTCTCACACTTAAGTTCACACGCCCACACTTAAACACACTCGGACACACTGCATACCCTGACACACTCCATACCATACACGCCCACCCACATTCACCCACCAGTTCCCAGACACTTGCACACATCCAGTCAGACACACTCTCAGATTCACAATCACGCACACTTACTTGCTAACTCACTCACATAAACTCACTCATTGTTTCCTACACTCAAACATTCAACCTCACATGCTTGCAACTTCTTACACACTTGCACACATTCAGACTCATACTCAGTTTCACAGGCTCACAAAAAGATATCTGTCTGTGTGCTCACATCTGCACTGCTAAATATGCTCACATGTTCACAGTCACACACACAATATCACACACATACACACTTGCATGCCCATGTTCACACTTTTGCATGCTCACACTCACTACTTGCCTACCTTCACACACTTGCACACTCATGTATATCCAAACACACATACACTTTCACTCAGCTCTGACTTACACACATAAACACACTCATCCTTTTCCCTTTCAAGCATGTCTACTGTTAGATGCATCTATACATTTTCACAGACACAAACTATTCTTATAGCTTACAGTCTTCCAGACATTCACGTTCAGTCATAGGCACACACGCACATATGGTCGACACTGACCCACATCCATGCTCAGTCACAACCCACACTTCCACATACTCACACACCCACACCCACGCACCCACTCACACATATAAAACAACACACTTCCTTACACTCATATTACACACTGTTTCACATCACAAATGTACTCAACACACATTTCCACAAACCCACATGTTCGCAGCTCACACCCACTGAACTTGCACTCACAATCTCAATTACACACATGTACACAGTCTATCATTCACACACCCCAAATCACTCATGCACACTCACTCATATACACACTCAAACCCACGCAAGCTCACACATTTACACACCTAAACACATACAAGCTCACACGTTTACACTATCACATATACCTACTCACAAATTCCAACACACGCACTCACACACTCAGTCACGGACACTGACTCACATTCTTTCAGACTCACACTTTCATACATACTCGCACATGGGCGCCCTCACACACAGGCAAACTTAGACAAAATCATACTTGCACGTGCATTTACACTCACATGTTCACACATTCCCATACAAAATCTCACACTCAGATTCAACCATATACACACTTATACTCACACATGTACACAATCACACAAACTCCATGCTCACACTCCCACATTTACATACTAATATACATGTACTCATTTGCACAGACATGCTCATGCACTCAAGCACACTCATGTACTCACACACACACTCACACTTACACACTCACACATATGCTCATAGACTCACCCTTAGACACCCATTCACGCACACAATTGGACACGTCCATGAACACATATTCACAAAGTTACTCACTTCCACACATGCCCACACACACTCACACACCCTGACAATACACACATCCAGACACACACCCACCATCTCACACACTCACACATACACATAAACACTTTCCCTTATACACAAATTTATGTTCATGTTGCTGATGTCTTTTTCTTTTGAGTTGTGGAGTGCTGGAAATGATGATTCCAAGGCAAGAAAATGGTTTTTGAGGGGGAGGTTTTCATTACATAGCCTAGGCTGGCCCCCAAGTAGCCTAGGCTGGTCTGCAATTACCACTTTTCCTGTTTCATCCTCCCAGTGCTGTCTCAGTCTCAGAAAGATATATGCATAGCCATGGGAGAAGAGAAGGAACACAGAGAGATTTTGTGTTTGTCAGAAGAAAAATTAATATTCTTCCAAAATTTCACTAGTACCAATAAAGAGGCTCTTCACATTGAAGTGATCCAAATTACAAGTGTGCAATACCGGTGAGCCAATGTGAGCCAGTGACTGTGTTTGGTGACAGAGGCATGTTGTCTGTGACTGATGAATCTGGGCAGCTCTGCAGGGAACCAGGGCAGAAGACAGCCAAATAAAGACTCTTGCTGCTCCTGGCCTTTGTGCTACAGAGATGTAGGTTTCCATGGACTGATCACAAAAGTTTCTAAAACGGTTTCCCTTTTGTAAGTCAGCTCTGTGACATTTTGAGAAATCAGGCCTTGACTATGAAAAGCAAATTGGGCCAGTGCCGTTGAGGGCAAAGGAAGCGTTGGTCCAAGGCAGGATGAGGGAGATAAGAAACAACCAGCAGCGGTGAGGAGCCATCAGATGTTTGCCTCACCACTCTGCCAGGAGGATGGCTGGGCAACTTTCTTGCTTGTCATTGTGTGAATAAGAAAAGGTTTCAAAACTGTTTACAGTTGGAGGCGCGGGGATGAAGGTCGCAGTCCTTCATGATCATTGCAGGACATCAAATGACTCCAGGTTAATGTGGGTCATGGCCAGTGCTTTAGCCTAAGAGGAAGGGGGCAGTTTATCCACTGTGGATGTTTTCTGACAGGAAAACTCAGGCACGGAACATTTAGGGTACCATTAGATATGCAGAACCTGAACTTCTTTTAGTCCCAAGATTATCAGTAACTAAATGCTCAGAACAGGCCCTCAGCGCATCCTTTGCTTGCCAGGGTGCTTTTCTTCTTCTCCCTCAACTGTCTTTTCTTCCTGCAGAGTTTAGAGCACTGAACTTAAAAAGTCAGAAGTGAGAATTCCGCCTGATTGCTCTTCCTCACTGGAGAGCATTATTGTAGCAGACCTATGCCTGCATTATAAAAGATACCTTCCCTTTACAAAATACAATTAACATCAGGTTTAATTGTTATGAAGGTAGAACAAAGAAAGTAGGGAATGGAAAGTAGGCAATTTTAAAAAGTAACCTTAGAAATAACTTGGGAATTATGGGGCTGGAGAGATGGCTCTGTGGCTAAGAATAGGCGCTGCTTCTGTAGAGGTGCCCAGTTCAGCTCTCTACATTCAAGTTGGGCAGCTTGCGGCCATCTATAACTCTAGCTCCAGAGGTCCAATGTCCTCTTCTGGCCTTTGTGGACAACTACACTCATGCACACATATCTACACACACACATATATAAAATTAAATATAATTTGTTTAAAAAGGTGGGTGGGGGAGCACCCTCATAGAGGCAAAGGGGAGGAGATAGAGTGTGGATGGGATGGGGGGTTGTAGAAGGGTAACTGGGAAGGAGGGATATCATTTGAGATGTCAATGACAGGAATGATTAATTTTAAAAAAAACTTGGAGAAATGTTTTTTAAAAAAAAGAACTTAGGAGTTTTAACACGTGAGTGATTGTAAATTAGAATAATTCATATTATCCCACCAAACAAAGATCTATGCTTTCACCTCTTTCCCTGTCTCTTCTTGTGACCTCACAGTAGGCTTAGGTTTTTCAAAACCTACTTTAATAAGGGTTGTCAAATGAGTCTACCCCAGTTCTAGTCCACCATTCAAAGGTAGGGGAGAAAAGATGGTAGATAGGACAAGGGGATGTGAACCTGGCTAGTAGTTCTTTGAGGGGTGATTCCAATCTCCGTTTTTCAGGACACCAGCAGTCCAGTTCTGTAGCATCAGGACACCCAACATGAATCAGCAGCAGCAGCAGCAGCAGCAGCAGCAGCAGCAGCAGCAGCAGCAGCACAATCCAGCAGAAACAGCCAGGCCTCTGCCGAATTGGCATGAGTCAGCGGGAATGACCAGAAGCAGCTGAGGACACTAGAAGTTCTCCCTGCCTCTCTCAAGTGAAGTAAAGATCAGCGAAGATGTGAGACCAATGAAGCATCGCAAAGCTAGCTGTGCAAACACGTTGTCACCGTCCATTGAGTCCTATGTATACTCTCTCTAAACATCACATGTTCTCCCAAATGTCTTGCCTCAGCAAAACACCACATGAGTCTTCATCACATGACACAACCAGAGACTGAAGTGGAAATTTCTGTTTTCTTTGGAGACTCAGTTGTGTCATGTGATGTTTTTCTGGAAACTGTCTTATGAGAGGATGTTTTTGCTGAAGCAGACATGTGGGAGGATGTTTTGCTAAGAACAGACATGTGGTGATTTTCTAGAGGCAGCTTGGAAAAAAGGCATGTGTTGTTTTCTAGAGTGGATGCTTGAAAGAACACGTGATGTTTAGATAGGATATAAATATAACCCAACAGACAATGGACGACGCTGGATGGTATTGGTATGCCTTGCCATTCTTTGCTGGTTATCGTTTTGGTTTTGCTGATGCTGGTCTTTGCTGATGGTGCTGGGTGGTATTGGTATGCTTTGCCATTCTTTGTTGGTCATAGTTTGTCCTGACTTCATAGAGAAAAAGGCAACAAAAAATTTCTGGTGGCGTTCCGGCAGCTTCTGCAGACTTGAGCCAATTGACAGAGCCTTACAATTTCTTCTGAATCAACCTGCTGTTGCTGGTTTGTGAATGGTGTCTGTAAGTGGATCAAGCTGCTGCTGCTGCTGTTTTCTGTGAACTGAACTGCTGATATTCTGATAACATAGATTGAATTGGCTTCAAAGAAATATTTCTAAACAGGCCCACATTCTCCTTTGCTCTTTGCTTCCCACGACCTCTGGTGGGTGGTGGGTGGTGGGCTAGAAGGGAGGTTAAAGCACTTAAGAACCCTTATTAAAAAGAAAAATCTAAGCCTACAAGAAACTTCCACCTCATCTCACTAGCTTAGTTCAGCTGAGTCCCAGGAATCACAACATCTCTCTCCCCCTCATGCCAGCATGAGGGGGTAGTGTATAGTTCTGAGATGTTCAATATGTTTAAATCCCATATTTGCCACTTTATAGTTCAGTGAACTTAGGCAAGTTAGAATTTTGTTGTTGTTGTTGCTGTGATAAAATACTCAGGCAAAAGTAACATAAGGGGGGAATGATTTGTTTTAGCACACAACTCAAGGTGATAGCCCATCATTCTAGAGGAAATCAACATGGCAGGTGTTTGAGAAAACCGGTCTCCTGGCATCCTCAGTAGGTGAACATGGGTAGACAGTGTGCTCCGACATAGCATATTAATTGAAAATTTCAGTGCCAGCAGACATAAGATAATTCCCTATGAATTATTGATAAGAAAGACCCCTGAAGCTCCCCAAATGACATAAGCTCTTGCCATTGTCCTTAGTTGCCCAGCATGGCTAGATGACTGAAGCCCTGTTGCTGAAGACACCACACACTTTAGTTGTAAGACATGGAGAAATCAATCTAGTACTTACTGGAAACGTCCTCCCTGCCACTTAGCTTTCTAGTGCCAGAAGGTGTCACATGGGCTAATGAGGAAGAAAATATGTCAACTGTCTTACATAGTGCTGGAACCAGGATGCTGTAATACTGACCTGCCGGGTGACACTGGCTACTGGCACAATAGTGGTATGAAGATGATTGGGGTAACCCGTTATTTTCTGATTGAATTTGAGGCCTATACGCAGGAAGGAATTCATGCCTGGTATTGTAAACCTGTTAAATCCCCTGGCTACAAGGCCACAGGGCCTACTGAGTGTGGACTCAAAGTTCTGCAATATGAACCCAACCAAAGTTTCTCTTATTTTAAGTTATTTATCTCAGATGTTCCATCACGGAGATCCAAAGAGGACCAACGCACACACATGCACATGTGTACGCACCTACACAAACACACACATGCGTGTGCACACATGCACATGTACACACAAATGCATACATGTGCACAGACATGCACATATGTGTACACAAGGAAGAACCTGGGCATACAGGCCTTGCTAAGTCTCTCTTAGTTTGTTAGTCAGATCAGAAGATCTCATTTTCCAATCATATTTCCCAACTGTCTACTTGTCATCAAATTTAAACATAAAAAGGCCCATATTTGTTCCTATAGGCCTTCCTCTTATTTTCTGAAACTTGCCATGTTCATATAACATATGAAAAATCACCCCTCAGAACAGTGTCTAACTATATAGTCCTGTCTAGCTTGTAGCTTGCCGTGTAAACCAGACTAGTTTCAAGCTTGTAAAGATCTGCCCCTCTCTACTTTTCTGGGACTGAGATTAATGACATATACCCTATGCCTGGCTATTTCTCTCTTACTAGTTTGATTGTCATTATAGGGTCCCCAGCTCTGAGACTAAATTGGAAAGGAAAAAAATTCTTCTATCTCATATAGCACTGACTCCCACCTTGATCTTTTCTGTGAACACATCCCAGGCCCTGCAGGCTGAGTCCATCAGAGTCACCTCTGAGCTTCCACTGAGCGTCAAAGCCTTGTTATAGTAAACCATTTTTTTTCTCTGCATCAAAGATTGCAACACATGTCTTGACACAGTAAGTGACAACTGGACAGATTATTTGAGAATCAAGGAGAAGTGGTTTTGTGATTATAGTACTTACCGTGTTATATTGAATTGTGTTTGCACACGCTTGGGTGACGAGCTTCTCAAGGGCATGTCTATTTCTCTTCACCTTCAAATCCCATGTTCTAGTTCAGTGACTCTGTCTCTATCTCCTTCTCCTTTCCTGCTGTGTGTGTGTGTGTGTGTGTATGTGCGTGTGCGTGTGTGTGCGCGCGTGCGTGTGCATGTGTGCTATATTCATGTGCATGTGTGTGTCTGAGGGGTGCATTTACCTTTGTGGGCACGTTTGGAAGCTAGAAGTTGATGTTAAGTTGTCCCCAGTCACTTCTTCATCTCATTTTTTGAGACAAGGTCTCTCACTGAACCTGAGACTCATCATTTCCCCTGCCCTGGTTGGACAAAAAGCCTCCAGAATCCACCTGCCTTGGATCTTCGGGTCCCCTCAGTAAGCGCATACAGCCATGCCTGGCTTTTTACAGTTGCTAGGGATCTGAACTCAGGTCTCATGCTTAAACAGGAAGCTATGTGAATCATCTCTCCCCAGCCCATCTGACAAATGCTTTTCTCACTAGACCTCACAGAGCTCTACCCGTGGTTCCAGCTCATACCCCTGGGAGAAGCAGTATATATAGGCCAGCTACACACACTGGTCCTTCTTCTATTAGCCTTTCCTCCATCTGCACCAATACACTCTTACACTGTTTATTTCTGTCCAAGATATACGTAACTGGTGACCATGAAAATGATTACCAACAACACAAGGCTTTCATTTTGACAAGAATTCAAAGGCTTATGGGAAGTTGGCACAGGAAGTGCAGGAGAAGCCTCTCCTGACAAGAGGGGAGAACTTGGCTGAGTAGAGAGGTTTTCTGGAGTTACTCAAAGCATACCTCATGTAGGTGCTTCTTGATGCATAATATTAAATCATTTTAGAAATGTGTGATCGTATAGCCACTTTGGAAGATGGCTTGGCTGTTTCTTATGAAACTAAACATACTTTTACCATATGATCCAGCAATCACATTCGTTGGTATTTACCCAAATGAGATAAAAACACATCCACACAAAACCCTGCATATGGATGTTTATAGCAACTTTATTCATAATTGCCAAAATCTGGAGGCATCCAGGATGCTGTCAGCAGGTAAATGGGAAAAGCACAGTGCATTTAGACAGTGGGATAACTGCACGGTGCTTAAGTGAATAAGACGTAGGGGGAACACCAACGATGTAAGAAAAAGAAGCCAGTCTGGAAGCTCCATACGGTAGGAGTCAAACTTAACACACGTTCTAGAAAAAAGCAAACGTATGAAGACATTTGTAATTGCCAGGGGTTAGTCTGGAAGGAGAGATCCATTCAAGGCAGTGAAAGCATTTTGTAAGATAATGGTGGATTTTATCATTATACATTTGCCCAGCTCCGCAGAATTGAATGTGAAGAATGAATGTCCACTAATGTAGACGGTGGACTCTGGATTGTAGGTTCATTGCAACAAGTGTGCTGCTCAGCTGGGACAGGGTGACAGTGTGGGGGTTACATGCATACGAACAAAAGAGGGGGCTCCAAAAACTGCTCTAAACCGAAAGACTATTAAGCTAGGGACAGACAGTATGGAATGAGAACAGCACTTGACTGTAAACTGATGTCCCAGGTGATGCGGTCAGCCATGGAGATGGGCTGTGACCCCTGTGGTGTGTTGTTGGGTTCTTCAGGACAGGTGATCTGAAAAAAGAGTCTCTTTTATAGAGACAGCACAGAATGGAGGGATCACATAGTAGGGTAGCATTCTTGACTGATTGAAATATTTCTGGAACTAGAAAACATTACAGTAGTATAGTAATAATTATCGAAATAATAAATCCCAGCATGGGGACGCTACTGCCCCAAAGGTTTATGTACCCGAATGAAAGACACACACACACACACACACACACACACACACACACACACACACACACACCCTTTATATTTAATATGCCTTAAACAGCACAATAGTTAGGCCACTGCTTAACCTCCACTACTGTTAGAATCTTTCTGCCAATAATTTCGAGTTACTGCTTACTAAATTTGCGTTCCATCTTGGCTGCTCTAAACCCAGTTGGGCAGTCCTCTGGGTCACGCTCTCCCAGCTCCGTCACATGGTGGCTGTGCCTCTCTGTCCTGCACTCTTCTCAGGCATGGTGTCTCTCCTCTCCTCCATTCTCTCCCAGCATGGTGGATCTTCTCTCTCCACTCCCAGTCCCAAACCAGGGAAATCCTAAAATCCCTCCTCTGTCTGCCCTCCCCAGCTATTAGCTGTTGGTATCTTTATTTACCACTCAGAACCAACTGGGGGCAGGTTCCCAGAAGCTATGTGTAGACACTCACACAAACACTTTTCTGGGGAATATAATTAGCATCCGTACTACAAACAGCTAAGCAGTAGCCCGTGGAAAACCAGTGAGGGTTGGTGTCAGTCCAAGGTCTTTCACCCTCTGATGCTGTGGAAGAAAACAGCTCTGTAAATGTGTCCAGCCTGCTATTTTGTGAACTGAGTGAGCACATGCTTGGTGTGGTAACATCTCTTTGCCATTGTGACATAGCAAAACCCCATGGCAAAAGAACTGGTCTTAGATTTCAGGGTCTGTACCTTTAGCAAGTTATCAGAGCAGGTCATTAGCTAAGCCTGCTATGGTTCCTTGCATCAGCTTGTTTAGTTGTCACTGACAATGATTTTTATTTCATCATACTGCTGGTGCTCAGTATACCCCACTCCGGACCACTGTGTGCCTTTCTCCTTAGGCTGCTTCTTCAGTGTTCCTTGCTGTTAGGATCGAGCAGAAGTCAGAGGGCCAGAAGCATGTCTTCCCGCACCTTCCCCACTAGATTGACTCACTGGGGCTACCTTAGCCACACTTATCACGAATTAGGTGACTTAAAACAACAGAAACTTGCTATATTTGCAGCCTGAGAGATCAGAAACCCAAGGTCAAGCTATTGATGCTTTTTGGCTCTTCCTGGAGGCTTTCAGGAAGACTCTGCCATATCTCGAAGCTTCTGGTGACTTTTGGCAACCTACAGCAGCCCTTGCTGGTAGATACATCAATCTCTGCCTTCATTTTCAGATTTATCCCCTGTGTGTGTGTTTCAAATCTCCCTTTTCCTCTTAGAAGATCACCAGTCCTACCTTGCCATGGTAAGGTATACTTGTCGTCAAAGGTACTTGAGAGACTGAGGCAGGAGGATCACTTGAAATCAGAACTTATAAGATCTGGTTATGTAGTGGGATTCCCATCTTAAGACAAAAGCAAAACCCCTTTAAACCCTAAAATCCCAAACTCTAGTGGTGTCAACCTTAAATCCAAGATGGTGCCTATTGGCTATTCACACCAATTAAGTAGCAGGAAGGTTTTCCCTGCCACGGACTCCCTTCATAAACCTTCAAGGCAGGAAAATGGCCAGACCATCCCCAGACCTCCCCAACGGTCATAACAGCATTTCTAGCCTCCATAAGGTTCACAAAGATCACCTCCAGACCCTCAGCAGGACCTTTCCAGATTATGCTAATTTTAGGTGAAACATCTGAACAACAATCACCAATCCCTTAAAAGGAAAACCCATCAATCCCTGAACTTCCCACAGAAACCCACCAATCCCTGAACAGGAAAACCCACCAATCCCTGAACAGGAAGACCCACCAATTCCTGAGCTCCCCCAAGCTCAGGATTTGAAATTCCACCAGTCCTCACCCTGGAAATCTCTACTCCATCGCTGTCCATTGAGTTCTATTTATACTCTCCCCAGTCATCCCATGTGCCCCCATGGGACTTGCCTTAGCAAAACAGCATGTGAGCCAGCCACAGAAAAACACCACGTGAGTCTGTATCGCCTGACATATCCAGAAACTTCCACTTCAAGATTGTCATCAATTGACCTCATTTCTCACAACTAGAACTCAATCTCAGCAGGGATGTTTTTGGAGACTATAGGAACAAATGCCCCCTAATTGAGAAGTGAGGAATCTGGACCTACTCCCCACACCTCTCACCCCCTTTTCCCTCTCCTGCTCTGAGGACATGGGCCCTCCATCATGCTGCCTTCATCCTCTGACTAGCTGTTTTGAATTTTGAATAAAGTAAGGTTTTTTTTTGTTTGTTTTTTGTTTTTTTTTTATGGTGAACATGTTGGCTTGTACAGGAAGATATTAAAGATACAAGTAAGGCATTGTTCAGTGACTGTTCTATTGCTGTGAAGAAACACCAAGACCAAGGCAACTTATAGGGGGAAACGTTTAATTGGGGACCTGCTTGCAGCTTTAGCTTGGTCCATGATCACAATGGTTGGGAGTGTGTTGGCAGCAGGAAGGCACCGTGCTAGAGAAAGTAGTTGAGAGGAGCTACATCCCGATCCTCAGACAGCATGGAGGGGGGGGGGCATGGAGATTTGAAACCTCAAAGTTAACTCCCAGTAACACACTGTTCCAAAAAGGTCACACCTCCTAATCCTTCCCAAATAGTTCCACTAACTGGGGACCAAGTATTCAAATGTATGAGACTATGGGGGTTGCTCTCATTAAAATCATCACAGACACCAACAACATTAATTTAAATGTCATTGAAGAAAAAGGAAGTTAGATTATATATCCCAAAGTTTTCCTTCCTTTCCTGCCCTTGTCATGGATGAATGGCTGGTCTAAGCTACTGAATCTGTGTTTTCAGTGTAACCTGTGTTATGTAAGGTGAGGTTAAATGGTGTAAGATATAAGGTGATATAAGCTGAAGCTTTTGATGATTTATATGGTTTGACTTGATCTCCTTGGGTTGCACCATCTATGTTTTTAACTAGAGTTCCACGTTGGGATTCAACCTAGCATTGACATGGATTGAAATATAAATACAAAAATAAGTTATGCAAAATGTAGTTATTGCAGAATTTATTGCAGAGGTAAAAATTTAGAAAGAGCATAAGAAAGGTGACTAAGTTATAGCATATTTTTTCCTGTCTTTTTATGATGTCTTCACATGGAGAGAGATGAGTGATGTAAACCGGGAAAAGCAATTTCCAGAACTATAGATAGTTCCATTTTGTAGCAATGAAAATTATAATTATGCATAGTCAAAGATACAAATTTGCATCTCTATTATATACACAGAGCAAAAAGATGAATGCAAAGAATATCTCTGGCTATTGCAGTAGAGAGACGGGAACCTCTGCTGGCCGATTCTGAAATGCTCACATGGAAACGTGTATAAGATATTAATGAATGAAAGATCCAAGGTGATCATGAAGGCTGTTTTCTTTCTCTGTACAAGCTTCTATGTCTCTGATATCCATTTCCTGTCATTCATTTCAGAAGCTCTTGCAATGCTCACAGCCACCTCAGACACACATCTGTTTATCTGTTCCTAAGCTCTATACTGGAGCTGATTCCTTTGCCTCTAGAGAATTAAGAGCCAGCTCGCTGTCCCCAAAGAGACATCATGAGTCCACCATCTGAACTTTCTGCTAGATAATTTGTCCCTGCTAATGGATACTGGGTGTTTCCAGTGTTTCACCTTTTCAAAAGCAGTAAAGCAAAAACATTCTTGTGCATACATTTTGACTAATCCTACCCCACTATATCTACCTAGTAAACTTCTGTAGGAGACGTGCATTTTAAAACCTAACACACATTGCCAAAATCCGTTCCCACCAGCAATCTGTGAGAGCACTGCTTTCCCCTTCAGCTTTGTAGCACTGGGTGACATCTTACAGCTGTGTTTGTCAATCCGATAAGCAAGGAAAAAAATCCTTTTGTTCACAGTTTTATTTAATGAATCATGAGTGAACTCATATTCCTTTTTCCCCAACAGAGGCCTTGGACTGTTCTGGATTGAGCATCCTTTTCACAGTGACTTGTAAAGGCTCTTTGAAAACTGAAGAAGTTTGACACTATGTCATTCTATTTTATAGATACAACATTCTAGTTTGTCATTAGTCTTTTGACTCAGTCGCATTTTCCCATGCAGTTTTTGAAAGACTAGATGAACAAATACATTGATTATATTTTTATGACTTCTGATTTTGTTCCTAACGTAGAACAACTTTTTCACCGCAGAGGATAAATTCTTGTGATTTAAAGTAATTTATGCTAAAATCATTATTCTACTAAGCACTGATTTTAGTGGGGAGAAAAATATTTACTTTTTTTTAACTTTGTAGACATTTTTATTGCTTGCATTTTCTAAAATGACTGTGCATTTATTTGCTTCTATAATTTAAAAAGTCCAGTAAATCAAAAAAGACAAGAAGACATTATGACCCACAGGAGGAAGCCTGGAGCAGAAAGGGCAGGCTACTTTAATAGAGGTGTTTATTCAGTCCATTGACCACCTATAATTAATCAGGTCCAGTACTAGGTCCTGATGACATAATAAAAGCCCAGATTCAAGAACTGGCAATGGCAATTAGGAGGAGCAGCATTGATGGAAGTGTTTTAGACGGCAGAACAGTCACCATGGCAACGAGAGCCTGAACCACTATGGAGGTACAGTGCTTGAAATTATGGCTGGTGAGAGAGTATGACAAGGTTGGTGAGGATTTTGAGAAAGGTACACAGACATGTTATAGATGTTTCAGAACCAGGCTTTTTATGTGCCAGACTGTGGCTTATCCTCTCCCTTTTCCTTAGTGTTCTCTTTTGGGAAAACTAGAGACAAATTACTTAAAAAAACTAATGCTGATTATAAACAAGTACTAGCTTGAGAAAGTAATTGTGACTCATGACTGTCCCAGCTAGGGAACAACAAACAGCTTTTGACTCAAAGAATCACCATGTTATAGAACATACATGACATATGCAGCGAGTGTCCTTGTGCCTTGAGGTTCTGACCCTGCTGCTCATTGGAAAGCCTGTTTTTGCCGGTAGCCACGTCTCGCTCTGTAGACCCAGCTGGTGTCCAATGCAGAGCTCTACCTGCTTCTGTCTCTCAGAAGATGGGTTAAAAACATGTGCCACCACTTTTCTTCCTACGACAGCCATAAGATCTCTTCCCAGCATCTGAAGCCAAGAAGAAACTGACACATTTGTGTATTGGGCTTGGTTTCAATGGTAAAATTTGATCAGGTTTTGAATTAGCAGGAATATCCAACATTTTGACATTGCAAAAACATGTTACCATCTACAGATTTCTTGGGTCACACTGACAGTTTTCCTGGGTCACAAACAGCCCCTGGGACCCAGGTGAGACATGCATACTGGTTATGTTGTTTTGTGACAAATTTCATTTTCTATGAATGTAAGTGAGGTCATATTTATCATGTTCAAATAACAACATCTTTTGCTACTTTCTGTCATCTTCTCTTCACTGGAAACCTCACTTTGGGGGTCACCAGGTGCTTGAGGAACTCCAGGGCAGAGGGAGTTCACACAGGCCCCGTCAGTCAAAGACAGTCCTCAAACTTCTGCCATCATGTTCTGGGCCTTGCCTCCTGCTGTCTCCATAGTCTCTGTCCCTGTCATTGCTGCCACTATTCCTATACTGTTCAGCTGCCACTTCAGCCTAAGAACTATTGCCGTTTCTCTCTTGTAAGCCCAATCTTCGACTCTGCCCTGATTCCCCAGCACAAATCAAGCCTGGTCCATCACATTGAGAGCTTTCCATCCTAAAGCTCATGGACCTGAGAGGGAAAGGTGGAAGAAGGCCAATGCATGAAGGTTTTTTGTTTTGTTTTGTTTTGTTTTGTTTTGTTTTGTTTTTTTACACTATGCCTTCTATCCACAAATGTAACTAAAGCCATTACCTTCCAACTTAGTACAATACAGCTGTAGCAAAGACATACTTCCGGAATTCTTTAAAAGGTTTTATTCTGACTAGAAAACAGTCAAGTGCATCACTTCTCTGAGGGAGAACCCTCCTTCTTCATCTTGGAGTTCATTATTAAGATACATAAATTATGGGGTTTAGAGATCTGGTATATACAAGGGCGGCTGAAGACAGCATCAGCTGCCCCGACTACAGTGCACCACACTGCCTCATCTTGCATCAGAGGCGTCCATGAGAAGCATGCCTGACCATCTCTAATAGGCTTCATAGTAGAACATAGGAGATCCTGTGTGGACTCTGGAACAAGACTGCTTGGGCCAAAGCACAGCCATATCACTTCCTAGCTGTGCACTGGTGGGAAAGCTTAATCCCCCATGACTGCTTAGGATTTCCCTGTGAACTAGGGATGACGACAGTATAACCTACCCTACCAGGCTATGGTGAGGAGTAAATCAATCCCTACCAAACCCACATAATTGATCTTCTATATCTGGGGGAACTCCTTCCACAGATTCAACCAACTTGAGATTTTAAAAAATAGGAATAAATTGGCTTCTTTCTTATTTATATTTCAGTTATTTCTTTCTCTTGTTTCTTTGGTTAGTGAACACTTGGGACACTTTACTGAGGAAGATTGAAGACCCTGGGCACCCTTATCTCTTCCTAGATTTTAGAGGATATGTTCTCACTACCCCCAACTCCGTACCTCACTGACTGTAGGTTTGTTCTACATAGCCTTTCTTATGGTGAAGTAGGTCTCTTCTGTTCTTAATTTCTTCAAGGCTTTTATCATAAAGGCATGTTAAAATTTATCAAAGTTCTTTTCTGTATCAATTGAACTAAATATATAATTTCTGTCCTTAAGTCTATTTATGTGCTGCTGTATTAAATTTACTATTTTCATGTGTTAAACCTATCCCTGTATGCTTGGAATGAAACCAACTTGGTCATGGTGTATAATCTTAGAGAAATGTGTGTGTGTGTGTGTGTGTATGTATATATACATATATATATAAATTTTATTTAACATTTGAGAACATCATATATGCATATAATGTAGTTTGATGATATTCACTCCACTCCTCTCCTAACCTCTCTCAGATTCACCCCACCCTTTTCAAATTCCATTCTCTCTCTCTCTCTCTCTCTCTCTCTCTCTCTCTCTCTCTCTCTCTCATAATGCTCTGAGTCCAACTTGTGTTGCCTAAATACTACTCATGGGTGTGGGACGAGGCACTGGAATGTGGTTGACCTACCAGGGCCACTATCCTTAAAGAAAACGAACTCTTCTTCCCTCAGAGCCAACCATCAGTAGCTCCTCAGTTGGGGGCGGAGGCTCATAGCCCCTCCCTCCTCACTGCATGCTCCAATGTTGACAGGCTTGGTTGCATGCTGGCAACCACAGTTGCTGTTGAGTTTGTGACGCAGTGGTCCTGTTGTATCCAGAAGACATTGTTTGCTCCTTCCTTCCTCACCCTTCACTTTCACAATCTTTTTACTTCTCTTCCACAATGTCCTTGAGTCTTGGGATGAGGTGGTGTGGCAGAAATGTCCCATTTGTAGCTGAGCATACCACAGACACTCACTCTGCACTTTGACCAGTTATGCGTTTCTCTGTTGATCTACTTCACAAATATACTTTTCTGATGGTGTCTGAGAGATGCACTATGCTTTTGGTTTAGAAATATAAATTTGAGGGGCTGGAGAGATGGCTCAGTGGTTAAGAGCACTGACTGCTCTTCCAGAGGTCCTGAGTTCAATTCCCAGCAACCACATGGTGGCTCACAACCATCTGTAATGGGATCTGATGCCCTCTTCTGGTGTGTCTGAAGACAGCTATGGAGTACTCACATTCATAAAATGAATAAATGTTTTTAAAAAAGAAACATAAATTTAGGGGGCAATTTGATATTGTTTCTATTTAGCAAAAAATAATAGTAGGTTCACCCCTGGGGGCAAGTGTATGATTGTAATGTGTTCTTGAATTTGATTTGCAAGATTTTTTTATTGATAATTTCTGTGTCTACATTAATCAGGGAAATTGGTTTAAAGACGCAGTTAGAAAATGCTTAGATGGGGGTCTGGCAGATGGAGGTGTTTCTCCTCTCTGGAGGCCCAGGAACATTTGAAAGTCTGTCCTTTTCTAGCTACCTCTGACTTAGCTTGTATAAGAATTACCCAACTCGAATTCCTCAGCCAGTCCCACAACACCCAGAGGAAGCTCCACTCCCAGGTGCTCTAACACACCCAGGATCTCAGGATCCCAGGATCCCAGAATCACAGGATCCCAGAGACAGCAACGATCACTTTCCCTTAATATCTCTGAACATCAATGGACTCAATTCCCCAATAAAAAGCCATAGACTAACAGACTGGATATGTAAACAGGACCCAGCATTTTGTAGCATACAGGAAATGTACCTCAGTTACAAAGACAGACACTACCTCAGAGTGAAAGGTTGGAAAACAATTTTCCAAGCAAATGGTCCCAAGAAACAAGCTGGAGTAGCCATTCTAATATCGAATAAAGTCAACTTTCAACCAAAAGCTATCAAAAAAGATAAGGAAGGACATTTCGTGCTGGTCAAATAGAAATATTTAAGGGGTAACTTCAGCAAGTGTTATAGGTATCTCAGTATAATGGCCTTGGGAAACGCAAAGGAATGTTGCTCTTTGCTCAGAGTGAAGCTAACATATCTTCAAGGGAGAACATTGGAGGGGTTTGAATTTTATGGTCACATTAGGGAGGTGAGTCCGGTATATTTTAGAAGACTAATATTTATTTTCCTCTGAATTTAGTCAGGAGTTGTCAACTTATTTCTAGTTGAGTGTGACAGTAGTAAGGTTTTCAAAACCTACTGAAAACAAATAATATTAAATTTGCAATTTATGAGATTAGGTTGCATGCTATTTTGACTGAAGTCAACTTTCCTTTGTCATTTCAAAAGAGAAAAAAATGAATGGCTTATAAAACTGTAAGAGTTGATCTGTCAGAAATAATTTCCAATTGCATAATGTTTTTACAAAGTGATTTAATTTATTTTAATCATATTTATAATGTGAAAGTATAAGATGATGATCATATTGGCTTCTAAAGTTTTAGCCTAGAAAATAGCATTTTAATTATTATAGAAATGTCTACAAGTAATTTCATAATTTATTAATTCTGTATTTAATTTTGTCATGTTTCTCATAATTCACCATTGTATATAAGACTGTGATAGATATCCCACAGTACATACATATTTCTGTCAACATAAATTCCTAGAAATAAGTTTACTAGGTAAAGTTTTATGAACAATTTATACTTTGGTACTGATTGGTAAACTGTTCATTAGAAGTACTGTATTCATTTGTACTGTTAACAACAGTTATTCGTCCATGGAAGCAGCGGCTGATGCCTTAAACCCCAAGTGCAACATCAAGCCGCATACTAGGTTGCTGCCATCCTTGTTTTACTTAACTAAAAAATAGTTTTGAAAAATGAACTTTTATTTCTTGTATGTGTGCACTCTGGTGGGGGGGGTGGATGGGAGGAAGATTGTATATCTTGGACCTGTGTAGTTATTTTATTTTATTTTCCTCTTTTTTAAAAATTTATAATAAAATTTAATTGTTAGAGAATTTTAGAGAAATGTTCCATATAACAGGGCCGTGGCAAAAATCAGTGTAGTTCTTGGCAGATACGAACCATTATTGGCTTGATTAAAATATCAAAGTGACATTTGGACTGAGTTTTCCCATCTTACTTCTGTCAGCCATTGAATCCTGGGCAACTAAACTTTATGGAGCATCAGTTTTCTCACCTATGGCATGAAGAGAACAGCAGTTTATACCCAGTGTGGTGCGGTTTGGGTTAATGGGAGCAATGCACGGCCCTGGCTTTAGGTAGACATTCAGTACATGTTATTATTATTCATGCGCCTGATGAGAAAGAGCCCTCTCAAAGGCTTCTGCTGTTCCCCACCATCATGAGGGACAATATATGTAAGGTTTCCCCTGTCTTCACTCAGCTGACTAACGCCTATTCTAGGTTGTTCCCAAATATGAATAATTGTTCGATTTCTTCTTGTAGAATTCAGTTTTGAGTTAAAGTTCAGAAACGTTATTTTTGGAAAGACTGAAAAAAAAAATCATCTTTGAATTGCCTGGTGTGTTAGTCCAAAGGCCCGGTCTTCCCAGAGTCTCAGTTGAGACGCCTGGTGGACATTGGAGCCATTCTGGCTAGAGGCTGAACATCCTGGAGCAAAGGTAAGGAAGCATCTCCCCCTGGTGGCCACCGAGTAGACAGCAGCTAGCCCAGTCGGAGCTGTGTACCTGAAGTCTCCCGTTCATCCAGCACTGGACCAGGAAACAGTCTGTCTTTGCCTGTCCTTTTAGGAAATACCTGTTAACCTCTTAACTCCCGCCTCAGGACAGGTTTTTTTTTTTTTTTGGCAGACAATATAGTAAACATTGCAGAATTTTTTTCAGTGGAACTTTAGGATAAAAGAGTAGGGGGTTACACAACAATTCCTTTTTTAATTACATTTTATTTATTTTGTATGCACCTTAGTATGCCTCTGTGTGCGTGCATGTGTGCCCTTGTGTTTGTGTAGAGGCAAAGGACAACTCTAGGGAGTCTGTTTTCTCCTTCCATCCTGTGGGACTCAGGAATTGAACCCAGATCCCCAGGCTGGTGGCAAGCACCTTTACCTGCTGAGCTATCTCGCTGGTCCACATGTTGATTCTTATTTCCAAGAACTTTGATGAATGCTTACCTGTCAGAATAATTTCTTACAACAACCCTCAGGTAAGTGTTATTACATTTTCACTTTGCAGAGGTGGAAACTGAGGCAGAGTGATCAAGTAACAGTGAGCATAAGAAGAGTTGAACTCAAACCTCAGCTAAAATATCCCTGGAGTTTATTCTTTAACGCTACGCTCTTTCCTCCGCTGCATTACGTGGGCAGAATAACAGGAGGAATGAAACGGACAAGATGACATCTTTATAGAAGCAACTCATTTTTTAAAAAGAAATTAGGCAGTAAGGCAATATGAGATGTAAGACTGACTCTTGTTATGTGGGAGTCCTAGCTCCCAAGGACACAGTAAACCCGGGAGAAGGTGGATGGTAACGTTACAGCTGTGACTCCAGGCAGCAAACTGCCTCCTGATTTTGGCCAATGAGCCTTGACCAAATCTTGTAAAACTCATTTACCATGTTCCTTTGCCAAGGTCAGATTTTCCTTGGGAACACCAGATAGCAGTTCATCTTTCTGGGCCAACGAGGGCTTTCTTTCCTTCTCTGGGAGGTGATTTTAGAAGCTCATTCTGCTTCCAGCAGAGTCTCCCCACACCACGAGCAATTCCCGTGCCAGTCTGAAAGCTTGGGACATCCCCCAACCCCTGCCACAGTGCCAGCCGTCTTCTGAATGAGTGACCATCACCACACAGAGCATGCGTGGCACCTTGTAGCTCCCAACCACATGGTGAGCGATGATCATAATGTTTCCCACTTCCTCCAGATTCCAGTTTTAGCTCACCATGAAGGTTGCAGAGGCAGGAAAGGACGCTTTTCCAACAGGTGCGGTTTAATAACTCACATTTGAAACGGGTTTTTAAAGGCCTCATAGGTACCTTCCATTATTACATCCAGGGACAACTTTACCTTTACCTGAAGCTCTTTAAGCCACCTGCTCAGCTTCATTGCAGATGGTGGTGTTTTTACCTCCAGGTAGGACCAAGGAGATGTTGGCTGCCAGGCTCTCATAGTGAGAAGCAGGACAGAAAGCTGCCTTTGAGATTGACTTCACAGAAATTGTTTTAGGGAGACCCAACAAAGGTCTGTGCTTATAATTGGTGTATTAATCAGCTTTCTGATACTGCACCAAATACCGAATACTTAAAAGCCAAATATTATTTTGTCTCACAGCTTTGGAGACATTAGTCCATTCTCAATTGGTCCATTACACTGGGGCTAGCAGGAAAATTTAACCCCTAATTTATTTTAGGCACATTTAAGCACAGCACAAATTTGGTAAAAACTTATTCTGCTGATAATTAACTCAATCCTGTGTTCACAACAAAGCATACATAAGTCTCTTTGAGGAACAAAGTAACTAAATACAGATCAGATGTGACTACATTGAAACTCTTTGTAAAATCCATGAAGACAGGTTCCATAGGTTTACTGAGAAAACTTTATGAAAAAGGTCTGGGGAAGGTCTGATGCTGGAAGAGTCTCTAGCCACGCGGTAGAGCATAGGTCACCAGGCTAGTGAACGTGTCTGCTCCCAGCCTTCTGGATGGAGAACACACAGCTTTTTACATTCCTTCCCTTGGGGGAACAACCCTGTGCGCTTAGCATTACAGGTTGTGCTCCTGCATCTGTGAGCACAAAGACCCTTGCGCCTCCTACAGAAAATGAAGCAGAAGCCATGAAGGAATGCTGCTGACTGGCTTGCTCCTCATGGCTTGCTCAGTCTGCTTTCTTATATCCCCCAAAACCACCTGCCCAGGAGTGGCACTGTCCACACCAGGCTGGGACCTCCCTCCTATAGCAGTCATTAATCAAGAAAATGTACAGAGATGCCTATAGGAAATCTGCTGGAGGCATTTTTCAATGGAGGTTCCTCTTCCTGGATTTGTCTAGGTTTGTTGTAAGTTGACAAAGATCCAACCCGCACAGTATCCTTAAAAGAATAATTCACACACACACACACACACACACACACACACACACACACACACACACACGTGTATGTACCTGTATATGTGTGTATATATGTATATATGCATACACACACATACACATATATATACACATACATACATACATACATACATACATACATACATACATACATACATACATATTCTCCTCTTGAAAACTCACTGAGGAAAGGCTAGGGCGCAGGAAGAAGATAAATCTACAAGCAGGGAACAGAGCTCTCACAGAAACCAAATTTGCTAGCATCTTGATTTTGGACTTCTAGCCTTCAAAAGTACGGGAATCCATAGTGACCCAGGCTTTACTGTACACGTGCCTGTCCTTTCTTCATTCCCTTCCTGCTCCTGGCCGGGGTTCCAGTATCCGAGCCACACTGGATGCTGGCAAGTAGCCTAGGCAGTGCAAGGCGAGTGTCTGCAAGCTTTATAAGGCACATGGTTTCTAAAGGGTCTGCAGACCGAACTGTTTCAATAAAACCATGTTAAGTGTAAACATATGAGTGTAGACATTTAGAAACATTATTCTTAGAATGACTTCAAAGGCATCAACAGACTGACAATAAGGTCCAAGGTGCAAACCCAAACAAAACCCCAGACAAAACCAAAACAACCCCTCCTCTGACCTCTTTCTTTATTGTTGGTATGTCTCTCAACTTGTAAACCATAAATTTTACTAGGGTCCAATATAACTCAAGTCTATAACTTTCAACTATATTAGCCTCTATTATTTGATACAGTCAGATGGTAAAGAACATTATACAGAATACTCTAATGTATTTGACTTTTACCAGGCATTTATATTGAGTATGAGCCACTAAATAACACTATGTAACCTTATGTACAGACATCATATGTTTAGCTGGCATGTGCACGTACCATGCGTGCTGCAGCATACCATGCAAGTCTTTCAAATGACAGCTAACATCCTAGTAAATTTGACAAGAACATAAAATAACATTACTGATTGGTCAGGGTTCTCCTGCATAGCAGAGATGCTGGTGTCTGAAATGGAAACAGTCCACACACTCGGTGACAATATGTGGAGAAGTGTGGAGTTGGTGTTTCTCCTGTACCAGGGACTATAAAGGGGTCAATGGTTCCTAATAAGACCTACAGAACCCATGCAGCCTTTCTTAGAGAAAGAATAATCATTGCTAGACTCTAGAACTAAACCAGGTCACAAGTTCATCAACATCAAACACAAGGCAAGGTTGGTGAGGATGTGGAAAAACTGGAATCTTGGTCTTTTGGTGTACATGTAAAAGTGGCGTAGCCACATGGGAAGCTGGAAATTCTTCAAAGACTTAAATATAGAAATAACATATGATCTAACAATCTGGGCATTTAGTCAAAAGAGCTGATGAAATGGAGAGAGAGAGAGAGAGAGAGAGAGAGAGAGAGAGAGAGAGAGAGAGAGAGATTTCCTTATAATAGGTAGGATGGGGTCTAGCCTGAGAGAAACTACTTAATAATAGTTGCAGTAGTTAGGATGTGGTGTTGCGGGATATTTTATCACATTATGAACTTCAAGATTGCATTATTTACTGAAAAAAATTCTATTTCTTGTGGTGTGGCTCAGTCCTTACTTAACACACACCTTTAATCCCAAACAATGAAGGTAAAGTTAGTTTGTAGAAGGAAGCACACATGTTTGAAAGTGATGTCTATTGAGTGGCAGACAAAGTGATGAATCAGAGAAAGATTTGACAGAACAGGATACGCCCAACTCCCATGAGAGGAGAAGCTACTTAAGAGAGAGAGTGTAGAGAGAAAGAGGAGGCAGTTTTACCGGGAGAGTTTTTACAGAGACAAGTTGAAGAGGAGCAAGCTAGACCCAGATAAAGACAAACGTGTTGAGGTTTGGTCTGTTGCTATGCATTGTAATGCTAAATTCTGAACTCAAAGTTCTAGTTGTCTAAAATGAACTCTCACTTCTACCAGCTTTTGTTGGGCAAGCCTGTTCCTTAACGTGAAACTATTGGTCAAATGGAAGTGGCCACAGCCAATCACCAGAGGGATTAGAGGCGGGCTGGCTTTGAGTTGATCTGGTTGGAGGTCGCAGAGACAGAGAGGAGAAGAAGGACACAGGAAAGAGGAGGAAACCCCCATGAGATATAGATCATGAGCACATGGCCAGGAGAAACAGCAAGTATCTGGGGTACACTGCTGGGGAGGTGGCCAGACCAGCAGTTAGAAAAGTAGATTAGTGGTGACCCCCAGTAACTGTCAAAGCCAAATAGCCAAATAAAATAACCATAGTCTGAGTCTCATTCGTTTGTAAGGCTGACGGGAATAAGTTTAAATTGGTTCAAGTACATTTTAGCACACCTTATGTGAGGCAAAGAACCAAATTATCTGAGACAAGTTACTGGGTAGAGAGGCAAAGCCCTCCCAAGACGCAGCCTTGAAGCTACCGCAGGACAAAAAACCAAACACTGCTTGGGACCAGTCAAGTGCAGCAACCGAGAGGTGTGATACTCCCAAAGGATGCATGGTCTCATAGCACCGGAGTCCATGCTACAGAGAGCTTCCCGGAGGCTCCTTCCCAGCACAAGGTACAAACACATGCTGGGACAGAGCCCTAAATGCAGCGCAGAGGCCGGCTTTCAGCGCAAGTTTCTCACTGGCACAGAGATCTCATCTGGGCATCTAGATCAGATGCTGGGCGTCTGCCTGCCCCCACTCTCCTTCCTATGTCCCCACATTTAGGCGGACACCGGGGCAGCCAAGCCCCACTCTCCCAGCCAGCCACACTGAGGAGGCTGAAGCCTTGAATTGGTACACAAGCTGAGGGTTGCAGTTCAGGCTCACATCCTGAGCTAGCCACACCCGAGGCTTGGAGCTGGACTCACACCATTTTTCCAATGGAGAAAAGTCCATCACAGGTCACACATGGGAGACAGAAGACAACACTATCTCAGGAGCACAAAAGCCACAGGTATTTTTTCTACAACCAGCTCCTCCCCATGAATAAAAGAATCAGAAACCACTGTGGTGTCCTGAGTTGAACTCCAGGGAAAGACAAAGGCACAGAAAACACCGGATCAGTTAATAGGGTTGGAAGTTGTTATTTTGAAAAGAAATAGACACCAAAGATGATAAACACAACAAAGACCTTTTGGACTTTAAGTAGTACTATTTTGAACAGTTCCGAAGGAATGGCTCTTGAGGAAACTGACCCCTTGCCAGTTATAGTTATTGAAGTGTTAAGCTTCACTCATATCCTAATAAGCATTTTAGTTTGCTATGTCTTTTCAAAAAACAGGGCCTTAAAAAATTCACAAGCCTTAGAAAAAGGATTAAATATTTTATGAAACAGAATGAAAACAATGTCAAAACATTAGAGGGGGAGAAAACTGAACATTATAAATGAGGATATAAAGATTGTTTAGATGTCTGAGAGGCAGGAAAAGGGCGAAGTGTGAAGGCAGACATTAGAGAAAGAATTCGACGCCTTTGTGAACAAAATCGAGGACAATAAAGTCATAAAGAGAGGAAAACAAACATTAGAGGAGAATTGAGAAATTTATAAGTAAAATTGTGGGGGAGATCAAGATAATAAAGATACAAGAAAAAGGAAATAATAAAAACGGGAGAAAAGTCTTAGAAGAAAATTTACAAAAAATTATAAGTAAAAGGGAAATGTATCCTAAGATAGGAACAGAGGAAGGAAGGCCAAGACATCCAGCAGCACCTTGCAGCAAGACTTTGAGAGAGCAGTTTACTTCTGTTAAAAAACAGAAAATGATTTTCCCAGCCTTGATAGGGGAATTGGAAGAAGATAAAGAAACCCACAGCGTTATCAAGAATTCAAATGGTAACCTATAGGGGCGCAGGATTTGAAAGGGTTAATGAGCTATGGCTTACATTCACCACATGTCAGATACTTAACAACTGGGCCACACTGAGTCACTTAATTCCAAAAGAATGGAGAGATTTGATAATAGCCATCCTAGAGAGCCTGGCCCTCAGTTACAATGGCTGACATGATGGAAAGATGAAGCACCAATTATGGAGCAATGAAATGGGACTAGAGGGCTTGATACCGTCAAGGATCAGTTACGAGGTGAAGGCCCTGACTCTGGGTAAGGATGCTGCCCTAGAACAGTGTCACACAGCAGCTTTAAATGCTTGGGACAAGGTTGAACAGCAAGGGAGAGCCAAATCATTTACAAAGATAACCCAGGGTTCAAACAAACCTTTCATGGGCTTTTTTACAAAGACTAAGCATAGCTCTAAATGGAGCAATATCAGATCCAAATGTTAGAGAAATCTTAATTGAATCTTTAGCTTTTGAAAATGCTAATGATGAATGCAAAAAGGCTATTAGACCATTAAGAGCAAGATCCGAAACTCTTTATGAATAGATTAAGACTACTGCGGACACAGAAGCAAATGCTCACAATTCAGTTGTGGTTGGACAAACATTTACAGGAGATAAAATAACACAATACCCACTGCTGTGGCTGTGTAAGATCAAGTCATTTCCTAAGTTAACAGGTAACCAGACAATTCCTAAGGAAAAATCCCTCTACAATGGAAATAATTCTGGGAGAAATTTTCCTGTGAAATGTAAAAGATGGGGGAAGGAACAGGCATACATTTCATGAATGTAGGTCATCCAAAGATATACAAGGCAATTCCTTAATTTTGGAAAACTAACTAAAGGGCTTTGTTCAAGGCCCAACAAAAAACAACGTGCATCTATCCATAAGGAAAGGTATTTCTGAAAAACAATTTAAAAATTCAAGGTCCGATAGGATAAAGAGAGCTGCTCAAAACTCAATTAAACCACTTAACAAAAATCGAATGGCTTCTAAAGATAAAAACAGAGGTTCTAAGGATACTGAAAAACAGATATTTTGGAGACTACTGTAAATGAAAAGAGACCAAAGCTTAGATTAGAGTTGAATGGAATTGAGAAAGAAGGATTAGTGGATACTGGGGCAGTTGTAACCTTAACCTCACAAGATTCCTGGAATCCATCTTGGCTGCTTCAAATGGTATCTACATATCTCCTAAAGATTGAGACATTGTACAGTGAAGGATTAAATGTATAGGGCCAGGATGTCAAATAGGAAGGTTAAAGCTGTATGTGACAGATACAGCCATGAACTTATGGGGAAGAGATCCATTACAACAGTGGGAAACACAGATTAGCACACCTCCAACTTAAGGCAGGAGGCGTTTCTTATCAAAACAAAAAGATGTTGTCAGGGACAGTTGCAGATAGTCTAGGCTATCCATGGACATAATACAGCAGAGATGAACTCTTCAACCTTGGTTGAAGGAGCCACTGCTGATAAAACACCAACAGCCTTACCTCTAAGGTGGTTAACTGACCAACCTGTTTGGATTGAACAATGGTCTATGACAAAGGAAAAGTACAGGCACTAGAACGGCTAGTCCAAGGGGGGCAATCCATGGAGGGGTCCGCCAGCCCTTAGAACTCTCCTATATTTGTCATTAAAAAGAAATCTGGAAAATGGAGGGTTTTAACAGATCTGAGAGTATCAATAAAATTATTCAGCCAATGGGTTCCTTGCAACCTGGAATCCCGTTGCCTTCCTTGTTACCTAAGGAACGGCCTATTATAGTACAGATTGAAAGGATCACAATCCCTTTACAAGAACAAGATAGAAATTTGCCCTCACAGTGCCCACATTTAATCCCTCAATGCCAACCAAAAGGTTCCAATGGAAGTCCTGCCGCAAGGACGGTTGAACGGTCCCACCTCGTGCCAGTGTCTTGTACCACAGACACTGGAAATAATTTGTAAACAATTTCTTCAATCCACAATTTACCATTGCATGGATGATATTTTGCTGGCTTATTCAAGTAGAGATCCCTTAGAACAAATGTTTAATGAAGAAAAAAAAATTGCCTTACTGGGGATTACAAATTGCTACTGAAAAAATACAAAGGGGAGATTCTGTTAATTATACTCTTAATGGTTTAAAAAAATTACTGGGTGATATTAACTGGCTTCAGCCTATAATTGGTTGGACCATTTAAGAGCTGAGTAATTTATTTCAAATCTTCGAGGTAATAAAGAATTAAATAGTCCAAGAAGATTTTTAGCTGTAGCTGAAAAGGAACTGGCTTTAATAGAGAAGAACTCACACAATGTCCATGTAGATTGTATTGACCCAAAGGTGGCCTGTATTTTTACTTATTTTGCCTTTACTCATTCTCCCACAGGAATTCTTATGCAGAGGGAAGATTATAGCTTATAAGAGACATTTTTAGCACTCAAAGAGAGTTAAAAAATGTAAAGTCCTATATAAAAAAGGTCTCTGAACAGATTCTAAAAGGAAAAACGAGACTTCGTCAATTAGCCGGAATAGATCCAGCTGAGACTGCGGTACCTTTTACTAATGCAGTGATCGCCTCATGACAGACACAAGATGAACACTGGCAAAGAGCCTGAGTAATTTTTGGGAGTAATTAACAATAAATACCCCAAAAGCAAGTGACTTCAGTTTATAAAAAGGACTAATTAGATTCTCCCTCATATAATAAAAGGGACACCAATTTCTGGAGCCCCTACATTTTATACTGATGCAAATAAATTGGGGAATTATAAGGATATAAGTCAGAAAATATAAGTAAAGTGGTTGAAAGTCCTTATAATTCAGTTCAAAAATCAGAGTTATATGCAATTTTATGATGGTATTAGATTTTTAAGACACTTAATATAATAAATAACTTCCAATATGCAGAGTTGTTTTGCATGTAGAAGTTGCTGAATGTATTCAAGATGATTCCAAATTGACTTCATTGTTTATTTGGCTAAACAAGTGATCAGAAATAAATCTTCTATTATATAACACATATCAGATCCCATGCAGGTCTACCAGGTCTTCTAGCACAAGGCAATGATGAAATTGTTCAGCTATTGATAGTAAGTGTGCTAGAGGCTACAGAATTTATTTAAAAAAAAAAACAACATGTTAACAGGTTTAAAAAAAGAATTTTCTACCATTTGGCAGCAAGTCAAGGAGATTGTAAAGACATGACCGATTTGTTCTACATATAACCAAACACCATTACCTACAGGGAGTAACCCTAAGGCACCCAAGGAAATGAAATTTGGCAAATGGATGTGTTTGCTTTTACAGAATTTGGTAAGCTGAAATATATGCACTATAGTATAGACACATATTCAGGATTTCAGTGGGAAACTGCTTTAACTTCTGGAAAGGCTGATCTGTAATTACACATTTACTAGAAGTTGTCACCATTATGGGGACACCTGTACAAATCAAGACTGGCAATGCTCTAGCATATGTCGCTAATAAAATGAAAGGGTTTTTTTCCATATTATGGTATAAAACATATTACAGGTATACCACATATTCCCACAGGACAACCAATTGTAGCGAGATCCAATAGTACTTTAAAACAGATGTGTAACAAGCAAAAAGTAATAACAAAGACCCCCAGAAATAGATTATATAGTACTTTGTTAACTTTAAATTGTTTGAATGCTATCAAACAAAAATTAGAGCTGCTGAGAGACATTAGATTATGGAAAAAAAGCTGAACTAAACCAACCTGTTTATTTTAAAGATGTCCTAACCTCAGAATGGAAAACAGGAATTTTGTTATGCTGGGTGGAGAGATTATATCTATATTTCCACAGGAAAAGAAAAGGTATATGTTCCTTACAAATTGACAAAAATCAATTTGATCTGTCGTGTCAGGAAGACCTCCTGAAGATCCTGACTACAGACAAGAAGAAAATCTAAAGGTCCAAAATAGTCAGTGTCCATGCTGGTCCCTTAGAAGGAACAAATTGGAAACCAACTGGGATGTTTAAATGTCTCCAGTCATAACTTCAGCTATACGTAGCCAACAAATCTTTGGCTACAAAGTCCTCTGGATCCATCATGCCACCCTTTCATATCATATAGATGGAGATTTACTGCAATGACGGTTACAATCCAGACTAGCTTAAGAGAGACCGATGTCTTTTACCTGTTCAAACAAGGAGCAGAAAATGATCTTTAACTGATCTGTGGGTACAGCACATTCCATACAAATGTCTTTATAGAACTATATATTGCTTGTAAAAGTTTGTATGTTGTAGAATAGAAGGCCAAGAATGCAGCCCTAGCAAGACGTCACTCTTGGGGATGCTGAGATGCTGAGACTTGCTGTTCCAGCTTCCCGCCTAACCCTACTTCAGATTACAGCAATGCTGTTTCCTCTAAAGACTTACTTTCAAGACAACTTCAAAACAGCTAGCTTACTTGGTCCAGAATCATAGATTGATCCAGTGAGGACTTGAACTTTCTCAGCACATAGAGACTAGACAACAAATGCTACAGCTAGCTTTCCTAAGACTAACCATTTTTCTAATTTTCTTTAGTACCCAAAAAGGAATTCTATGTCCAATATCATCAGGAAGCAATTATAAGACCATTGTCCCAGTCCCTTAAGTAGGAATGGGTGGTTTTGGTCACTTTAAGAGTTATAGATATGTTGTCATTTTGGGGCATGATTGATTACAAATAATTATGGTCTTGGACAGGTAGGAAACAAAACAGGGAGCTTAGACTTGGGGGTTTCTATCTTTCCTTTCCTTTTCTCCATCCTCCTTTCTTTCTTAGATAAAAGGAAGGGGATTGAGAAGAAAAGGGGAATATAGAATTATCATAGAGAAATAATAGAATAAAAGGTAGATTATTGAATCTAGTCTTCAACTTAGAGCTATTGCTATTCTCAAATGAGGTGATTTTAGTTTACATTGATATGGATTATTGTATATTGATACAGGCTTAAGGTTTTTATTAGTATGAATCTTTGTATATTGATACAAAATTTTAGGTTAATTTTGCTACAACATAACGTATGCATGTTTCATCTATTACACAGATGCCTATGCAGCTCATTTGAAAATGCAAGGTTTTATCTCAATCCTTTTAATAGATGCTATTGCAAGCAGTTAGGGATGGCTGAGAAATGCAAATTAATGGTCAGACAGTCAAACTAATAGTCATGTCAGATACTAGTCAGGATTATCACAGAAATATACATCCTAGGTTAAACAAATAACAAATAGCTAGAAACAGGCAACATTTGCTTTTTCAGGTTATGTCATGGATAGATAGATGTTCTTCAAAAACCTCAGAGACTCGCAGAATATGGTATTTAAAGATTTTAAAAATTAATTTAAGGTGTTTTTTTTTTTTTTTTTTTTTTTTTGACACGGAGACGTGTTAGCTTCTGGCAGTATCCCATTCAACTTGGAGGGAGATGATGAACATTGAAAGCCCTCTAGCTGGAGATGGCTTCAATTGTGGCAGGCTAGCCACCAGGCAAAGAAAATGCCCTAACTTCATCTCTAGGCAAAATGATGTCCAGGACAACCAGACACAGGGAAATCCACTACCAAGCTCTGCCAATACAAGCAAGTCCTTCGTAATTCCTACTTCACAAAAGGTCTGTCGGATATTCTGGGCCAGAAGGCTGAAGATGATACTCCAATGTCTTAGAGAATGTTGGGGACTGTCCAGGCAGTCAGCTGTCTCTGTTATTTCTATAATTTTTAGAAGCTGCATCCTTGCACTTTCTGCATACTCAGGTAATATTTTTTTTCCTTCTCAAATCTCTGATTGAGACTAGATAGTCTCAATTGAAGACTAGATAGTCTCATTATAAACTTAAGTTGTTTAGAATTTAAGATGTTGTTCAAGGTCTAAGAAGATGTTTTTATGTTGATAATGCAAGTTAGGATAGAAAATGATTTAGAATCAGAACTATGAACTCACCAGGATAGGATAGATAATAGAATACTTCTCCAGATAGAAACATGTTTAACGTAACCCCTACCTAGTAATTCTCATAATGGTTTCATAATTATTTCTACTGTATGCTGCTTATTATTATAAGGGAGAGAGCATTTTCATTTAGACATAAAAGGGGGATTGTTGAGGTTTGGTTTGTTGCTATGCATTGTAGTGCTAAATTCTGTAGACCTGAAGATTTAGTTGTCTACAAGTGAATTCCCCAATTTACCTGCATTCGTTGTGCAACCTTGTTCCTTAATTTAAAACTATTGGTTGAATAAAAATGGCTACAGCCAATTACTGGGGGTGATTAGAGGTAGGTAGGTTTTGCGTTTACCTGGTTGGGGGTTGTGGAGGAAGTGAGAAGAAGGATGTGGGGAGAGAGGAGGAAACCAACATGAGAGGAGATGGACCATGGACACATGGCCAAGAGAAACAGCAAATATTTAGGGAACACTGCTGGGGAACTATCCAGGCCAGAAGTTAGAAAAGTAGATTAGGGGTAGTTGTTAAAGGCAAATAATATAACCATTGTCTGAGTCTCATTTATTTGTAAGCCTGATGGGGATAAGTTTAAATTGGTTTAACAACACAAAGTGAACCAGAAAAGAAGCCAACAGATTACAGCATATTGCCAAAGTTAGTATGAGTCCAAGCAGAGACATTCAGGAGAGGCCAAGAGAAAGAAGCCAGATTGAATCCGTCAGCTTGGAGATGAATTTGAGCCAGAGCAGCTGAGTTGAACCAGCCAGTCAGAGTTCAGAAAGAGCTAGAGAGGGTGAGCTCATTCAGTAGTAAGTTTCAGAGGCTGAAAATATTCTAGGCCTAGATTAGATCGTACGGAGGCTGGACGCTTCCAGGACAAGGCCTAGGTTAGCAGACAGAGGCAGTAAGTCTCGGAGACATTTATATCAGGTGAATAAAAGTTAATTTTACAATGTGGTCTAGCCTAAAAGTAACTACTTACAATAGTTACAGTAGTTAGGATGTGGCCTAGCCCAAGAGTCTTTTGACAAGTGAACACTCTATGTGTGTGTATATAATATATATATATGTGTGTGTGTGTGTGTGTGTGTACATAATATATAATATATTGTCACATTCTACAAAGTGTGACAACACAGTTGCATCTTGAGGGCATATAGGCACAACATTAAAAAAAGACAAGTATGCCCCAATTTCATTCATAGGAGGAATTTAAAATAATCAAATTCATAGAGTCACAGGTTCGCAGGGACTGGGAGAAGGAGAAATGGGGAGTTAATAAACAGAGTTTCAGTCCAGCAAGATGAGTAAGTGGATTCTAGAGCTCTGCCGTATGCCGTCTTCCACACAGTGATGCCCACTTAAGAAACTTGTTATGAATAGATCTCTTACTATGTTCTTCCAAAAAAATATGATAAACCAAAACCAAACCAAAACAATGCTGTTTAAAATGTTGAAAACTAAGAAATAAGCAGAGAAAAAACTTTGATAAATATGTAAGTAAAATAGTTATAGAAGTCAGGTGGTGAAATGGCTCGGTGGGTATCGGTGCTCGTCATCAATTTCTGATCACAAGAGTTCAGTTGCTGGACCATACACGGCAGAAGGGCAGAACTGAGTCCTGGAAGTTGTTCTTTGACCTCACACATGGCCTGTGACCCTCGAGTCCCTACACACATGCACATGTAAACAAACAAACAAATAAATAAATAAATAATAGTAAATTAAAAGCTGCAATGAAAAATAAACTAGTGGGAATCTTCCTCTGTATTGTGTTGGCCTATGGAAGTAAACTGCAGAAAACAGGCAGTATGTAAGGGTGATATTATCTGTCCCCAATCACCCACCATAATGGAAGGGATTGGGTACCAGGTATGCAGCAGAGACCATTAAATGCATGTGACAAAAAGTGGGCAGCCCAACTATTTCTGCAAGCACATGGAAGGCTGCTGGGTTTAAATTGGGGCTTACTTTTGATTATATGGAGGATTATTTTAAAAATTGGGAGGCACTTGACCATAAGGACATGACATGTGTAAAGATTCCTGCCATCTGATCCCATGATTCTCTTACAAGATTCTGTCCTAAAATAATAATTACAAAGGAGGAGAATCTGCATAAGGATACTTGTTACAGTGTTTCTTTTAATACAGAAAAAACAGTTTAATAGTCAGGAAGCAAGTCATTGCATACATCTTATCTATGCAGTGTTTAAATGCTCCATAGCTGCTCACAACCACCTGTAAACTCTAGACCCCTCCTCTGACATACACTCACAAAGACATCTACCTAAAAATTAAATCTTAAAAAATTACGCTGTTATTAAAAGCATGAACATTAAGGTAATAGAGTCCCAGGATGGCCAGGGCTACAGAGAGACCCTATTTCAGGAACAAACAAGCTGGGCATGGTGGCACATGCCTTTAGTCCCAGCACTGGGGAGGCAGAGGCAGGTAGATCTCTGTGGGTTAGAGGCCAGCCTGGTGTACACAGTGAGTTTCAAGACAGTCTGGGCGGTTACACAGAGAAACCCTGTCCCAAAATGAGAGAGAGAGAGAGAGAGAGAGAGAGAGAGAGAGAGAGAGAGAGAGAGAGGGAGAGAGAGGGAGATTGGGGGGGAGAGAGAGAGAGAGGAGAGAGAGAGAGAGGAGAGAGAGAGAGGAACTTTTAAAGTAGGCTTTGAAAAGTTTTAAACTGAACACAGTTATGACTTCCGAGTGTAATATATATATATGTTCGTGTGTGAATTTGACGGTGCATAGGGAGGTCAGAGGACAAACTAGCTTGTGGGTTCTTCCACTTGACCTTGATTTGAAATGGGGTTCTTTGCGTTTTCCTCTGTGGGTCAGGCTAATTAGCTGCTGAGATTCCTCCTGTCACCTCCCCTAGGAGCTTTGGGTGTCCAGTTTGGGAATTATTTTATTTGTTAAGAGTGAATGTTCAAAACTTGAGAAACACAAAACCTGCCTTCAGGAAACTTTTGTTTTAGTTGCAGGAGGCAGAAAACGAGATAGACCAACTAAATGTCACAATAGGTGGTGAGCAAAAAATGAGGACAAGAGGATAAATTGGATATTGCCTGTACTCCAGAACCTAAGCTCTTCCTTCTGGAAGAGCCTACCTGTCAGTCAGGGCGGGGCCTGGACAGGCGGGGCGGGGCCTGGCGGGTAGAGCGGGGTGGGGCCGGGCAGGCTGGACGGTGCTGGGCGGTGCACCCGGGCGGTGGCGGGCGTGGCGGGCGTGGCGGGCGTGGCGGGAGGGGTGGGGTGGGAGGGCGGGGCGGGCGTGGCGGGCATGGCGGGTGGGGCGGGGTAGGAGGGCGGGGCGGACGGGGCGGGCGGGGCGGGGTGGGTAGGGCGGTGCAGAGCGGGGCGGTCAAGGCCGCGCTCCAGACGCCGCCGCGGGCGGGCAGGCGGGCCTTGCTTCGGCACACGCCCACTAGGCGAAGCGGATCACGTGACCCGAGAGGCGGGAGTTGGTGAACGGAGTTTGACTGGGTGCTTTCCCGACTGTGAGACGGGCGGAGCCGAGAACCAAACACACGCAACGTTTGCCGAGCGGCTGGGGGCGGGGCCGACGAGTGAAGTCGGGTGGAGTCGAGTCTAGTCGAGCCTTCAGAGTCTCGAGCGCAGGCCTTCCGCCGAGTTGATCTTTCGGTTGCTGGTGGCCGTCGGCCGCGCAGTCTCCGGTCGGGCTGAGACGCGCGCTGCAATGGCGACCTTTGTGAGCGAGCTGGAGGCAGCCAAGAAGAACTTGAGCGAGGCGCTGGGGGACAACGTGAAACAGTAAGAGCCGCGGGGACCAGCCTCGGGGCCTGTCCGTGGGTGTGCCCCAAGCCCAGGGCTGCCGTAGTCCCTGGACTCTCTCACCTCTCGGAGGCCCCAGGCATCTCGCGGCCGCCATGGCTCCCGTGCGGCTCCGCGGGGACTTCATCACCGCCCCCGACGCCGGTGATGCCCGTATGGGGCGGGAGCAACGCCCTAGACACCCGGAGCCGGTGGAGCCGGGGGAGCGGGGGCGCGCCGGGGTGGGGGCCCGGAGGGCTTCCTGGAGGCGGAAGCCTGCGGCGCTCGGGGGCCATCTGGACTACGTTGAGAAGCTCTTTGAAAGCGGGTTCGGAAGGCATAGACCCCAGGTGACGTCGATCGGTCACCCACCCAACAACCACAGCATCCAAGGGGGCGGCAGCCTACTGCCCATAGGACGCCTTTCCCAGCGTTCTGTACGGGTTATCCAGTTCTCACAACTGAGATCCGCAAAGTTTTTACTCCCATTTGATAGACAGACAGGACTCCGGCACCCAGAGAGATAACTTATTCCCCCAAAGCCACTGGCCAAGGATGGGACTAAGGCTTTTGGTTCCCGCCCTGTGATGCTTTACAGGGGTTACTTGTAAAATACCCCCCCCCTCCCCCGCCGGACTGTCAGCACTGACTGGAACAGAGTGACAGCTCTTTAAGCAGTAGCCTAACGCAGCCCTAGGAGGTGCCTCGATCTTTTGGGGGAACTTCAACTCTGGCAAACCCATAGTTCCTGGTACTGATGCAGCCAGTGAAACAGAGCTAGGATGTGTTAATAGAAAGGCTGTCAAAAAAGCTTAGGTGCAAGCTTCTCATTGGAGCCCGTCTTTAAAAGGCTTTAAATAAATAAATAAATAAATAAATAAATAAATAAATAAATAAATAAATTCTTATTTGTAGATTTTAAGCCCTGGAATTAAAAGGAGATGCCCAGGGAAAGGATAAGACATACCCTGGTGTGTGTGTGGACTTCTCAATGGAGAGTCACAAGTTATGCATTTTGGTGGCTGTCTTGTTACACCTAAGAATTTTGTACAAGTTTCTTTTCTTTTCTTTCTCTTTTTGCTGGACAGGCTTATAAAATCTGGTAAAGTAAAACCAGGTGCCATTAAAGTTGCACAAGGGTTTCTATGGTGTGGTTTCACCGCCTGGAAGGGAGAAGGAGGCCTTAGGTGGATATTGTTAGTTGTGTTGGAATTTTTGGTTTTAGCTGGTGAGAGACTGCAAGCCCAGTGGGGTGAGGGCCTCTTTTGCCTTTTTATGTTTGTAATGTTTTCAGTTTGATCGCCCTGCCTCAAGACCTTCACACCAAGCTCCATGGGCGCCAAAGTATCACAGAAGGACTATCTAAGATACAAAGAGGAAATTAAATTTAAAAATTATTTCAATCGATAAAAATGGCAGCTTTTGGCTTCGTTAGAACGGCTGTATGCTTTTGTAATACTGTGTGGTAAGACTTACATTTAAAAACGTATCAGGAGACTTGTCTCTTTTTCCATGCACAGTGCTCACAGGGATTTGTAAGTGAGTGGTTTCACAGGGTGCTAAATCTGTAGGCCATGGCTTGTGAAGGCTATGACTGTAACTCTGACTAGATACTGTGCCTTCCAGACTCACTTAGCAAATGCAGGGCTAACAGAAATCTTTGCATTCCGTCTTCCATTGGTAAAGGCCAAAGCTCACTGTGATGTTGCTCAGATATGGGTGCTGGCTGATTATAAATTTTATGGGTCTGTTGTATGAAATCCACAAGTCTTTGTGTCAGGGATACAGTTAATGATGGAATTGTCTACATTTCTGTTTCTGGTCTTGTTCATTCTAAAACTGCTGTCTTGGCTAAGTTTGCTTGTCTCTGGCCATTTCCTCCTAAGCAGTTTGCTTTGTGTTGTACGTCATGGCCCTTTAAATGCGATCCTTGGCGGTGGGTAAGACAGTCACATACAGAGTGCATGATGTGAACTGTTCACCATTTATCCAGCGGTTCAGATGTTAAAGCCACAGGCTTTCAGTTACTCATATCCAGGAATTTTCTTTTTGATGAAGTGCTTGGAAACTCAGTCTTCCTGCTGATTTGAGCTCATCTGAACGGGAGCACGGCACACAGAATGAGTGTTCGTAACCACTGTCCCCCCCGTAAAATACTCACATTTAGGAGTGGGCCCCTACGTTCTTTTAAAAAGGCAAACCAAGAGAGGAAAGCCATAGCCATGCCTGCACCGAGTCTGCCTTGAGTCCATCTTTTAGGAAGAGAGGGTGTTTCTTGTTGGGCTTCTGCCTCTTGGCTGTGTTCATTTGCTAGGCCTGCCATGGCAAAGCACCTCAAGCTTGTTACTTAAACGCAGAAAGTAATATTTTCACAGCTCTGGGGCTTGTAAATTCAAGGCCAGTATGTTGGAGGGGTGGGTTTCTTCTGAGGCTCTCCTGGGACCTCTGCAGGAGTCCGAAGTGTCTGTCCCCGTCTATGCTGCTGGACAGACTGGATTAGGAGTCACCTCATGGTCTCATCCTAGCCCAGGTATATCTATATATAGGCCTGGCCCAGGACTGCATGCCAAGAGACTGGGTCTAACATCGGAATTCAGGGAGGCTCTGTTCCCCAGCCACAGACACCGGGGATATAAAATTGTCTTCCCCGGGGGTTGGAGCAGCTGGAGTGAACCACAGGGGTAGAGGCCGAAGTCTGTGGTTTTAATGTCATTTCTCCTGCAGATACTGGGCCAACTTGAAGCTGTGGTTCAAGCAGAAGATCAGCAAAGAGGAGTTCGACCTTGAAGCTCACAGACTCCTCACCCAGGACAACGGTAGGTCTTCTCCAGGTTTTCCCAGATTTGCAATCAGTACTTTTGTTTTTGATGCCGTGTAAGAAAATCTTAACAATATTATGGCTGCAAGCTAACCAGGAAGACTGTGGGAGATGGGGCCGCTGAAATATTCTCCAGCCGCACTGACGTGTGACAACCTTCCTCCTTTTCAGTCCACTCTCACAACGATTTCCTCCTGGCCATCCTCACACGCTGTCAGATTTTGGTTTCTACACCAGGTAAGGGAGTGGGAATGTTTCCAGTTTTGGGGAGGGGATAGTGGGGTAGATATTTAACTTTCTTTATCAGATACCACTCAGGTTTACAAAGGAAATGTTCCACCACCACCACCACCACAAAATGTTATGTAGGTGATAATTGTACACACACATGTAAGCATGCACTTGCATGGGCATGAACTAACACACTCTCTCTCTCTGTCTCTCTCTGTCTCTCTCTGTCTCTCTCTCTCTCTCTCTCTCTCTCTCTGACTTGTACTTAGTACTCTTACTACCCATATAGCTTGCTACAGGGTGGGAGTCAGGATTCAGAAAATAAAGGCTGTGAAGAGAGGGCAGTGGGTATCAGGAGAGGACGGAAGTTCAGGAGACACAGCTGAGCACTGGATGCTGGGAAGTCACGGTGGAGAAGCCTGGGCTTCAGTTGTGTTTTGACCAGAGCAGCACCCAGTAGGAAGCTCAGTGTCTGTTTGGTAGATGGTTGGGAGGAAGTAAGTGCTTTGAAAATGTCCCTCCTGATACTGCTGTCATGGACCAGGTGCTCCCTGCCTGTAGATTAAGTCAACGTCGTCTTTTTCAAGCCAGGACTGATTCTGGATATCTTAAAAGGCAGTCAGGAAATGGCTGGTGTTCTGTGTTATTCCTTAACAATTTTGATTTCTATTATTTTTATTTACACATCTATGGATGTGTCTATGTGCAAGTGAGGACATTTACAAGTATCCCCTCCCCTGTGGCTGAAATTCTGGGCAGTTGGGAGTCACCCGGTGTGGTTTAGTGACTGAACCCAGGTGCTCTGCAAGAGTCTGTTCTCCAGCCCCTGTATTACACCTCGTTAGGATCGTAACTTCTCTTAATTGATAAAGAATTCAAGTAAGATCTTAACATCTGGTCTGAGTATAGTAGACAGTGGCTGCTGTTCTGAAAGTTTGGCTCCCTTACTGTTTACCACGCTGCCACCACACAGTTGTACACCGCATCCGGGTTTTGGTGTTCTGTTTAACTTAAACAGAAGTGGGCTTTCACTAGATTTGTGTTATGTCTAAAGTTGGGTCATAATGCTGATCTGTGTCTGAGCAGCAGAGCCAGCAGCCTGTGAGGATTGGCTTTCTCTAGGCAGGCATGTAGAGTGCGGCACACCTACCAGGCTAACACAGGCTAACGCAGCAGGGCTAACACAGACTAGTGCAGTGAGCAGAGCTAACATAGGCTGCGGGAGTCGAGAGACGGCCGCAAGATTAGACTTTGTCTCTAATACAATTAATACCTGATGTGTCCTAACCTTTACATTGTGAACAGGCACAGTAACATTGACCATGAAAGCCAGATGAGATTATGTGAAGCACATTCCAAGTGAAAAATGCTGTCAGTGAGAATGCACATGGTGATTACTTAATAAAACTCAGTCTTCTTGAATGTATGCTATTGGTTATTTTAAAATAAGTAAAATTCTCCAATTTGGAAACTAAGCATTATTTCTTCATTGGACACTATTTCCTCATACTGAAATTAATATTTGCTAGTAACAAAAGAATGGTTTTTGTTAAAGTAAAATGTCTTCCTTTGTATGTAACAATCACAGATGGACCTGTTTTCTTTTCTTTTACACTTATTTCTTTTGTTTTTGTGTATATGTATGTGGGTGCACATGCCACAGCATGTGTGTGTGGAGGTCACAGGGCGCCTTGCAGGGATCCATTCTCCCTGCCCACCCTGTGAGCAGAATTCCAGGGACTGAACTCAAGTCACTAGGCTGGGCAGATGCTCTCTCTCTGAGCCCTCTATCCAGCACTGTTTCCTGGTTTTCTAAGGAAGGCCAGAAATGCAATTTAAATAATATTATTTATTGAGTACGCACGTTAGATCTTTGATGCAACTCTTCAGGGTATAGTCAGCCTCTTTAGAGTGAAAACAAGCATCAGAACAAGACAGAATGGCCCTGCCTTCTTAGGTGGAAGCCTTAGCTCCAACCAGTCCTCAGGGCCCTGGGCACTCTTCCCTCTGGCACCCTCTGTGTCCACACAGTGTGCTCCTGAGCTCAGCGTGCTCCTCTCCTTCATGGGCCTGCATGTCAGCTTTTCTGCCAGCACTGAGGATCCAGTGTTGATTGAAGAACTGTAGAATTGAACTGTAGAACCCAGGTTGATTTTCCCACAAAGCTTTACTAACTACGCCCCTCCCCAAACAAACAAACCTGGAGTTCATGAAAATGGTAACCAGTGGGGCTGCGGAGATGGCTCAGTTAGGAGCACTTGCTGCCCTTGCAGAGGAGCAAATTCAGTTCCTAGAACCCACAGGACAGCTCACAGGCATCTGTATCTCCAGCTCCAGAGGGTTTCACAACTCTCCTGGGCTCTGAGGGCCTGGGACATAATGTGTGATGCACTTGTGAACATGCAGGCGAACACTCATAAAATTAAAATAAATCATTAAAAATGTTTAATAATAATTATGTTTTATAATTATGAGTATTTTTTCTTTTAAAATTATTTCGGTGGGGAATGGGGCTGGAGAGATGGCTCAGCAGTTAAAAACATACTTGTACTGGCTGGTTTTGTGTGTCAACTTGACACAAGCTGAAGTTATCACAAAGAAAGGAGTTTCAGTTGAGAAAATGCCTCCATGAGATCCAGCTGTAAGGCATTTTCTCAATTAGTGATCAAGGGGGGAGGGCCCATTGTGGGTGGTACCATCTGTGGGCTGGAAGTCTTGGGGTCTATAAGAAAGCCAGCTGAGCAAACCAGGAGAAGCAAGCCAGTAAGAAACATCCCTCCATGGCCTCTGCATCAGCTCCTGCTTCCTGACCTGCTTGAGTTCCAGTCCTGACTTCCTTTGGTGATGAACAGCAGCATGGAAGTGTAAGCTCAATAAACCCTTTCCTCCCCAACTTGCATCTTGGTCATGATGTTTGTGCAGGAATAGAAACCCTGACAATACTGCTTTTGTGCTGGACCCAAATTTGGTTTCCAGGACCCATGTTAGGTGGCTCCCAGCTCCTGTAACTCCAGTTCTAGGGAATCCAAAGCCCCAGCCTCCTCGGACACCTACAGCCATGTACATGCGCACACTAGCCCTCCCCCACACATTCCACATATATATTAAAAAAAACTTAAAGACTATTTTGGAGGACTACTTCTTTGAAATTACTACTTTGGAGATTTTTTTCCCCAAGGATTTTTTTTTTTCTTTTTAAATTAATCACTGTATTTGTAGTTCTAAAAATCCCAAAAAATCAGCACAAAACATGTTTTTGGAAAAGGTTGCTCCTTCCTAGTACACTGTATCCCAGTCAGTCAGTACAGTGTCAGTTGTTACGGACAGTGGTTCATTGTCCCTCATCCTGGCTTAAGCCTGTCTCTGCTTGTGTGAGCTGCACTGTCTGTCTGCTTTATTACCCTGTGTCCTTTGTGTTCCCCAGCATTTCCAGGCTTTTCTTTTAGTGTATTCTTGAATTCAGCACTTTTAATAGCACTTTCTTCTTGTCTGATGGATACTTGTGTTCTCACACTTTTTCTGAAGATACCAGATGGATATGTGTCGTCTTCTCACTTTTCCTGTCTAGAACATCCATGCATGTTCATGTGCTATTGTTTAGTGTGGTGTGCTACCCATGGGTTAAGTCCTGGGGTCTTAGATTTCAGTCTGTGGTGGGAGGTTCTTAGGCACTGCAGTAGCCGCCTTCAGAAAGAAGCAAGATTAGATTAATGAATCTTGGTACTCCTGATTGTTTGGATTTTTCTCTTTTGGATGCACAGTTTTGCATTGTATTTCATACTAGACCTAGCCCATGGGAGTTTTGAACATTTACCTTGTATTATAGATAATGATTTTTCGGCTTGCCAAGCGCTCCTCACTCCTTGTCTGTTAAGCCTCCTTTGCCTGTCCTTTGCCTGTCCTTGCTGGGTTACAGCTTTCATGGATAAACTTTGTAAGTCATTACCTTGTTAGTCCATCTTGGAACCTATTGAGACGTCATTTTCTTATTTCCTATAGGTGTATGCTATTTGCCTTACTTTATTTTTAGCCAGGTTTTGAAAAGAGATAAATACATGTGTTCAGTTAACCAACTTGGGCTATGCCCCACCCCCAATTAATTAAAAATAAAGGGCTGGGAAGATGGCGGCATGAAGACCCACGTTTGATCCTTTAGAAGCCATGTCAAAGCCAGGCCTGGCAGCATCTGCCTATAATGACCTGCCAGTAATCTTTTTACTGGGAAGGCAAAGAAGGGAGGAGCTTGCTGGCTACCTAGGTTCAGAGAGAGACTTTGTTATAAGAAAAAGATGGAGAAGTGACTGAGGAAGATACTGGCATTGACCTCTGACCTACACACATACACACACACACTAAAGTGAAAAGTTTGCTTTTCTTAAAAATATAATTTTGATTATAATCAGAAAACAATGTTATTTGAGAGAATTTGTAATTTTGTTTGTAGAGAAGTAGAAGAGACTTAAATTGGAGTCCCACTGTTTGTTTTCATTACCTCCATGCTTTTTATCCCCAGATGAAGAAAGAGTTTGCTGCTGCCATGTCCACTCTGGTAACTGCTTTTCACCATGGCTGTTGTTTTTCTGTCTCATAGAGGGTGCTGGATCCTTGCCCTGGACAGGGGGCTCTGCAGCCAAGCCTGGAAAACCCAAGGGCAAGAAAAAGCTCTCTTCTGTTCGTCAAAAATTTGATGTAGGTCGTTCTCCAGTAGATCCCAGCGACTGTGCTGTTAAGAGCTAGCGGGATAAAATAGCTGTGCATTTCTTTGGTGGGGGAGGGGTGTTGGGAAAGGTTTTCTTTGCATAGCCCTAGCTGTTCTAGAATTTGCTTTGTAAACTAGGCTGGCTTTGAACTCCTGTCCCTGCCTCCTAAGTGCTGAGACTAAAGGTACTACTTTGCATGGCTAAGTAACTGTGATTTTTTTTGAAAGATTTATTTATTATGTATACAGTGTTCTGTCTGCACGTATGCCTGCACACTAGAAGAGTGCACCAGATCTCATTATAGATGGTTATGAGCCACCATGTGGGAATTGAACTCAGGACTTCTGGAAGAGCAGCCCGTACCCTTAATCACCAAGCAATCTCCAGTCCAGTAGCTGTGATTTTAAATATTACCAGTACAAATGTATTCTTGTCAGCGTATGTATGTGTGTGTGTGTGTCATTAGCAGTTCAGAATTTCCAGTTATTGGAACCTGGGCCTGGGCTTGTGCTACCTCCTCAGTTGTCTCTTAGATCAATGCGTCACCTGGGAGCCTCTGTAGGCCTCTGTTGATATTCAGCTGTGCTCTGAGCCTTTAGCGATGAGCACAGAGACTATGGAGTGTTGACTTCATCACTTGTAAGCCTTTGGAATGTATGGCTTTAGGAGGGAAAAGGAGTGTTCCAGACGTTTCTCACCCCGGGCTTCCGTGCCTATGCTCCATGTCAGTAATATATTCTCAGTAGTGTTCACCCTCACTGTCTCTGAAGGAAATAGATAAATGCCAATATTGTTTTATAATATATACATAGATTGCTGTCTCCACTGCAAAATCAAAGATACCAGGAACAAATCTCCCAGTGGTGGCAGAGTATAGGAATTTCATAGAAATGCTGAAATTTTACAAACGGGGTTTTAAGTATTTTAGATCATGCCTTAGCTTGTGTTAGGAATGTAAGCAGACGGTCACAATAATGAGCTGCTACTGTCCTATTGCACTAGCTTGGAATATTTGTCAGAGTTATTATTTGATTCATTAGGCTTTGTAGATCCTAATTGAAGCATTAATTGTATACCTGTACTTTCAGAATCTTCTTAAGCTTCTGGATTTTCTGAGTATAGTTCTAATGTCATCTCTTTCAGTTGTTACCATTGTTATTTTTAGCATAAGGCCATATATTTTGTGACCACCAAGGTGTAAAAAATGAGCCAAGAGTATAGTAAGTGGCTGAGCTGAGTGTGGAGTACACACCTCTAATGAGGTTGAGGCAGTATTATGAATGTGAGGCCTATCTAGGTTATTGTGCATAGCAAGACTATTTCAAAAAACAAAACCAAATTGCTGTATACACAGCCATTGTTCCCTGTAACACATCACCATGTAACGGGTGCGGATTTATGATCGTTTGCACATGGTTTACTCTTTGTAGTTTTGGTTGTGCGCCTTGCCTTTCCTGGCTGAGCCATCTCTCCAGCCCATGATTTACTTTTTACTTTTAATACCCTTGTGGTATAGTTTTGGGTGCTTTACTATGTATTTCCCCAGTATGGTAGATGGGTTTCTTTTGTTTATGTTTTATGTGCTACTGAAGTGAATAGTGTTAACGTGTGCTCCCTCAGCATAGATTCCAGCCCCAGAACCCCCTCTCTGGAGCGCAGCAGTTCGTGGCAAAGGATCCCCAGGATGAGGATGATTTGAAACTTTGTTCACACACCATGATGCTTCCCACACGAGGTCAACTTGAAGGGAGAATGATTGTGACTGCCTATGAGCACGGGCTGGACAATGTCACTGAGGAGGCTGTGTCTGCTGTTGTCTACGCGGTGGAGGTTGGTTTGTTGGTAGAAGTAACCACATGAGCTTGTGTGTGACAGGAACTGAATGCCACTCTTTGTCATTATTGGAGGAGAGACACTTCACACTTTAAAACCAAAGAATCACCTTTAATTGACAGGTGTTCCAGACAGGTTCCCTACTTTACCCAACTTGTCAATATAGGAAGAGTTTCTAAGAAAAAAAAAGATAGATCAGAAGCTAGTGGCCCAGGTCACTTGTGCATAAGGTAGTGCTGCACTTACAGAGTGTCCGTGCGGCATTTAAACAGTGGGACGGTTCACACACTGTTTCAGTCATCTGCTCACTAAGTTATTTGACAAAATGTACATTGCACCAATGCCGGACAGTACACAAGTAACTGCAGATAATTTCTGGTACATATTGTCCTCATAGACATTTCTAAGATAATAGTTGCCGTAAATGAATTCTGTGCCAAACCCCATTTTAAATTGCACAAGAGAATGTTGATAGAAGATAGTGATTTTGGTCTGAGCAAAGGGCCTCGCCGGATCCTGGCGCTCTGTGCTAGCATACGCTGGGGTGTTCTGGTTTCACACTCTTCAGCCAGCTCTAAGGCACTCGGCTCTTCTCTAGGTGGACAGAATTTGAACAGACGTGTGGTGTGGTACTCTGTATCTGTTTGAAGAGTTTTTGAGAGCAAAAGCTCTTGCAGTGAACTTGGTAACCAGCCAATACTAGGTCTTAGGTCAAATTTCAAAGTCATTTGTCTTAAAAAAAAAAAACAAAACTTTCTTTCCCAAAACTCATTTCTGAGAAGCATCAGCTAAGGAAAACAAAACAAAATGCCTGTGGAGTGGTGGACATCTGCCCTGTGTGGTGTCCGATCTTAGCCCTGCAAACTGAAATAAAATCCACTTCAAAGCAAAGCTCTCCATGGAGCACAGCCTCCTCTTAGAGAGCAGAGTGAGGCAGCTCACCCTTCACTCTTCACCATCTGTGGGCATGGGCTCTGTTCAAGAGCATTTCTGTCATTCTGCATCGCCGCCTAACTGGGACGAGCATTTGACAGTGGAACTTCTACACTTGGCTTTTGAGGGGCTCTTGTTATTTTTCTATTGTTTTTCAGAATCACCTCAAAGATATTCTGACTTCAGTTGTGTCAAGAAGGAAGGCTTACCGGGTCCGAGATGGTCATTTCAAATATGCCTTTGGTAGTAACGTGACGCCACAGCCGTACCTGAAGAACAGTGTGGTGGCTTACAACAACTTGGTTGAAGGGTGAGTGAGTGGCTTTTTGTACTCAACTTCCATCCTTTGCTGCTTGGTCACTGACTGTGTGTGATAGGCCACTGTCCAAAGAATCAGGTACTGTGTTTCTGCAGTTTGACTTCCACACAGTTATTTCTTAAGCTACATGCTTTATATTTTTTTGTTACTTTTTTTTTTTTAAGTCAGGTGATTGATTTGATTGCTTGATCTGGGATTGGGTAGCTCCTCAGGTCCTCAGGTAGTGTTTCCTGATGGTGGCCAGCCTCTGCCTGGGGAGGAGTTGGTTGGTCTGTTCTCAGCCTGTGGCTGGGTCTCTTGATGGTGGGAAGAGGAGGAAGAATGGTAGGTGTTTGTTCATGGCCTCATGTGACTCCTTTAGCTGGAGCTCAAGGTTGTGGCCTGTGCCCATGTCTTCCAGTTGTTCTCGCTGTCCTGTTGTATAGATAGGATCTAGATCCTCAATCCACTCGAGGCTCCCAGTACCATCTTCAGTTCTAAGCCACTCTTCTGTGAGTTGGCTCAGATTACTTTTACCCATTCTGCTTTCCCCACAATTCAGTGTTAATTTTAACCTTTAGGAAAGAAATAGCAGTACAGTTTTCTTGTGGTTACTGCAGTGACTGTTCTTCCTCTGAAGGCTGGCTTTGTCTGTCTGGTTGTCTGGCCAGTGGAGGACAGGAGGAGGGTAGTGACCATACAAGGTCAGAGCAAATATTTAAGACCGGGAGGATAGGCAGGAACTGCAGTGGGGAAATTACAGAGAGAGGGCAGGCGTGAGGGGAACTGACAGTGGCCATTCCAAGGCCCTGAAGACACTGATAAGATCAGCTTAAACTGGGGTCCCTGTTTAGGTTTGCACCTGTGGTAAGTTATTACCCAAACCTCATTCAGACATACTTGTTGACATTGTTTCATATTTAAGCCATTCTCTAGGGAAAGATGGAAACAACCCCAGTGTTTTTGTGGTCAGAGGTGCCGTGTTGTCTCCGCCATGGCTTTGCCCTGGCGCCCTCCATCCTCTCTCCCGGGCCCCAAAGCTGTTTCTCTAGCAGGGCTTCTTCATGTGGTGCTTTAAATCCACTTGCTGCCCCGTCTTTGCTCCACATCCTTGTATATCCCTGGCAACTGTGTACTTACCTGTGCTAACGTAAAAGCCATGCCTGACTTGCTAGCTTGTCATTTATTTTACTTTTTTGGGAAGTTAGCAAGATCTGGGTGACTTTCTTCTCTTACTCTCATTTTGCCTGCCACTTTTCTTGATGTGTACTTTCTAAGCCTGCTGTCACTCATGTTTGCCTTCTCCATTTGTTTCCAATTTCATATCTCTAAAGTTACACTGGTTTTTTTGTTTTCTTTCCAAAATGGAAAGTCTTAAGGGGCAGGAAACAGTTTGGTTCAGTACCCTGAGCCAACTCTATGAGTGTTGTAGGAGGAGGCACAGATGTGGCTGCTTTATATTGTCTGCAGCCTGATACATGGAGCTCTGTGAAGATCAAAATCTTTATATATTTACTTCATTTAAAGATCCTGAGAATGAGACGCCCCAGCAAAGCCTCTATTCTAGGTGTTCACGTATCTCCATTATAGGTGCTGAGAGTATTTCTGTAAAACATTCTTTTCCAGCCCTCCAGCCTTCTCTGCTCCGTGTGCCAGTCAGAACCCGGCTTCTCACCCACACCCCGATGATGCTGAGCAGCAGGCTGCGTTCCTGCTGGCGTGCTCTGGGGACACTCTACCTGCATCCTTGCCTCCGGTGAACATGCATGACCTGTTTGAAGCTTTGCAGGTATTTCTTTGTCCTTAAGGTTTACTTATATTTACATTAGTGATGTATTAGTGACTCTGAATCTACAAAGATACTTGCTTGTCTCATTTTTGACTTGCTTTTTTGGTCAACTGTAATAGCCTTATTTTTAAATCCCAAACCCTGTAGTTCCTCTTAATTTACCTCTTGTCTTCTACCTCATTAAAACAAACAAAGATCCCACCCTTAGTAATCTCAGAGTTCCTTATCTTTAGGTTTTTTTTTTTTTTTTTTTAAATTTTAAAATTTAAATAGTTATAGTGTGTTTGTATGTCAGTGCAGTGTGCCATAGATTGTGTGTGGTCAGAGGAAAACTCTGTGGGCTCATTCTTTCTTTCCTTCTGTCTTTCCTTCACCTGAGTTCCAGGGGTTGGACTCATGTACCAAGGCTTGCATGCAGTTGTCTTTGAACTGCTGAGCGGCCCACAGAACCATTTAGGTTCCTTATTATCTGACTTGGGATTCACTAGGTTCTGATTTAAAATTCATAGGGTATCTAAGTCATGAGCATTTTTTAAAAATAAAGGTTATATTTTTGAATGCTGGAAAAATAAGTCTACTGAAGCATAACAGAAAACGTAATTTTAAAATCACAGGTACACAGGGAAGTCATTCCTACACATACTGTGTATGCCCTTAACATTGAAAGGATCATCATGAAACTCTGGCACCCCAATCACGAAGAGCTTCAACAAGACAAAGTCCACCGCCAGCGCTTGGCAGCGAAAGAAGGACTTTTGCTCTGCTAAGTTAGAATTTGAAGATTTGGGACCATCACTAAATTAATTGATTGCTGAAAATTGAATGCTTTTGAGTCCACATTTCAAAACTGAAGTGTATAGTGTATGTATAACCTTTCCTATGGAAATGTGACATTTGAGTGCATTTTGTGTTGCTACTGTGAAGCCATTAATATGTTTGACTGATGACCTGTGTGTCTGTGTCCCTAGGTATAGGGGCAGTCATTGTTCCATGTCTGAAAAGGGATATTAAGACACCTGAGGTGTATCTGGTCTGTCAGTAAGACAGGTGACTTTGTAGAATAAAGATGCTGGTGTAGTTCAGTCCCATGATTAGCAGGCCTACTGTGTGTTCAGTGATGTATGTTCTGTATCTGGCAGTGTAAAATCTGCTTTCCCTGAAGAACTGTACTCTGCATATTGGTGGAATATCCTGGTGTTCATCAGAATCTTTTAGTGACTAGTTAGCAGCTGAAGTTCCCAAGCAACCCGTTTTCACTTCAGAGATCAGGAATTTGATGTGTGGTTCTTGCTTTGCATTTAATACTCAAGTCCAATTCTTAGATGTAGTTATCCTTATAGAGTTTTCTGTAATTCCATTTTTTTTTTGCTGACTGATAAGCTTTTTAATCCTTTAGAATGCTTTCATGATATCTTACAAACTAATTTTCCAACTTCTATAAAATGTCTGTTTTACCCTTTCAAGTGAAACTATGAACTTACATTTGACAGTGTTACTGGTAACTGACTTGTTTTAAAGCTACGTTGCTTTCCACTCATGTAGTATTGATGGATAAGTTAGATGTAGAGATGGGTTTTCGTAGGCCTAAGCAGTGGATACATGTGAATGTTTTTGTGTGTTCCTATATCTGGATCTGTGGATTTGGTTTTGTATTTTAAACATGACAAATAAACATTTTGGGAGAAACCCTTTTTCTGTTTATTCAAATAAGCAGATAAGGAATATTCTTTTCCACAGAAACAGAAGTCCAGCTATATGAGATCTTAGCTCAAACTTCAAAAGAATGTACCAAAGGCAGGTTCTTGTTAAGGTATGTATGTAGCCTAAGATTTATAAAAAAAACAGCCAACCTTTTAGGGTGTCAGGTGGGTGACACTGAAGAACTTTTAGAGGTTGAAAGGATTTGGATTGATAGGCACACAGGCACACACTGCTGCTGTACAAAGGGCCCCAGTGCTGCCCGGGATGTGGATGTATTGTGTATTCTCCTGAGTTCTCAGAGGCAGTTATGAATGGTAACTGATCTTGGCTCTCCCAGCAATGGAGAATTCCAAAAGGTTTGTAACAGAGCATGCTCGAAGCTCGAAGCTGTTCACTGTGCTAGGCCCTGACCTCTCCAGTGAGACCACAGGGCTCCAGATCTATCCTGTTTTGAAGTTTACATTTGGGTCTGTCCTCCGTGCCATATGTCAAGTGATTTTCTGAAGTGGGCAGATGGGGTTGGAGGTAATGCAGGGACATAGTAAGAATTAAGATACTTAAGAGTTCCTGGAAAAGATTTCAATTTTTGTGTTCCACCAAAGGCTGGCTCTGTTACCTCTGCTAGTCATGAATCTATGTGCAATCTCCTACATTTAGGAAATAATAAACACATATTGTCAAAAATCACTTAGGAGAAGTACTTGAAGAAAGCTGTTAGAATGTGTAATTAGTTACTCTCAAGTTATTTCAACTCTTAAGTTTTTAGTAGCGTGTTTGGCCACAGGTGACTGTGCACCTGCCATCTGTCTTTCTTTACCAGGCACATACCTTACCCATTCACTGTAGCACTCTAGCACTTTGTTCTCCTGCTGTGACAGCACACAACAGAGGCCTGTGAATGTGCTTTCACTTGAGAAATTATGAAAGCTACATGTCCATCAACTTTGCACATCGACTCATCTGTAACTTTCATCATGGCTGGAACACTGCTAAGATATGACTTACAGAGGAAACCTATCTGAACCTCCAACTTTTAAGAACTAGTTTAAAACCCCACATCCCCTTCCTTTAGAACAATGCTTGCACCACTTGCAGTACATGCCAGGAGACTGCTTCAACGGGGTGACGCAGTACCGCCAGATCTGATGAGTCACGCATAGGCAATGGCTTAAAACTTAACTTTTTACAATACCAACAGATAAATAAAACCACCAAAGCCTATTGTCTTTATTATCAAAGTTTATTACTGGGATCAGTTTCTATCTAGTAGGGAGTACCAGTCTCAGTGTGCTATGGTAATTCTCAGGAAACAGCTCTAATGCTCAATAGTTGTACTGGGGCTCTGTTAGGCATAGATCATCTTAAGTCAGTGGAAGAATGTGCCCAGAAGACCCAGACAGCAGAACCATCACTCTAGGAAAGTTACAGTGCTATGTAACCTGTAAGGCATCTCAGCTGATGAGTGACAGATGGGATGAAAAAGGAGTTAACCCATTTTCTACTCTTAAGATAACTGGCTTTTGTGTGGAAACCCAAACATGACATTCTTTTAAGCTCTCAAGCAAGAAAACTGAGTCTGGAAACAGGACAGTCAAAGGAAGAAAACAAAACAAGCCCAAACCTGATGAGAGTGCGGAGAGGAATAGGGTTTAATTAGATGGCACCTAAGGATGACAAGATGGTACAGACAAAGCTAATAGGAAACAAAATGTCAGTTCATTGAGTTCTTTAGAAGTCTTGGTCATGTGTTTGGAACTCATGATAAACTGGGCAGGTTAATGACTGGTTAAACAGATGAGAAAAGTGAAAGACAAACAGGAGCATAAGTACCTGAGTAGAAACTTAGAGGATGCCAAGAACAGTGTAGAGTGTCCACAGGAGCTGAGCTGAGCAAGGAAATGTGAGCACAGCAACCTGTTGGCTAGACTGAGATTTGGAAAGACAGATCTAGCAATGGCTTTGCCTAGGAGGTTCTGGTAGAATTTTTGTAGCACATATACCTTTGAAGGAATGTTTTTCTTAGCAGTCGACTTACATGGAAATGCAAATTACTATTGTAGAAGTTGTCAGTGACTCACACCTATTCTTGTATGGTTGGAGTCTAAAAGCAGCTGTGGCTTAAGGCCCAAACCCTCCCATTGCCCTTTTGACAAAAATATTAAAGAAATTAACCAAGCCAGTGGGCCTTGTTCTGTGTAGATGGGAGAGAATGTAGACTTCTGCAGACAGCCTGAAAAGCAAAGGCTTGTACACCAAGGGCTGCCTTGTTAAAGAGAACAACAGGGAAAGTCGGGCCATTCAATAAGACCCTAGAAAGGTATAGCTGCCAATGAGATTGGAAAGTTAACAGCATCATTTATTTTAAAGTCTTTATCTTGCATCCTAACCTAGTTTACCTACAGAAAAGCCATCTTCTGCACCAAACCAGTGACCCACTTTGTTATTAACATCTCATTCCTTCAGTGAAGAGACATGTAACAGGAGTATATGTATGACAGGTTTCTACAAAAGCTTTCCTGTAGTCTTGACCTGTGTGGAAACAGCTTCTACTGAAGCACCTGTGAAGTATATACACACGCACGCACGCACACGCACACACGCACACTTGAGGTTTCTTCTCCACAGAAAGGACACAAGAGCTGTGGTGAAAAGGTGTTCTCCAGAAAACACCTTTGCTCATTTGAGTTTATAGGCTTCGGGCAGATAGAGACAGCTCTGAAGAAAGGAGGGCACAAAGTTTCTTTTCTAATCTTGTTGCTGAACCGTAAGGGCCCTAGACTTGGCTGACACCTGACAGGATGTGGTAGATGGGACTGTTGATGGGGTGTTTATGCTGTCCTCATTGCCCATTTTGGCCCCTCTGCAGCCATCTTCTTACAAGTTTTCCTCCCAGCTGTTTTCAATCACAGTTCCATTTGCTGGATAACAGAGAAAACCTAAGTAGGAATCAGTTTGGATTTCTGGATGTCTTTTAACAAAACAGTATTCTATTCTGTAACAGGAGGTGGTTTAATGCCTGTGTCTTCTGAATCTTGTTCATGTCTGTTTCCATCACTTCCCCCAGCAGCTGTACAGAGATGGGAGCATCTGGAGGAGAAGCCCCAAACTGACGTGGAAAGCACCTGTGTGCACAGCTGAGGCTTAGCATGGTTTTCTGCCCTTCCCTTTTCTGGCAGATTTTGACTGGGATCCTGGAGTGGTAAATTGCTTAGAAAATTGAAAATGTTTTCTAACAGAGGGGAAAAGCAAGAATGTAAAAGGATAAAACAACTGCAACTCTGCTACCCAACGTGGGGGTTGGGGGAGTGGTCAGCAGAAAGCCTGAATCCATGGCGTTAGAGTAGGGCATGTGGAGAACTATACCCTAAGCCTAGGGCTCAGTGTCGGCTATGAGGACAGGAAGGAGGTGTATGGCACTAAGGAGCCTGTGCTGATACAGCTCGGGGGGGGGGGTTTCTATCTGCATTTCACTTGCATGGTGGGGTTAGGGTGGACAAGGGAAATGTAAACTAATAGACTGTTTCTTTTTAAAAGGAAAGGTATGCTAATTTTAGGTTTTCTATTAAAGAGCCATCCATTTTCCTTTTCAAAGTATGTAGGTATACTGAAAAGGAATGAGAGAATGGGGTGAGTTGTCTGCCTTCCATGTGCCCCTTACCATGGTCCTTTTCCTATTTGCTCAGAGTGTGTGTGTAGGGGCCGTGGGCTTTTGCTAGGGTGGGCTACGATCAACTGCTTTGTTCCAAAGTTGTTGCTCTTCTGCACACCTTCCCTAGTCCCCTACACATAACGCTTGATGACCTCAGGCTCTCAAACTTTATTCATTGTACTATTTCTGGTGCAGATTCATTTTGTAAAAAAGATTTAATTTTATGTGCATATGTGTGAGCCTGCATCATATGTATGCAGGAGCTGGCAGAGCCCAGAGGAGGGCATTGGATGCCCTGGAATTGGAGTTACAGCTGGTTGTGAGCCGTTATAGGTGCTGGAAACTAAACGCCAGTCCTCTGCAAGGATGAATGAATGGTAAACACTCCTAACTGCTGAGCCACCTCTCTAGTCCAAGCTTTTCTCAATCACACAAATACAGCGTTTCTGTGTGTGGAAGTGTGCATGTGACTGCAGGTGTCAAAGGAGGCTAAAAGAGGTCATTGGACTCCTAAAACTGGAGTTACGGGTGTTATGAGCTGCAGGATGTGGGTGCTGAGAACCAAATTGTACAAGAACGGTATGCTCTTAACTGCTAAGTCAGCTCTGGAGCCCTTCAAAGATACAATTTACAAACATCTTCCTTCAGATACTTGCTGACAACAGGAATTGACTATAATGGCTCACCCCATATCTGAAGTTTTAAGACCAAGATGATGTTTTTAAACTCAATATTCCCTAGACAAAAGCAAACAGTACATATTATCTCCCTGGTAGGCATGGAGATAATAATAATCTCCCTAGGACACAGAGTGAGGGCCTAGAGGTTACCATACTAAAGGCAGACTTTGTTCTCTCCCTGGGCCATGGTCCTGCAGATCAGCAAAAGGCAGTGCAACTAGGTTAAGTAATGCGAGCAGAGAGCCCAGCCCTAAAAGCATTTCAGAAGAAAGTCGTCTTTTCAGACAACCTTTTTGTGAGCTAAACAATGTCAAACTATATTCTAGAGGCCCAAGTAACTTTGCAGTGGGACTGCTCTTATGTGAAGTGTTCTGACAGCTCCTTCCTTGTTCATCTTACCCATTATAAAAGTACTCCTGGATCCAGGCCACAAAACACAATACAAATCAGTTTCTGATGAAGACAGTGCTGACGACCTGCCGTCTCCACTGTGGCATGGCAAGCTTATTTCAAGAGAACGTGAACAGAAAAAACTAAGGGCCAGAAAAAAAGGTAAGTAAGTGCTAGCCATGAGCAGGGGCACCAGTGATGGTAGAGGACCTATTCCTGACCGGTTACCTGAGTGCTCTCAGTCACACTCAGCCACACTCTCAGGACCACATTCTTTCGGTGGTTCTTTGGGCAACTCGCCCTCGATTTCCCAGAGGACATCCCCTTCTTCCTCTAAGTTGCTGGAGATGTGGCACTTTCTGAACCCCTGGACAATTGATTCACTCGAGATGCTGTTCCATGCAACCATGATCCACTCCAGAAAGAGGCCCAGGGGCGGCTTCTTAGCATTTCCAGTGGGGCTCAGTGCCAGGTTCCCAGCCAGAAGCCAGTTGGAATACTGGGCCCGGACACTGTCATTCAGTGGCTTGTAGACCACTACATCCAGCACCTGCAGCTGTGAGGTGAGGCCCCCGGGGATGATCACCATGTCTGTGTTCATATTCTCCATGCAACTCTTCACATTGTCAGTGGCATGGCACCGGAAGCCATTCAGGATCAGCATCCCTCGTTGTTTGGGCACAGTTCCAGTTCTCCGTCTCCATACAACTTCCAACCAGTCTTGCATCAAGTCCTCAGTCATCCATCCATAGCGGTGGCAGCGGATTTCCATGCCACTGGGAAACTTCCCAGGGGGGATGTATGTCCCCCTTAAAATGATATATGGTGGTAACTTCCTCCCATCAGCCAAGACCCCCAGCATGGCTGTGATTCTCAGTTTCTCCCTGCCTGGTGTCTTGACCAAGATGGGCTTTTCACCCTGGTTGTCAACAGTCACTCTAGAGGGTACTTCTAAGCAGATGGGTGTCTCATCTGCATTGCCCATCTGTGCCACTTCATAGTCATGTGTCCGGCGCAGAGTCAGCACACTTTGCTGGTAAGTGACAAGCTTTTCAGTCAGGTCCTCGGCCAGGTGCTGAGGAACTGGCACTTTATGCCTCAGAGATAGGTCATACCTTCTCATCATTCTTCGACACCAGCCCAGACTTGCCTTGAACCCTTTCTCTGGAATGTTCATTTCCTGGGCGATTTCAAGAGCTTTCAACTGCATTGCCTCCCTAGTGATGGGGTCCCCTTTGGCCTGCATGTATCTGACATACTCAGCCACCCGCTGGTCTACCAGGGCAAACCTTCCATTCTTGGGGCCTCGGAATGCCCGTCGCATAGCATGAGCGTTTTGGAGCTGTGGCTTCACTTTGCGCCAGTCTCGAACGTTTTTTTCCAGCACTGCAAACTGCCTGGCAGCCTGACAGTTGTTGGTGCTCTCAGCATACTCCACCACCATCAGCTTGAACCCTGCGTCATAACTGCGGCGCATGCCACGGCTGAACTGAAACTTGCTCGCTAAGTCGTCAGCTGAGAGCTCATACCCGGGGAAGCCCATAGCCATATAGAAGGGGTACCCCTCACTCCACTCAGGCAGTTCAGTGATGTCCTGAGGCAGATGCAGGCCAAAGCTGTTGAAGTGCTGAGGTTGAGGAAAATGGCAGGCGGCATTCATCGGGCATGCCCAATCTGGAGTCCTAAAGTCAGATTCTTCATTTTCTAGAAGACAAATAAGGAGGGGCAAAAATAATGCCAGTATGTAAAATTGTTTATTCGTAGATTTGGGGGGGGGTCATACTTTTAATTTTTGATCTGGAGCTCATCAGAAGTGAACCACAAGTTTAACAAATAACATAGCCTAAGTCCTTATCTATGTCCCATTAATACAGATCACCAAATCTAATTCTCATGGCCCTGTGTGTAGCAGAGGTCCTTTGCAGATATAAGCAAAGAGGCCATAGATGTTATGGAATAGATGCAAGGTCGCCAAGTTAAGTGACAAAGAACTTTCAGTGTGATCTGAATACAAGTACTAAGCCTGAAGCAAATAATACTGGGACCATGTTTGGATGAAAGCAATGTTTGTAAGTGAGCCTAGTGATGTAGACCTGTAATCCCAGCTATTTGGGAGGCAGAGGCAGGAGGATCACAAGTTCAATGCTGGTACACTAGGCAATTTAGTGAGACTCTGTCTCAAAATATAAAGTAAGGAGGACAGCGGGCTAGAGCTTTTGTAGCATGTGCATGGCCCTGTGTTCTGTCCCCACTACCACACCACCAGCATCGTTCATGTTTATATGGACGGGAAGCCAAATGTATGTATACTACTACCCCATACTGCAGAAATCTGGATGCACCATGGGCTGGCTGAGCCACAGCCCTTGAAAGCCAACAAGGACAACAACCCCAGAACCCAGACAAACAACAAACAAAACAAAATACCCAAACCTACAACAAAGCCTGTGTCAGCAGGCTTTTATAAAGCAGACACCTGGTTCCTATACAGCAAAATGAACCTGTTTTATCAGACATTTCCAATTGGAAGGTGGTCACAGGAAGCATGGCTTACTGCATCTCAAAAACGTAAAGGCCATCAGCTATAAAACACTATTACGTGCCATGAAAAAAAAAAAGCTTATCACATGCCCTTTGTTTTACAATTACAATGTAAAATGAAAAGAAAAGCATGTTGTAGATTCAGTGAAATGCAGCATCTTAAGCTCAACTACAGAGAAAAGCAAATACATTTTGGTAGTTTCAAAGCTATGTTATACATATATGTAAAAGTGTGTGTGGAGACAGGTACATGTATACACGCACTTTTTACTTTTTCTGAGATAGTCTCATGTAGCTCAGGCTGGCCAAGAATGGCCTTGAACTTCAGATCCTCATGCCTCTACCTCCCAAGTGTTGGGATTAAATGTATTTTTCCAATTTCTAATTTCTTTTGATAAATTAGGTACTTCTTAGAAATAACTACTCAAATGTATACTATGGCTGTCACTGCCTTCTCTATCCAGAAAGGAACAGGAAGCCTAGAGTAAATAAATCTATAAATGTGCTTTGTCCTTCCTCTCATTAGGTCTTTGTAGAGGCATATGGCATGCTGCCAAAGTGGCCATGCTCATTCAGGTGTGGACCAAGCAAATGTGGATCAACCCCAGTTTGCTTTATCTATACACCAGGTTGCACATGAACCAATAATGAAGAAATGTAGGCCAGGAGAAAGAGGATGCCTAAATCCGCACAGTTCTAGAAAGGGGAATCTTTACATCCCAAAGCCTACACATGATCTTCGTGCCTCACTCCTAAATACCCTACACAATACACATGGAAACTGAAAACCCAGCTTGTTTCTCTTGGGTGGATGCTGAACTGGTTCACTCAGTACCTGCAAAGGTTACTCCCTGGAGCCGCCACTCAGAATTAGGACACTCCTCTTCCCTTTCCAACCGACTGATCATATCTGGCTTGGGGAACGGGAATTCTGTTCATAGGAAATAAAGCAGGGAAACAGCTGTGCATTACTAGCCTGGCACAATGCCGAAGTACTATGCACTCTCCTACCACGCCCGCCTCCCACTGTGGAAGATGGGGACAGAGTTTGGTGCAGTAATACTTAAAGACATAAAGGATGGAAAGCAAAGTCAGTCAGGACTTTCTGGATCTCTGTGAATGGGAGCTGTACTAGCAACAGCAAAATAAAGTGATTGGCAGCAAGGTGGTGGATACACCATCAAAACAATCAACATTCTGGAACCCGAGTGAGCAAAACTGAGAAAGTCTTCCAAATAGACGAGGGGTGATGCCAGTCTGTGTGTGTGCGGTGGAGGAGTACTGTCAGGGTTATATCCTCAAGTGTCAGGCTGATAAGTGTAGGGGGAGGTGTTTTTGATTGTGTCAATAAAAAAGGCAGAAGCCAATTGATGGGCAAAGGGGAAAAGGTGGGACATCTGGGTTGCAGGAGCAAGAGAAGGGGATGCAGAGAGAAAGAGGATTTGGACCAGAGTAGGAGATGGTAGGAAGCTGTAGACATGTAGGTCTCAAGGCAGAGGCCAAGGAGGTTGGAAGGAGCTAGTTGCTAAGATTAGGGCAGGAAATTCTTCGCTCAGCCACTGGGTTATCTGGCTAGTTTTAAAATAATAAAACTGTCTAGTGTTTTCCATCTGCAGTGATAAGGTAGGCAGGAGGAGGAAGGGTGGCCAGGGTGGTATTGGCAACTTGGTGAAGCTAGCCATGAGGGGCTGCTAGAATGTAGACAGCAGCCCCTGAATTCTCTGTGGTTGGGGCATGGTCAAAATTGAGTTGCAACTAGGGGAACCAGGAGAGGTCATAGCTTGGGCTGAGGTACCAGGCAAGGAGATATCAAGATTTTAAAATTGTACACAACAGATAAGACAAAAAAGTTTTCCTTTCCAAGAATCAACAGAAGACAGGCTTAGATCTATGGTGATCTTCCTTACTTTCTAGGAATGGAAATACTTGGGCCAAATGAGGACTGTTCTAAGAGGTAACACGAGTTTCCAACTAGAAGTATGTAATCTGTATGCCATATCCAAATCAAAACCAGGAAATTAAGTTGGCATAGGCACAGGAGGGGAGTCCCACTCAGAGGAGGAGATTGGATACATCAGGGAAGACAGAGACACTGATAAAGTTCTCTGGGTCCAGAGAGTCCCAGAGACAAAGGACAACAAAGCATTACCCAAGGACAGGACAGTCTCATAATTCATCCTCATGACTTCCCGGTAGAGGGCTTTTTGTTGCTCTGTCAGAACTTCCCACTCCTCATCCGAAAAATATATGGCCACCTCATCAAATAGGGCTGGTACCTGGAACATGAACAGTGCTTTCTTAATGACTGGTAGGCGCATGCATCAGGCCTTCATTCTCACAGGTCACTTCAGGGCTGTTACCCGGAGGAGCCGTCTGTCTGTATTCTCATTGCTCTTGGAGACAAGAGCCTCTTGTGTCCCACCACCATAACAGCTGCCACTATCATGCTGGGGGACCCTGGGCATCATCTCCTCAGGTACTGCATGAGATCTGTTAACAGTTCTCCTGGAATTTCAAAGCCATCCACACCCCATATAAGTATCTCACAAAGATGTCTACCCTAGCTCCTATACCTCCCCATCTATCTCCCAGCCCTCTAGAGACCCTCAGCCCAGGGGGTGGAGCTGGATTTCAAGCTGAATAGGATTACTGCTGTCCAAGGCATCTTTGTGGGTCACACAGACCTCCTCAGTGAGTCAACCTTTCCTGCTGTTGACTCAAGGCCAAAGCTGTTCTGAGGAGAGCAGCAAGAGAAGGCGCCTAACTTCCCTTCCACCTACAGAAGCATGAGGAGCAGAGAAGCCCAATTCAAGCTTCACTCATGGAATGAGATCCCAGCAATATGGTGGGCTTTTATGCCAAGAGGAGACTCCCTGCTCCTCTCCCTTTTGCCCATCTTTCCTCTTCCTTTTCTGGGTAACAAAAGGAGGGTGTAGCTAAGGATGGCCAGCCACCAAAAATCTTTTGTTTTCCCAACTGATTTGCTTTTCTTTCTATTGCATTTTCCTTTGTGGTCATTAAAAATTCTACTCTAAAGCTCATAGTTAGTGTTAAGAGATCATTAATGAACTTGTTTCAGGCTTTCTACTTTGCATTTTCTCCTTTAAACTTATTCCTCAAAGCTGTTATTGTGGACCAGGGTGATCATATTGTCTCTCCTTAGCTTAGAAAATCAGAGTATGAGTGGCCTACAGCCTCTTCAACAGTCAAGCTGTCAATCACACACACACACACACCCTGGCCTTTCTTCCCTTACTATAGTAGGAGTAAGTACTATCTTCTATATAGGGAACAAGAACTAGGAAAGGCCTATAACTGCTGCCTGATTTCCCTCAGTAATCTCACAGAAAAGCAAAGTGTTGGAGGCATGGGTTCAAAGGAGTCTTATTTCTAGGCAAAGGACACACAAAGCCAGTAAGTGACAAAGCTGAGACAACAGTCAGCACTGTGTGAGCCCAAGGCTCCTACTAGAGGGAAAGAAAGCTTTCCTCCTGAGTGATCCACCATCTTGATGCTATACTAGCTTCTCACCTGATGCTTATATACCTCTGCTCACTTGGCCCCTTGGCCCATGAGGTCCTCTTCTTTTACACCCACCAATCTTCAAAACTAGCCCAGACTACCCTACTTTGTGGGTCATGAGCACACCAACACAGCACCATGGTGTCCTGTGCTCACCACTCTGGTGCCTTGTTACACTGGACATTTTGTTTGCCTTCTCTGCTCTTCACTTAAATCTGACTTTGCTGAAAACAGCCTGTGCTCAGTTTGTTTCCTTAAGCCTAGGATGCTTCCTATAGCTCAGTGGCTCTCAACCTTCCTAACACTGTGACCTTTTAATATGGTCCTCATGTTGTGGTAACCCCCCCAACCATAAAATCTTTCGTTGCTATTTCATAACTGTATTTTTGCTTCTGTTATGAGTTGTACTGTAAATATCTGATATGCAGGATCTGATCTGTGATCCCTGTGAAAGGGTCATTCAACTCACAAAGGGGTCCTGACCAAAAGGGTGAGAACTAATGATATAGCTGGTAGGCACAAATCATTTATTACAGAATGAATGACAGGCAAGTCTATCACCTCTGGAGTTCCCTTTTCCTGTTATACTTGGAACAGTTTCAAAGAATTAAGTTTTTTCTGTCAAGAAACCAAGTCAACTCTCTGGAGTAAGAGTGGACAAAAAGAATCTTTATGTGTCGGACAGTAGGAGGTAAAAATGTTGTGGTCCCTAGGCTTTGCTGACTTCTTCTGAAATCTGTAAGCCAGGCAGCTCAAAGAATTTCTAGCCTACTCTATTCGTACTACCCAAGATTTTAAACAACACTCTCTTTGACCTTTTTACTCCCTTACAAGTTCCAGATCTAGGCCATAACTATTTATAGGCTCCTTCTGTTTGCTGACAGAAGAATGCAGGCCTGGTTATACCAATCCCTACAGAGCAGGTAACACAGTTTAGACCTGGAGGAATGGTGCCCGTCAAGAGCTGATGTGGGGACTCTCCTAAGTATCACATGGCTAGAGGCTTAGGAAGCCTCCCCAGAGTCCTGTGAAGATGGGGCAAGACTCTAGGTCCTGCTAGTCAGGTCTTTTATGCTGCAAGGAAGCCTTTTATTTGGTCAAACACAGCAGAAGGTAAACGGGGCTGGCTCTAGGAAAAATTGAGAGGCCAGGCAGTCTGCAGTTCAAGCTTCAGGTAAGAACCTGCCCTTCCTGTTCTTCCTCTCACGTGATTAGGGACTCAGAGAGGTGTTCACTCTCCTGGGAAGCTGGCATTCCAATACTTTCTTCCAATGGTACCTGTTCTGTGAAGACCGGCACAGGTTTACTAGATAGGGGGCAGCTGAGGGGAGTTAGAACCACTGCACCACTGGAGTTCCTGCTAGGTCAGGTACTGTTTAGGGTATTTCCATTCATGTAAACATTTTATCTCTTTGAATTACTTAAATAAGCTATAAATATGGGGACTGCTACTGAACTTTTATGGTTAAGTAAACAGTGGCTAAGTAGCTTGGCTGAAGTCATACTGCTAGTCTGATTCTAAAGCCAGTGTTGTCTCAACAGGCCACACAGGCCTTACCAAAGTTACGGTCGTATGTAATCCTTCCAAGCTCTGCTCGACAGAGGCCTTGCATGTAGACCGAAGGGTTTAGGGCTTATTCCTTAAAAGTTACTCAGGTCAGCTCTAACTACCCAGTGTAGCACATCCTATGTCCTGGTCTACCCTTTTCCATTGCCTGTCACACACTTAGGGTTCTAGCTTCAGGGCAGCTCTTAACTCCACCCACAGCCTCCCTCTCCCATGCCTTTGATCATGCTGCTCTCTTGCCTGGAGTGCAAACTCTCCCCTTCACTCATCCCACTCACTATGAGGCTAGATTCAAAGTGTATTGTTTCTATTTGAAACTCACTTTCTCCTCCAACTCTAGTACAGAACACAGCTTATATGTGAGGAGTTCTTATTAGCCATCTCCTTATTGTCAAAATATGCGTTTAAAACACATATTCTAATTTTTCCTTCTCCTAATTTAATGTGCTAGTAGAACTATGTCTCAAGCACATGCTATTGACATTTCAGACGATTCAATTCCTTGTAATATGTGCAGGGCACCCTACTGCACTGCAGCCTAATAGGGAGAACCTTGTGTGAAGCTGAAGATGCCAGGAGGATCTCAGACCTCAGCCTCCACCTTGGGTCACAACAACTAAAATAGTTGTCTCCATATACTGCTAAACGTTCTAGAGTGGGGAGGGGCCCAACTGTCCACTGCTCAAGACTAGGCCTTCTCCAGGAAGTACAGTGCCAGGCCTGAATGAGCCGTCCCCAATTTTGCCTGTGGGAACATCCCAAGCTGACTTCCACTGTCCTGTTAGGTTTCTTTTGCTGTCTTGAGAGTCATGAGTCCCCTCATGAGACAGGGGATGCCATGAAGGCAGGGATCTTGTCTTAACCCTGTGCAGTAACTGTAGATGCATGGTAGACTTCCCAGAGGTTACAAATGCCCAGATCTCAGGCTCCTCCTCCAGCCACTCTGCTCATTTCTTTCTTTACTGGGTAAGGCATGCTCTTCCCTTGGCTTTTCTCATTTGCTCAACACAATTGAGATGTCTAGTTTTAATGCTTCTCCATACTTCTCCAGCCCATTTAGATATACTAGGTTGCTCAATTTAGCCTCAGAATCCAGAGTTTCTATTGCTTTGAGGTCTTCCTTCAAGCTAGACAGGACTGACTCTTGCCTGAGTCAGAACTGAGGAGGACACAGTGGACAAAGAACATGAATGGATAAATGCAACAGCTCCAGACCAGTGAACCCAGAGTCTGTCAATTATTTATAATGCCACTGGTTTATAATGAAACCTAATACAGAAAGACACTCCACTGTTGGGGCTGTAGCTCAGGAAGTCAGTATATAGGGATTTCCACAGTAAAGCAGATAACCTTTAGGTACCAAATTCCCTTCTGTAGGAGGGGTGGACTAGATAATTTGGAAGAAGGGTCTTTCTGGTTCTTTGCCTGCAGCTTTGGGTTCTATGATGAAGGGCTTCCCTCTCATGGGGCACCAAGGATATTATGTGCTGATGCTACTGATAATGTTTGTATACAAGGAAAATCTAAGCAATGCCAGTTTATTGTTCATATTCAATTTCCACGACTCTAGTAACCACTGTAAACAAACGTTATGTATTAAATAATGTTGCACCTGTACCTGTGTATTCCTTTGGAGCTTGGCATTTCCACTCACACCTAGGAGACATATAGCTCTGGGTGACAACTCTCTATGACCCAAATCTTACATGTATTTGGTGCCTACAATATGTACGGTGCTATTGTTAGGCACAGAGGAAATGGGTGGCTGAGAGAATGACAAGAGACAAGGTCTCAGTTTCTGAGACTTGTAATCAGCCTTGCCGCTGGAGGCCCTGTCCCCTCACCACCTCCTCCGCTATTTGCCTTCTGAAGCCACAGGCTGCTTTCTCAGGAATGCAAACACAGGAGACTGGACTATTTTTACTTCCCATGTCTGCTCTAGGAGGAAGACCTAACACAAGTCCGGCTCTCAGGCTGGAGCCCCACACCTTACTTACCCACGTGCCTTCTGAGCAGATTTGTACTTTCTGCATATCTATGGGGCCATCCTCCAATTCCTGGATCTCAATCTCTTCTTCTTTTTGCTCTTCTTTCAGGGTCAAATTCAGAGGGTAGGCTCGGGACTCCATTTCTGCATTCAAGAGTTAGCAAGCAAATCAGGTGTCAGTGTGAACTAGTCTGAGGGTGGCTCAGGCACACACAAACTTGTTTAGGTCAAAGTATTGTCTGCTTCCAGCTGGAAGGAAGGGGTTCGGGAAGGTGGCTTATTTAATTATTGTTAAAGAGGCTGAGGGCAGATAATGAATCTAGCCAACTTCAAATATTTAAAAAAGCCTTCTGTGGTACAGAGACCAGAGTAGTTTTCACAGAGCCTCTGTGCAGAAGGGCAGAACTTAGAGCATTCCAGAAATAGGTTTCAAACAGTGCAGTGTCAGGCAGAAGTTTACACTGCCAGTACCACTTGAACACGGATGGAATCAGGACCAGAGGAGGGTGGTGCTGATTGCTACCATGTCAAAGTATCTGAGCCTAGATAAGAAATTTGAATAGTTAGCTCTAAATACTTATCACCTGGATTTTCCAGATTTATAGGTGCTGTCCACAAGCCACTTCAGAAACTTAACAGTCTTTCTGTCTCAAAGGACCTCCCAAAGCCAAGTCCGTGATACAGAGAGGGGCGTGCCTGAGTGGTGGAGGCCAACCCAAACCTGGCAGGACTTCTTGTCTCTGGGTCGCAAATTCTCTCTATTCGAAGCCTCCTCAGGCTGGTACAAAGAGGTTCCCACGTAAAAGACTGCAGGCAGCTGCTGGGTGTGTAGTGAGTGTGCATCTTGTGAGCTCCATTTTCCGGGACTTCCCGAGCAAAGATCTTCCCAGAGTTCGGAGTCAGCTTCTTCCATGTTTCTGGGGTGGGTGGCAGCATGGGGAGGTAGGAATACTCGTGAGGTCCCAGGAGCCCCGGTCTGAACTTGGCCGCGGCCTGCGCCCGGCTGCGGGGCGGGAGGTGGGAGGGGCCGGCGCGAAGGTGCCCGCCGCCGCCCCTGCTCGCTCCAGCCGTCTTACCCAACCCTCTCCCGCCACCCCCGCCCACCGCTAAGGTCCTCCGTCCACCTGCGGGGTGGCGACAGCCCACGCCGCCCACCTCCCCGGCCGGCCCGCAACAAAGGCGGCGACGGCGGCGACACAGCCACCGTCAGCCCCCGCCCCGGCCCGGCCCGGCCCAGCCTCCCCCGCCGGCCTCGAGGACGAGCTGCCCCGGCCCGGCGCGCACTCACCCCGGCCGAGCGGGCGGTGTCGCCGCAAGGGGCGACGAGGGCAGTGGCCCGGCATTCACCGCGCCATCATCTCCGCCACTCCCGCCGCCCCAGCGCGGCCCCTCGGGAGGGAGTGAGGACACGTGGTGGGAGGGGAGAGGTGGGCGGAGCCAAGGGTGTTAGGGGCGGGCTAGATGCGGCTGACGTCAGCAGGCCTCGGCGGCGCTTCCGGCGACGTCGGTGCTTCGAGCCGGTTTAGCCGGGTGGCTGGTTCGCTTGTGGCCGCCGAGGTGGGCATTTGCTCGGAGGAACACCAGTGGCCTCTCCGCTCAGGCGTCCAGAAATGCTCTGTGCGCGGAGGAGTGACCAGGCTCATCGTTCCTGTTCTGTCCAGAACGCTGTTCTTGGCATACCGAGAAGCGAACTTGAAGATTTTTGTAGTATTGCCCATTAACTCCCAAACATGTAGTTTCCTGGACGAAGTAGATGTGAAGAAGTTCTTTCGAGTTGTTTGCCCACATCTCTCTGTGAAGAATATAGCAACCATCATTTTAGAAAAGGATTCTAGAGTCAGAGATCTGGCGCGCGCCGCGCACGTGTACACACACACACTACTTACTGAAAATACTAAGAGATTGAGTTCAACTTGAGGATTGGTGGGTTTATAGCCAAGGAGAGGAAGGGGTGTGGATGTCAGGGCATGGATAATTACTAGGAGGAATTATCAAAGATTGGGGGATTCTTGTTGAAAGCAGACCAGGGTGATCAGATATCAAGGGTGCTAAACTGACTTAGGGGGATTCTTGCTTAAACTAGGCTGGGCAAGCAGAAGAGCGGGGGGCGGGGGGGCACTGTGGCAGAGGCCGCTCAGGAGAGGGTTCAAGAGCCTAACTGTGGTTAAGAAAATAATCGTTTTTTTAAAAAATTATTTTTCTTATTTTAAGTAATATGTGCACGCGTATGTGCTTATGCCTGAAGGCCAGTGTCATGGGGTACCACTGTGTTGGAGTTACAGATAGTTGTGAGCTGCCTGATGTGCGTGCTGGAAACCAAACTCTGATCATCTTCAAGAATAGTGCTCTTAACCCCTGAGCTGTCTCTACAGCCCCAGGAGAAGCTGTCTTTAAATATTTGACTTGTTTAAACTTATTGCTTCTGTTCACATATGTGTACACGTGTGTGTAAGCATAAATGCCATGGCATTGATGAGCTGTATTATGTATTATTACATACAACAGACCCGTTTGAAATGTCCTTATGCCTGACAAGAGCAAAGGGGGCTTAATCATTGGCTAGAGATTATTAACATATTGAAAGAGAAGGCTAGGATTTCTTTGTTGTTTCAACGGACAGCTCTTATTTAATTTTTTAAAATCAGGAGTGGCAGCTTAAATTGATTGATATTCTCATTTTAACTTTGCTGAAGGAAATAACAGTTTCCATTGGAAAAGTGAGAAGGTTGTCAGGAAGAGAGCCAAGGGTGCTGGGTCATTGTTAGCACCTTATCTCAAAAACGAACATGTGTGTTCTGATGTAAGAAAAAAAGCAATTCTAAGTTTTAGTCTTTGAGATATATATATATATATATACCAAAATAGAAAAGGCTACTCAGTGACCCATTCTAATCTTTAAATTTTTTTTTCAAAAAGATGTATGTGGATGAGAGTTTGTTTGCATGTATGTCATTGTTTGCTCTGTAGTGCTGTGATACAACACCGTGACCAAAAACAGCTCGGGAAGGAAAGGGTTTATTTCAGGTTAACAATTGTAGCTCATCATGAAGGCAAGTTGGGGCAGGAACTCAAGGCAGGAACCTAGAGGCAGGAACTGAAGCAGAGACCATGGAGTACTGCTTGCTGACTTGTTTCCCATAGCTTGCTCAGCCCACTTTCTTATGCCACTCAGGACCACCTGCCAGGATGACACCGCCTGGTAGGCTAGACCCTCCCACATCAATCATTAATCAAGAACATGATCCACAGAGTTGCCTATAAGCCAATCTGAAGAAGGCAATTCCTCAATTGACATTCCTTCTTCCCAGATATGTCTATGTTTATGTTTAGTTGACAAAAACCTACCAGCATCATGTATGTATGTACTTTATGTGCCCACGGAGGTCTGAAGATGGCATTGGGTTTCCTGGAACTGGAGGTGCAGATGGTTGTGAACCTCTGTGTGAGCGCTGGGAGGTTATATCAGCATGGTTCTCAGAGATTCGGAAGGCCTCCCAATAGACCAACCTATCCCACCTGGGCATATTCTCCAGGGAGGCAGACCTTCCAGAGCTGGTAGTCAGTGATAGGTAAGATCCCAATAACCAGGGCAACCTAAGACAAGCACATTTCCTTATGCCGGTCACGCCCTGAGGTGGGGTCAACAAGGTCAGAGCACAGAACTTTGGCTCCCACTGAGCTGCCAACTTCTCAACTGAAAAGGTTCAATATGTAGGAGGAGTAAGTCAGTGTGTTCTGACTAGCAGTCCACAATGACCCAAGCATGCTCAGAAAGTGCTTTCCCCATTTACTAACCTTGGAACCTGCCTGACGCACTGAGACATACAAAGACAGAGCGTGTGACCAGGGCAACCAATCAGCTGGTGCCAACTATGAGGGATGAGCAGTTATGGACTAAGGGGACATGTCGGAAGGATATAAAGGCACTTCTGCTTCTCACCTGGCCCCAAGAGGCTGTGTTGTTGATTCTGTGCCTTTTCCCCTTTCTCCCCAAGGACAGTCCTGAGGGGCTGAGGGCTAGGGCAACATCTGGCCCTCTGTAAGAGCAACAAGTACTCTTAATTGCCAAGCCATTGAATTCTTATTTTGAAACCAGAGTCCCATGTTTTCAGTTACTGTCAAGGAATCCAACAAAAGAGAAGTAATTGCTAAGAATGCTTACTCTCATCTCAGAACAGGTTTAGGTACCTTACTGGAACAATGAGTTTCAGACATGAATATTCCAGTAGTTCTCTAAGTCTAGTCATTACTGTCTGCTTGGCTTCCTTCAACTGCTAAAAAGAGAATCGCTCAGGCTCTCCTTCAGTTCAATGATTTGGTTCTCAGCACAGCTTCACCCAAATGGGGAGTGGCAAATCTCTGGAGCTGGTAGATATCAAAGGGCAAGCAGAGGTTCCAACTAAGGGGGGCAGAGTTATTGGCCATAGACTCATTTTGGTCTGAAGAGCCTACAGCCACACAGAAAGGCAATAAAAACCTTCCTCCCCCAAAGCTATAATGGGACTGAAAAGCCCCATTCTCCTAAATTGGATATAAAATTTCAGAGGAAGAAATATTTCCTTTAAAATAAAAGAGGAAAGTGTTCGGAGGAAGGCAAGAGTCTGAAAAAATTGTTTTCTATGTTAAAAAAAAGACACAATGACGCAGGACATTGGGAATATGTATAATTTTGCTATATTTATCAGTATAAAAATAATTATTTTTTCAGTAACAATTACAATTTTATATCCTTTTTAAGAGAGATCAAAATAAGACAAACTTAGAAAAAAAAGAGACTGAGAAATTAGATGCTAGATTGGAAACTATAAAACAGAAATTGGAGGATTCTTTGAATCAAAATAGGGAAGCTCCAAAGGAATCCAATCTGGAACTTACAATAACATCAAAACAGGTAGTTTCAAATAAGAAAAATCTACAAAGGCTTAAGGAGTTAAAATGACAACCCATAAAAATATACTATATTAAATTAAAAATTCAGATACTACTAATGGATACTACCTTAGAACAATGTCATACAATGAAATACATGTTTCATTTTATAGAGTTTGGAGAATTAGGATATGTACATGTGTTGATGCATCATGCTACTGATGTGTACTCAGAATTCAAATGGGCTTCTGCCTTGAATTCTGAAAAGGATGATTACACATTTATTAGAGATGGTGTCGGTCTTGGAAATGCCTTTGATTATCAAGTCTAATGATGCTTGGATGGTGTGTGTGTGTGTGTGTGTGTGTGTGTGTGTGTGTGTGTGTGTGTGTATGAAACAATTTTATAGACATTATGGCATAAAGCCTGTTCCAGATATAGCTTATAGTCCTACAGGTCAAGCCATTAAGGAGAGATCTAGCAAAAATTTAAGGGAGGGGCTCAGAACAGAAGGGGGATAAAAAAATCTCCCAGGCATAGATTAAATTATATTTTGTTGGCCTTAAATATTTAAAAGTCAATTAAACAAATAACACTAGATTTTAGCACTGTTAAAAACACTAGATTGTAGAAAGGACTGATGAATTAGAGCAACCTATAGAAGTCCTAATTCAAAAATGGAAAAAAAGGAGGTATATTGCATTGGGAGAGTTTACATTTGTTCCAAAAGGAAAAGAAAAGCTACGTCTTCTATTCAAGTATTGGAAATAAGATATGACATGGGGAGACCTCCTGAAGATCTTGGCTACAGACAAGAAGAAGGAAATCAAAAAGACCAAGACAGGTAATGTATATGTTGATCTCTCTGTATGGGAACAGCTCCAAAAATGGCTGAGACATGAATATCTATGTGTAGTCAATAAATCTTTTTGTTACAAAGTCCTCAGGACTTATCATGACATTCGTCTGAATTACATAGATGAAAATTTATATTATAGTTTAATTATAGTACAAGCTAGCTTTTAAGAAAGACATATTGTTCATTTGATCAAAGGCAAAAAATCTTCATTAACTTATATGTGTATCTTGCACATTTCATGCATATGTTAATTCAGAACTGTATATGACTTCTGAGAGATTATATGTTCGTAGACAAAATAACCAGAAAAACAGCCCTGACAAGATTCACCCTAGAAGATGCTGAAATGCTGAGGCATATTGTTCCATTATCTTGCCTGAGTCTTCCTCAGATTGCCTCAATGTTGTTTCCTCAAAAGACTTGCTTCTAGGACAACTTCAAAGAAATCTGCTGACCCCAGATGACCTCAATTCATCCAGCCTTACAGACTAATCCAGTCAGGACTTCACTTCAGCCTGAACTTTCTCAGCTTGCAGAGACTGGACAAAAATGCTACAGCTAACTTTCTTAAGACTGACCACTTACCCAATTTTCCTGCCCCACTCCCCAAAAGGAATAACACACCCCAAATCAGCAGGAAGCATTTTAAGATAACAATGTTCCATTCCCTTAATGTAAATGGGTAGTTTTTGGTCATTCTATTGGGTGATAGACGCTTGTCGTTATAAGGGGTTGGTTGCAAGTTATTAAATGGTCTTGATCAGGGAGAAAACAAGGGATAAAATGTAGACTCAGGGATGATTTCTCTCCTTTTCTTTCTCCTTCCTTATGTAGAGGGAGAGGAATTGAAAAGAAAAGGGGGGATATAGGAATATTACAGGAATAATAGAAAAAGGTGGCAGATTATTGAATCTACTTTTAAACCAAAGAACGTTTTTTTTTAAAAAAAGATTTATTTATTTTATGTATATGAGTACACTGTAGCTGTCTTCACATACACAAGATGAGAGCATCGGATCCCATTACAGATGGTTGTGAGCCACCATGTGGTTGCTGGGAATTGAACTCAGGACCTCTGGAAGAGCAATCAGTGCTCTAAACCTCTGAGCCATCTCTCCAGCCCCCAAAGAATGTTTTTATAGCCAGTAATGTTACATTGGTATAGATCATTGTATATTGATACATATTAAAGTTATATTTTGTTATATTGGTATAGATCTTTATATATTGATGTAAAAATTAAGGTTATTTTTGTTACAATATACTATGTATATGTTTCAATTCTTGCTTAAGGTATTGTATCTAGATAGTTCTTAATAATGATTGTGAAGTTCTAGTCCTTTTAAAAGCTGCTAACACAAATTATTCAGGATAATTAAGTAATATGAATTAGTAGTTAGTCAATCAAATTCATGGTCATGTTAGGTACTAGAGTAGTTTATCAGAAAATTGTTGTGGAACCCCCGGGTCTGTTTGTATTCTGCTAATTCTGCCCTCCTGGGAGAGGCTTCAGACAAGGGGTTAGTTACATCCTCATGTGATTTCTTGTGAACCAATTCCCTAATGAATAAAGGAGCCAATCACTGGGTGAGGAGGAGGGACTTCCAAGTTGGACAGGAGAAAAGAGGAGGAGAGAGAGGGTCTTTTTTGGAACAGGGACAGCAGATAGGTAAGATGTAACTACTAGAGTTGCCTGGTATCATGGTGGATCCACAAGGATTCGCCACCAGAGGAGTCAGATTTTGATAAGGCTTACAAGATTAGGTTTTAGTTGATGTGCCCAGAGATTGAGTTACCATTGTTTCTGAGGTAAGTTTGTGTTGCGTTTTCCTTCATGTGGTGGCTTGTCTGGGTTCCAGAGAAAGGTACAGCAGCAAAGTGTGGGTTTGCCTGATGTGCACCACAGAGGCCTTTGAGGTATTGAAGCTTGGGGCTGGCGTGGTAGTGGCCCGCCAGTGGCAATCTAGTGAGTTGGGTGGAGAGATCGTGGAACTCTGAGATAGAAGCAGGTCGGCCATTGTTCGCCAGTGCGTGGCTGGCCAGCCCGCCAGGGCTGAGAGAACCCGGGAATAGTGCAGGAACATGCAATATTTTCTTCTTTTTAATATTTCCTGCAACAGAAATTGTTTCCAAAGTTGAATAGATAGCAAATAGCTACAAACAAACAAAATTTGCCAATTCAGATGTACTATTGATAGATGATCTCCAAAAGCCCCAGAGACGTATAGAATATGGCATTTAAAGATGTTTTATTAATTAAAGCATTTTATGGAAATGAGAGAGGTCTGCTCCTGGCAGTTCCCCCACTTCTATTTCAAAGAAGATGATGAGAATCATAAAACTTCCTTACGGAGTTTACTTCAAATGTAGCAAGCTGCCACTGGGCAAAAACTGCCCTTGCTTCAACTGCAGACAAAATGCTGTCCAAAATGGACAAACATGGAGAAATAGAAGTCAACTGCTAAGCTTTGCAAGGACAAGGTAGGCTAGTCTTTCATAATTCCTGTTCCACAGAAAAATCTGTCAAATATCCTGAGTCAGAAGGCTGAAGATAGATGTGTGATCCCAAGTTCTGCCTCTTTGTTGGTTGCCAATACACTGGTTCAGGGAAAGCTGGGCAAAGGCCAGGATGGGAGTCTGTATTTCCCCTCAGGCATCAGGCATCACTGTATGAGACTGAGGTTGATAAAATGTCTGGGACTAAGGTTCTACAGTCCTCTGATCTGACTTGGAATACTGGGAGTGTTACAGCTCTTAAGAGAAAATAAAGAGATTCATGCCTGCATAGAGCAGGTAGCCGGGGTCTACTGTCCCGTAGTGGCTGCAGCAGCAATGGTGGCAGCAGTACCATTGGAGTCATTGTCAGCAGCACTGTCAGCAACCATGAGGAGAGCCTCTGTAATGAAAGTCTGGCTAGGCAGTTGGGTCCAAGATCCAGTGATGAGAGCTTTGGGGTAGAGAGCCTTTCCCCAAGTGTTACAGCTCAGTAAAGACAGCCACTCTCAGACAATCCATGATGAAATAACTGTGCACTTTATTCCATGTGGACAGGGACTATATGAACTTTGGGGAGTGGGATGGGATTTGGAGAGCATAGGCTTTCTATTGGCTGGGGTTAAGATGTTGATGATGCTTTATTTGCATGGGGAAGAACTCTAGGTGCTGCATTTCGTGACTGACTACCAGTGCTCATCTCAGTTGGGTGTTGTGGTCATGTGCTTCAGAGTAGGCATAGACAGAGAAGAGGCAGCTCCACTCCTGTGGTCTCAGATCTCTGAGATTCCCAGGGTTGGACATGCCCCACCTCACCAGTTTTTATGCCCATCTGGTAGTGCAGTCCACATGCCTGATGTAGATACTCCAATACTTTAGACAAATTTTGAGGGACTTTTCAAGCAGGCAACTTTCTCTGTCATTCCTATAGTTTGAAAGTTGCTCCCTAGCACTTCCTGCATATTCAGGCAATATTTATTCTTTCTTAAGTTTCTGATGGGGTTGAAGACTAGATAGTTGTAGTCTCACAATTAAGTTTAAGTTGTTTAGGATTTAAGATGTTTTTAGTTCTAAGAAATGTTTCAGATTAGTAATACAAGTCATAATGGAAAACAATTTAGGTACAAAACTCTGAACTCACCAAGATAGGATAGATAATAGAATAGTTTATCCAAAGTTGACAAATACAAAACTGGCTGGACTTTGTGAATGTAAATCTTCCCTAATAGTTTTCATAATTGTTTCATATTTGTTTTTTACTGAATATCATTTATTATTGTAAGAGAAAGAACCTTTTCATTTAGACAAAAAGGGACAAATGTTGGGGGTTTGTCTTTTGGTATTCCCACAAATGCTATATTTTGAATCTCAAGGTCTGGTTGCCCCAGATGAGGGAATTCTCAGATATACCAGCCTTTGTTGTATAAACCTTGCTCCCTAATTTAAAGTCAATTGGTTAATAAAAGGCTAGAGCCAATGATTGGACAATAGAGAGAGAAAGGCAGGACTTGAGGATCCAGAGAGGGGTTTCAGGAGAGACCAGGGGGAGAAGAAGAAAGGAGACAGAGAGAGAAGGAAGCTGCCAGGAGAGGAAAAGGACCATGAACTCATGGCCAGGAAAAATCGACCCTGAGAATAGGCTGATGGGACAGAAATAACCTGGGTGAGACTCAAACAGCAAGTAACAGGGGACATATTCCTGGGATGTAAGTTAGAATAGTTCACAACCTGCCCAATCTAGGCTTACATCTTATAATTAAAATACCAAGATTTTTGTGTCCAGCTGTAATAAATAATTCATTTACAGGGTAAAAAGAGTTAGGATACACACACACACACACACACACACACACACACACACACACACACACACACACACACTGTCCATAGTCTTGGAGAGAAGGTAGGAAGGGCTAGGGAACACACCAGGAAGCATCAATAACATATCTCATTCTATACCCAGTGAATGAGAATGGATACTTCAGGCTTAGATATTTTGTTTCTTGTTCCCTAGTTGGTGGAACTGTTTGGGAAGGATTAGCAGTTGTGGCTTTCTACCAGAATATTTGGAAAGTATCCTGATCTATGACTTATGTTTGGTTACTATAAAACCTTCACAAAGTTGTTACCATGTTGGAACATGGGATCTGGAGTGACCTAAATCTGTTTTCCCATGGAATAGTTACTCATATTAAACTTCAGAAAAAAACTTTCTTATCCCCTTTGAGGTGAGAGTTGAATTTTCGTTTTGACACTACTGATATCCTACTGGCCAAACACTTCTAGGGGCAGGCTTGAAGTCAGCATACATAGAAATACATTCTGTCCCCCATCAGACCATGACAAGTGTGCCAACAAATAATACTGCTACAAGGAAATGAAAAATTAAGACCAATAATTCAATTTGTAACATTATCTCTGAGTTCTTTCATGCAAAAATATGCCCATATCCAATCTAATATATCCAAAAGCCTCATCAAATCATAGCACCAATACGAAGTATAAACATTAATAGCATTTGTTAAGTTTAGCTGATACATTTATGAATTAAGAAAATGGCTTGGGACAGGATAACAGCAATAATTATTTCATTTAAAAAGTAGGAGATGGTAGACATTTAAATCATCATATTCATAACACTCTGAATTTCCAGTGGGCAAATGTTGACAGATCTCCTTGCTCTGGAAGTATAGTGTGTCCCCTAGGTCCTGGTTCAGATCTTTTCTGAGAGTGATACCAAAATCCATTCTTCTTGAGAACTTTGGCTTTGTGTTCTGGAGGGTACCTTATTATTTCTCCTTAGCTCTTCTGAAGAGGGCACTGGGGAATGGGTTGCTCTTGTTGACAGAATGACCTCCTAGCCTGCTTCCTTCCTTCAGGAATTGGAAGCTTGCAAGCTCTTTTAAATATTGACTAAAAGTCAATTTTAATTATGTCTTTTTATTTTGGTGAGTATGGATATGTGAGCACTACCCACAGAGGCCAGAAGAGGGCATCAGATCTCTGGGATTGGAATTTCAGATAGCTGTGCGCCACTCTGTGGGTGCTGGAAACTGAACCCCGGTCCTTTAGAAGAACATCCAGTGCTCTTAGCCCCCGAGCCACCTCTCCATTCCCTCTCCATTCCTTCAGTTTATTTTAAAGCCATGTTTGTAGAGCACTTTCTTTTCCGCCACAAGTCTCTTTAAAAAAGTTTGAATTTTCTAAGTATTTGATTCCAATTGTTATCATTAGCCCAAAGAACCTCCATTGTTCTTTTGAAGGTATGATTCTCTCTCTTAACCCAAGTAAGAATACTTTAGTCCCTTCAAACTTCTGAGACAAGATCTTTAACGTTCCCACCAATTCTTGGATGCAGCTGACAGGATATACTCCACGTATTCCATGCCCCTTTAACTCTAACAGATGCGCTTGCTTTTGATCTCCCGAATGTACCCGCAGTGGCTGATGCTTTACGTTAGCCTTTTCTTGGGGTGCTGTTGTAGAAGGTACTGGAACCCGGGTCCTTGAACAGGCTAGGCAAATGCTTTGGCATTGAACTGTAAACTGTATCCTTACTGTTTCTAAAACAGGATCTCACTGTGCAGCTCAAGTCTTGGCTTTCCACAAGCTGAATTACAGGTGTATATTACCCTGCCCGGTCGAGGCCAGATCTTACTGACCATTCTTGCAGTCTGATGTGAAATAGTCTAATTTTTTCCGACTCTGTACTTTCTGTGCCCCTGGGATCTACACTTCCAAACCATTTCCTCTCATTTGTCCCTTTGGTGTGGTACTTTATCAAATGTATCTGGTAGCAGCTAGTTCACCACCAACAGTCTCACTTAAAATCATTTTGTTAGGTCTGATGCCTGTCTCTGAGGTTACCATGGTGACATTCTTACCACTGCCTAACAAGCACATTACTTTCCAGCTTCCATAATGGATTCTGGGATACCTGCTACTCAGTCAGAAATACACTTTAAGGTTTTTTGTCTCAGCACTTCTAATTATGCACGTCTGCATTGGCCAAGCAAATCTCTGGTGTGGCATAGAAAAGCCACTGCGAAGGTACGTGCGCTGTTGCCTAGCTGACCTGGCCTTGGCTTACCCATGTAGCTGTGTTACTTGCAGACAGCTCGCTGCCTCTGATTCCAGCTTCAGGACTCAGGTTTTTTGTTTGTTTGTTTGTTTTGGGTTTCGGGGTTTTAGAAACTTTTCTCATGGAAGATAATAGACTACAAGGGGGCAATCCCCACGGTCCAAGCACATCCCAAGTCTGCCATTATTTATTTACTTATATCCTATTGGCTAGTCTTTGATATGAAGCTTTCAGTTCCATTACTTGTTATTGTCTTTATTAATTCCTTTTTTTTTTTTTGAAATGATAAAGAACTTTGACAAAAGCAACTTAAGAGAGAAAGGCTTATTTGGCTCACAGTTCTTTAGGAACAGACAGTTACAGGCTTACCCCTCATTTGGCAGTTCAGAAGTAGAGCAAGAAATGGAAGTGGGGCTAGGTTATATAGCCCCTAAGGCCAGTCATCGGTGACACACTGCCTTTAGCAAGGCTCTACCTCCTAAAGGTTGTGTGCCCCTCCCCAGTCCAGATAGCACCTCCAGCGGGCGAGCAAGTGCTCACACCACAGCCTCTGTGCGACATTTCACATTCAAACAGTAACACCAAGCTATGAAAGTGCTGTTTCTTCATGATTCAGTCTTGATGAGGTGTTTGTATCTGTTTCTTCCAGATTATTAGATTTCTGTTGTGGAGTTGCTCATAGCAGTCTCTAGTGACCAATAATATTTCTGTGATGTTGGTAGCAATATCTTCATTTTCATTTCTGACTTTTGTTTATTTATATGAGTCTTCTATCTTTTTTCCTGCTAGGGGTTGTCAGGTTTTTTTTTTTTTTTATTTTTATTATAAATTCTTTGGTTCACTGGGTTTTTGTACTTTGTTCTCACCTCACTGGTTTCTGTGCTGATCTTTATTCTTTCTTCTACTAGTTTTGGGTTTGGTTTGTTCTTGGTTCTTAGTTTCTTTTGGTGCACTGATAAAATTTTTCATTTGAGAACTTTCTGTTTTTTTTTTTTTTTTTTAAATGCATTAATTTTTATAAGCTTCTCTCTTAGTATGAGCTTTGTTGTGCCCAAAATCTTTTGGTAGGTGATATCTTCATTGTCACTTATCTCAAGAAATCAAAATCTTCTTTATTAGTTTCTTTACTTAGTCATTTAATTATTAAGAAGTTGTTTACTTTATACATATTTGTACACTTCACAAAACTTTTCTTGCCATTTGTTTTTAGATTTATTGTCTTTTAGTTAGAAAAGATAATATGGTTTCAATTTTTAAAAGGCTAGAAGCTGTTGTTTTACGGCCTGTCACAGGACACATCCTGGAGAATGTTAAACGTGATGTTTAGAAGAATGTGTGTTTGTCGCTGCTGGGCAGGAGCCTTGTGGATGTCTGTTAGGTCATTTTGCCTAGATGCCATTATCTCCGGTGCACTGGTTTCCTCCCAAACGATCCATCTGCAGTGACAGTGATATGTTTAAGTCATGTATTGTTATTGGATTGGAGTTTATCTTTCCCTTCAGACTTATTGAAAATAGCTTAGATATTTACATATAATCACTATGACCTGGGGCTGAATCCACACCTCCATCATTAGATAAAGAGCTTTTTATGTCCTCTTCATACAAACTACATAGTTGTTTGTATTTTTAAAAATGCATTTAATCACTCTACATCTTTTAATTGGAGATTTTTATTCACTTACATTTAAGGTAACTATTGATGACTGTGTACTACTACTGAAGTTTATTACTGTTTTCTGGTACATCTATAGTTATCTTCTTTTCCCTTTTGTACAGTTTCCCTTTTGTGGCTAAGCAATTTCTCTTTAGTTATGTTTTTATTTTTAAAAAGTGTGTGTGTGTGTGTTTGCTTGCAAGTATGTTAGTGCAACATCGCGTGCCCAGAGATGTCCACAGAGTCTGGAAGAGGCAGTCAAATCCCCTGAAACTGGAGTTACAGATGGTCGTGAGCTGCCATGTGGCTGTTGGGTCCTCTGGAAGAGCAGCCAGTGGTCTTAACCACTGAGCAATCTTTCCAGCTCCTACTAGCATGTTTTGATTACAAGTATTTACCTTGCATATTTTTAAAAATTTATTTATTTATTTTATGTTGGTGAGTACACTGTCACTCTCTTCAGACACACCAGAAGAGGGCTTTGGATCCCATTACAGATGGTTGTGAGCCACCATGAGGTTGCTGGGAATTGAACTCAGGACCTCTGGCAGAGCAATCAGTGCTCTTAACTGCTGAGCCATCTCTCCAGCCCCTACCTTATAGGTTTTTAATATTCATTCTACATATATTTTTATGTTTTAAGATATTGATATAGATATCATATTTCTTTTTGATCTTCATTAAAAGATATAATTCTTCCATGCACAGTGCTTACACCATGGATCACTTTGCTGGGCGGGTTGGCAGCTCTTGTCTCTCTGTACACCATGAATATCTCATTCTACTTCCTGCTGTCAGTTACGGTGTCTGCTGAGAAGTCTGTTGTCAGGTGAGTTGCAACACATGCGTAGTATCTGGAATTTCCCCTTCTTTCTTATTTGTGTGTGTGTGTGTGTGTGTGTGTGTGTGCCTGTGTATACAAGTGTGATCATGTGTGTGTGTGAACATGTGATCATGTGTGTACAGGCATGGATGTGTGTGCAGATTTGATGTGTGTATGTATGTGTGTGTGTGTGTGTGTGTTTAGAGCAGAGGATGACACTGAGTGTCCTTGGATGCTGTTTCCTTTTTTGAGACAAAATCTCCCACTGGCCTGCAATTCCTCACATAGGCTATGCTGAGTGGCCAGGGAGCACCAGAGATTTGTCTCCCCAGGTCTAGGATTAAATGCATATGCTACCATTCTAGGAATGTCTTTTCATGGGTTTTGAAGACTGAACTCAGGTCTCCCTGAACTGAACTGGTTACCTGCACCTTTGGACCTCTTCTATAGCTGGATATTTGCATTCTCCTCTATCCTCAGGAGTTTTCTGCCATCTCTTTGAATAAGCTTTCCACCCTCTGGCCTTCTCAAAGCCTTCTTGGGCTCCAGCAATGTGAATATTTGTTCTTGTATTTCTGTCCTGTAGTTTCCATAGGATTTATTCAGTCCACTTCCTTCATTTTCCTCTTTCAGTTATGTATTTTCAAATAGCCCATTTTCGAGCTTACTGGATGGTCTGCTGTTTATTTGAGTCTGATAATGATGCTGTATATAATATTTGGCATTCAATTTTAAGTACCTTTCTGCTCGAAGATTTGATTTTAAAAATTTGCTATCTGTTGTCTCTGATGAATTAATGAATTTTATTTCCATGTTCTTGAGATTTATTTTGTTTTATGTGTATGAGTGTTTTATCTGCACATATGTGTGTGCACCACATGTGTGCCTGGTGCTTATGAAAGTCAGAAGCGGACATCAGACTTGCAACTGGAGTTACAAATGGCTGTGAGCTGTCCATGTGGGTGCTAGAACTGAACCCAGGTCCTCTGCAAGAGCAACAAGTGCTCTTAACCCCTGAGCCATGTGTTTACTTGTTGAGTGCTGGGAACCTGCCCAGCACCAGGTACTGAGAAAAGTAGCGATAGCAGTGGTAGCATGTTTCAGGGGCAAAAACTGAGTTTTGCCAGGGCTAAAATTGCTTACTTATAATAATATTTGCCTTTCTTAGCATGTTGCTTTTCTAAGACCAAAAGCTGTTGGCTTCTGGTAATAAACTCTTGCTGGCAGCATCAGGGAATTGAGAGGAAAAACAGGCTTAAGAAAAAAGGCTGCTCAGGAGCCTCCTGATGGCCAGGACAGAGGCTTGTAGCTTGGTAACCCTTCATGAACCATAGAGAAAAGAAAATGAAGAAAGGGAGAATTCAAGCACACACACAGACACATGTACACACACACACATGCGCACACACACACATACACACACACACGCACACACACACACCCTGGTCTGGCCCCACCACCTGTCTCATCAACTCCACAAGTGTTTATGCATATTTATGTATATACATATATACCTACACATGTCTGTAGAGACAAACAGACATATACATGTATACATTTAGTGACTGGGGCAGAGTCCCCAAGCCATACTGTAATCCTTCTCTTTGACCTTCTTATACCTTCTTAGACAAAAGTTTTTTTTTCTTTTTTCTTTTGAAAATTACCTCATAGATAAAATGCTGTGCAAAAGGGGCGTTACAGAAGGATGTTGGTGTTATCAGTTCAAAGCAGTGTTTCATTCTGTCAGCTCATTGTAAGTTCAAAGCAACAGTTTCACATGGCCTTGCTTTGTCATAGAGCACCCCTGTGGCTTCACCCTTGGTCCTGACCTAGAATGAATGTTTTTCCTTGGCCCAATCTTATCTGCTTTCGTATCCTAGGGCAATCAGCCCATGACACATGTAGGTTTTCAGGGCCCTATTTGCAGCTTTTCAGAGAGCTGGAAGTTACTTGTATACATTTAGGAATTTTATAAAATCATTATCAGGATTTATGAAATCATCAGTTTGTCCATACAGTATTATTACATGATAGGACATCTTTGTTGATTTGCAGAAAATCTGCCCATTAGGGTAGGCTAATGCCCAGGAACCATTAGGCTATGTAATAGCGGCAGGGAAGGCATATCAGCAGTAAGAAGCAGTCCTGGGATACAAACCTCTGAAGGCCGTGCAATTCAGAGCTTACCCATTGCAGCTGTGCAAAGTAGTGGGCCATCTCCAGAAAACTTCCTGTTTGCCTTTAGCCTTTCTGAGATGGCTTCTGTTGAGTTTAGTATAAAATAGCCATTTCAAATTCTCTGTCAAAGAGTTCGCACATATCCATCGCTTTCTGGTCAGTTTTTGATGCCTTATCTTTTAGGTAAGGTAATGGTCCCTTGAGAACTCTTGGTGCTTTGAGCTGAATGGAAGCACCTCTTATTGGACAGATTAGGAGTTTATTCCAGACTTCACTATGTGGCTTTATGTGTGCCTATATTCTATGGGCTGGTGTGTGTGTGTGTGTGTGTGTGTGTGTGTGTGTGTGTGTGTGTGTCCTGAGCCTAGTCTTTGTCTTACTCTGACACTACAGGGTGTGTTCAGTATAAATTTCCTAAAGCCATGGTTGGTATATTATCAATATTTCAGCACTAGAGGGCACCCCAAAACTATATTTGCAACAATCAGCAACTGAAACTGTTTTTCAGGATGGACTGGGTATTAAAGTGATTTATACTTATTGATTTAGACACTTTTAAAGAGGATGTTTCTGCGCTGCCACAATGGCCCTGTGGGTAGAGGCTCTTACTGCCAGACCTGAGCACCTGAGTTCTACACTGGGACCACATGGTGGAAGGAGAGAACCTACTCTCTGGGGTTGTCCTCTGGTCTCATATACACAGGCACACCACACACACACACACACACACACACACACACACACACACACACAGAGAGAGAGAGAGAGAGAGAGAGAGAGAGAGAGAGAGAGAGAGAGAAAGTGTATTTAAAAAATAAAATAAAATAGAGATTTTTCAAATATTAAAAAGTGATGACCTTATTTTCAACCCAAATATCAGGAAATTCAATGTGAGTAGCTGTGCGTAAGACTAGCTGATCACTAAGGCAGCTTATTTGAAACAAGAGCTTCAGGTGATTGTGAACGGCTCTCAGTCTAAGAATTCCGACACCTCTTAACCATTCACTTTTGCATTGAAACATTTTCTTAGTTGTGCAGTGTTGTTTTGAGACGTCCACAACATACTGTTAGTCTTCAAAATTCTTGTAAACAGCAAAAAGGGCATGCTACTAAGCCAGTGCTGTGGACTTACACATAGCCATGGCTCTTGCAGAGACGGAGGCTCCAGTCTCAAAGACCTGGAACTGTGTTCTGTCCAGAGCAACAAACTGCCAGAGGAGGTGGGAGACTTGAGGAAGGAGTGGCTGCATCTCACAGCCTCACTGCACAGAGGCTATTCTTATCACTAACTGACAGGGAAACAGAAATAGGAAGTAATGGATCTGGGCCACTGATGGTAAGATTAGATTTTTTTTTTTTAAATTTCCAAAGGCAAGCTTTTCTCCCCTTCCTAATTTTAGATAGAATTGGCACATCACTGCTTGCATTTGGGACTCAGTAGGTGATTCTTAAGTCTTCTTGTCTCTGGTCCTTGTACTATCATCTTAAGTTTGTGGAGGCATTTTAGGCTCTTGGAAATTGCCCAGTAATGAAAAGTGCTGAGTAGATGCAGGATGTGACATCCCCACTTCCCCTGCACAAGGTTTCCTCCACACGGATACTGGTGAGTCAGATGTACAAGCCCTTTGATGATTTGGGACACTTCGATATCTTTTTTGACTCTTAACAACTTTTGCTGTTGAATGTTGACATTGTTGAATGAAGAATGTTGACATTAAGGTAGATTAAGTGGCCTCCCTGTGGTCACACCAAATAGTAAGAGGCAGATGTGGCTCTGATATCCAGCCACCTGGTCCCAGCGCCTCTTTAGCAGACTCTACTTTCACTGGAGGGTGAGGAGTTCTGCCCCTGGTGTCTATTCAGTCTCCCCATACCGGTCTCTCTCCTTTTCTAAGTTTATACGTCTGAGATAGGCACCTTGGAAAACAAATAAGACACAGGACCATGACCTGAGCCACTTGCTGTGCAGAGCAAGGAAGGGCTGAGGGCTGAGAACTTCCTCTGCTCTCTTCTGTTCTCCAAAGGCTGGGTGTGGGAGACAGATGAAAAATTCACAGTAAAAAGGAAAGGAAGCGATAGAGAAACTCTATTTCTTACTTGTTGTTTGTAACCCCCCACATTAAAAGTGGGATTATTAAGAATAACAAGGGTATTATTCATAAAATGTATAGTATTTATATTACAAAGACTCTGGCCTTTAGAATCAAGTACTCAAAGCTCAATTACCCACTCTGATATTTTGATCATGGAGAGATTACCTCTCACCTTTCTAACCTCATTTCCCTGTTTTGTGAAAACTGAATGAGCCAGAGGGTCTGGTGTGCTGAGTTTCTCCCACAGTGTCTATAACACATGGATACCCCCTGGGAAAATACAGAAGAAAATCAGGAGGGCATAAGACACAGGGACTCAGAAAATGTCCAGTGAGAGACTGCTTTTATAGAAAACTATGCCTGCGCCATAGCACATTATTTAGTAATGATTTTACATGTTTTCTTTAATTTTGCTATTTTATATCTTTAGATGCATCTTGATTATATAAATCAATGAATTTTCTTTTAAAAATAATAGCCTTCAAAATCCCACGATCAAGAAGAATAGGTCTTCCCACAGAAGAGGAAGCACACCATGCCTAGCGCGTGAGCCCCACACCAAAGAACACTTTCAGGAGAAGTTCGGGAAAAGAGGCCACTTAGTGTGAATAGTTACGGTTATACCTTACAGACACTTCAGGACCTTTGAGAGCTTAACTAACACACATATCCTGGTATTGTAGTACTCTGTCCCGTGGGTGTGATGTGGCCATTACTCCTGAAGTCAGGGCAAGTGTGATTACCATGCCAGATGCTCACTACATTAGGCGTGTTAACATTTCGCTGTGGAAGGGCCACACGAGGTCCCACAACTCTGGAGATTCATAAGTGGTTAACAATCGTGGGAGGGACAGGAACTGCTCTTTGATGAGACCAACCTACAAGATGCTCACGATCCCTAAGGAACCCTAATAAACTCCCTGGTTCATCAAGCTAGACTCACATGAAATCATTTTCTTTTTTAAAAATTTATTTACTTATATATTTGAATGTGAGTGT
>CM052711.1:25724071-25726571 GCA_028551405.1 Uromys caudimaculatus | reverse complement strand
AACTATTAAAAAACAGCAAGTCACCTGGTCAAGTTGGTACCTGGGCATGTAATCAGCTATTATTGTTGTTGTTACTACTACTACTACTATTGTTGTTGTTATTAATTACCACTAGCAGTTTCTAGGCAAAACCAAAACAAAACAAAAATAAAACAAAAACTGTTTTAAAGGGGAGAGGTGGTGGGATGGGGGCACAGCAGGGACAGATGGGTTGCAACAATGTTGCAGCCCACACATTCCCCAAGCTGTCTTCCACCCCTTCTCCCAGCAGTATCCTTTTCTATGATACCTACTGTCTACAGTGTACAATTTACTGTGTAGTTATAAGGTTTTTATACTATTTGATTTAAATATATCTTTGTCTTCCCAGTAAACTGAAAATATGATCCATTATAGTTCCCTTAAAAATTTAGCACAGCATTAAAAATATTTAAGTTCTTTGATGTAACAACTAAATGATTGATAACACTTATAAAATATAATCAAAGCCACGAATTTCATCAGCAACTGCATGATGCCTGCAGCTGTGGGTAGGAAAGGTTCGCCTATTATTATTTTATTTACGTGAGAAACTGCTTTTTTGTTTTGTTTGATTTTCTTGAGATGGTCTTATAGCCCAGGCTGTCCTTGAACTCGTAGTCTTCCTCACCCCTGCCTCCAGGGTTCTGGGTTATGCATGCCATCACCATGCCCTGAGTGAGTGAGTTCAGAGAGCAGTTAGTTCTTAGGAGACGAAAGAAGACTCACTGTGTGACATGCCTAAAGATACTCCTCCTTCACAGAGCATATATAAACCCTGTGGAGTTTTCTAGTCAGAGGAAAGACTCAAATATGATCTGGGCAAACGACATGGTGGGAAGGCTACCACAAGCGTACACATCTTATTCTGGCACAACACTGGTCTGGAAAGTTAGCTTAGATTTAGCCACCAGGTGTCAACAAAGTATATTCAAACTTGGCATTTGTCAAAGCCTCCCAGTGATAAGTCAACACCCGGTGCTGTGTTTTCTTCTTTTCTCTTGTAAAGTGCACTCACGAAAGTTTTTCCATAGAGTTATTAGAACTCAGCTTTCTATTATGCTAACTTGCAAAGCAACCTGTATCTAGAGGCCGATCTTGGGCTGACTTCTGGTCGAGACAGTCAGGTCAGGAGCACCTTAACTGCTCTGTTGTCTTATGACCACAGCAGGTGTGTATGCTCCCTGGGGAATGGTGAGACCTCAGAGACCATGAAAGAGGATCCTGGAGCTTGCAGATCAGTCTGCCTTGCCCCCTGACCTTCAATGATGACATAGAAATTGTTTCCCTTCTCATGGCCCTCTCATTTCATAACTGACACCCACATTTACATCTACATATATAAACATATTTTATGAGCTAGGATCAGATGTGAGGAAACAAGGCAATATTTGCCTTTCTGAGTCTGGGTTAATTTAGTAATTAACCTAAAATAGCAATTTCTAGATCCATCCATTTTCTGCAAATTTCATAGTTTCGTCTTTTCCTGGCTAAATGAAATCCCATTGTATATGTGCCATGTTTTCATTATCCATTTATCTGGAAACTATAATTTCCGAGTTTTAACTGGCTTTCCCTTTCTCACTTAGACCACAGCATGGGTAATTTAGCAACAGAAAGACTTGAGATTGAACCTGGGCCTCTCACTACTTACTAGCTACAGGACTTTGGGTGAATTACAGTTTTTCTGTCTGCAAAATGGGGCAATACCAATTTAAGTATGGTATACCTGGTCAGTGGCATAAGTGAAAATCTGTCTGTAACTCTGCTTCAGTGTGCATCCACATCGATGATGGTGTAACCTTGCGATGATGGGCATCTGACAGCCCCCTTACTTCTCACACCAATTACTTTCCTGGACAGGCCAGTCTTCTCACTGGTCTCAAAGATGGTTTCCTCATTTGCACCCTTAAATAGTGAAGGACTAGGAACACATCAAGGAGACTGAATGTCCTTTCCTCAGTTTTCTTTTCTGAACATTCCATCTTCTCATGCTATTCTTCTAAAGCATGGCTTTCTCTTTCATCATTGCGTTTCTTAATGTTTTATGGGCTTACTTATAGGCAAGATGAATTCCAGAGGATACCAGCTTACGTCATAGACTTATTGAATACCCCAACGAATCTAGCATAATACTAGGCATGTGGAGATTGAGAATATTTAAAGATTTGAACTAAAACTAACTCAAATAATGTATGACATGCACACACTCACACACTTGTATGCATTGTTCTAGTTAGTTTTAATTATCAACTTGAAAACCTAGAGTTGTCTGAGAGAAAAGCCTCCATTGAGGAATTGCCTAGATCAAATTGTGTCGGGCGCGCCTCTCGCCTCTCGCCAGCAAGAAGACGCGCGACACGCAGGCTTTGTCTGCAGTTCAGCTTTATTTAGCCGTTGATAGAGGAAGAACCCGGGGCCCCAGAATGGCGCTGCTTATATAGCCCTGAGGCAGCGTGTCCTCCACTGATTGGCGCGCCCC
>CM052711.1:25709898-25723971 GCA_028551405.1 Uromys caudimaculatus | reverse complement strand
CTGTACAACACATGTGTGTCTGATGCCCACAGAGACCAGAAAAGGGAATTGGATCTACAGGGACTGGAATTATAGACAGTCGTGAACTGCTGTGTGGGTTCTGGGAATTGAACCCAGAAAGAACAGCCACGTTCTTAACTGCTGACCATCCACTCTCGGATGGTTACTCTGAATTCCACCTTGATTATTAATTGATGTAGAAGGGCCCAGCCCACTATGGGCAGCATCATTCCTAGGCAAGTGGTTCTGGACCATATACGAAGCTAAGTAAGCATGAGCCTGTGAATGAGTGAACCAGAGAGAGGCCAGCAGTGTTCCTCCACGGGTCCTGCCATGGGCCTTGAAGCTCCAAGTTCCTGCCTTGAGTTCCTGCTTTGACTTTCCCAAATGATGGATTATGAACTGGAAGTATAAGCCAAATAAACCTTCTCCTACACAAGTTGCTTTTGGGATATAGCAACAGAAAGGAAACTAGACCATATATACAATACATAGATACATACATGCATACATACACACATATACATATACACATACATGCATACATATGTACATATATAGCCAAATAAATAAACAATAAATACAACACATGGAATAATTTGAGACAGGCAGATCTTTTTCTTTCTTTTCTACGTATTTATTTATCTCTTTTACAGTGTTTTGAGTCAGGGTTTCACTCTATAGCTCAGTCATTCTGGAATTTACAATGTAGCCCAGGCTGGCCTTGGACTCATAATGATTCTCCTGCCTTACACCCCCCCCACAGATGTAATCACCTGGCTTGTATAATGTTTTCTTTAAAGAATTTGATTTTTTGGCCTTAGAAGACACCCAGCTAGCTCTTATTAAGCATTTTGAGATGGTCCACCTTGCCTGTACTAATCTCAGTTTGTCCCCTTTCAGCCAGGATCACTGCATGTCTGTGGACACACACATCAAGAATCAGCAGAGGCCACCTCTCTGCTGACCACAACTAATGATGCTTACTGACTTGGAACAGCCAAGGGCAATTCCAAAGTGCAGAAGTACAGGCTAGTCTTGGGTACCTACTGTGTGCCCTCGTGCAGCTCACTGACTCTGGGTACCTACTGTGTGCCCTGTGCAGCTCAACGACTCTGCTATTCTTCCTGCTCTCATCAGGCTCCAGTGAATGAATCTTTTCTCATAATGGTGAGGTATGTTGAAATATTTCTTCAGGATTCTACGATCAGGAAGATTTGAACAATCTCTGGATATTCCAATAGCCACAAGGTGTGCCATCAGATTTCACAGACACCTCGATCTGTGTGCCCCAGCTATGAGGACCAAGTGAGCCATTGTTAACTCACCTTCAGAGGAAAGAGGAACAGCTATACAGGCCTGACCCTCCAGCCCGCCTAACATCCAATTAAACAATGATGAAATGGGTGAACATATTATGTTATATACAGCTCGTTAGAAATTTCTGAACTTAAAATGCCACAGTGCAATAATATATTATTAGCACACCTATTTTCTCTTAATTGGTAACATCTCTCTCTCTCTCTCTCTCTCTCTCTCTCTCTCTCTCTCTCTCTCTCTGTGTGTGTGTGTGTGTGTGTGTGTGTGTGTGTCTCTCTCTCTCATTCTGTTTTTCTTCAAAGTTTTATAACTCTCAGAACATTTAAGTGTGGCTACATACTGATTTAAATTGAACAACTTTTATTACTTTCTGTCACTAGGTTTCAAAACTTTGTCTAATACTAAAAATAAAGCCTTGCCATTTGAGTAAAATCAATACCACTAGTATTTATGTAACTGTTTCAAAATAAGATTTTCTTCAAATTTCGTGCCTTGACATAACAGATTCTGGGGTAGATAGGAACAATAGGCTATGATGAAATTCCATGACTTATGAAAGAAAATGTCTTTAATTTTGGCTTCCGTTTCCAGAGGATAAGAGTCTGTCGTGGTGAGGGGTATGGCACCAAGCATCAAGCATGGTGACAGGAGCAGGGGCTGGGGGTCACGTCTCCAGTCACAGACAAGCGAGCACAGAGAGAACTGGAAGTGGGACAAGCCTGTAACTTCTCAAAGGCCACCACGAGTAACAGGCTTTCTCCAGCAAGGCTCTCCTTCAAGAGTCCATAGCCTCTCCAAACAGGGACGGAGTGGGGGCCAAGTGTCTAAATACACCCGCCTCTCGTGGGCATTTCTCATTCAGACCGTCACAGACATCAATCAGAGTAGCATAACTAAACTCATCACATGCAGGGAAAATACTGGAATCCAGCTGTTCTTTCATCAAGCCGGACATTAATGGGTTTTGTCAAAATGTAAATCACTGCTAATCTTTTCATTAAAATTAAAAACAGAGAAGTATTTGCCTAAAAAAATGTTATTTGTGCCAATATACATTGCATGACTATTTTAAATGAGCAAGTACTGTAAAATCTTTAAAAATCTCCATTTAATTTCCAGTTATAGCAAATATCCATAGGCATAAATCACAGGAAAAATAGTTCTTTTCCGCTCTTTGACAGCTACATAAGCATGAAGGTTATGTTTCATTGGTATTTAAAATAAGGGAGAGAGATGTTGGTGCTTACTAGGTGGCTAACAGTTTCAGATCAGTTTTTAATGTCATTTAGATACTTTATATAACAGGTAGATTTTCTGTGTGCAATAAATTGCTATATAATTCGTTTTGTAAAAAATACTAGTCATTAGAGATGACATCTGAAGAGTATGTTTAAATATTAATAGCAAATCGCTGCACAACAAACAAATCAAGGCTAGAAAGGAAATAAACTAATCTTCTACATTTAAAACAAAAGAGCCAAATAGACACACAGCATCCATTAGCAAATTCCCAAAGGTGGAGACTTGGGCTTAGATGACTGCAGAGCAGGAAATGCTAAGACAGGATGTGTTTTATATAAAACGAGCCTCTGTGCTTATTGAGTGGAAATCTGGGTGATTAAAAAGCGTTTTACTGATCGTAATTGCTGCAATGGTAGAGGCGGAGGCAGAAACGAAGAATTCTCATTGTAAATATTCATGCTATAGTGTGTTGTGTGCAGCGCGAATATGCCAACTGCTCTCGTCTGAACTGTAGAACTGGGTTCCAGTCAGAGAATGCTAACGTGAGCAGCACCTTAACTTGCAGCTCAAAAGGCCCTCTTACATTCCAGGAGTGCCACCGCTGTTATTACTGTCCTTGAGCGTCATTGATTAATAACTAAGTGATAGGGAAGGTTTGGATCTTCCTTTATTGCAATGCCATAAAGTACCAACACAATTATGATGCAAAATTTAAGTTCCACGTTTAAAGAGATAAGAGACTCTACTCTTAAGATTTTTAAAAAGATATTTTTATTTTAATTATGTGTTTGAGTCTGTATGCCTTGTGAGTGCAGGTGTCTGCAGAGCCAGAAGCCAGAAGAGGGCATCAGAGACACTGGAGCTGGAGTGACAGGCTGTTGTGAGTCACCTGCTGTGGGTGCTGGGAACTGAGCTAAGTCTGCCGCAAGGGTAGTATGCTCTCCTAACTGCTGAACCATCTCCCCAGCCTGTAGTTTTAGGTTTTTAAAACTGCGTGCGCATGTGCGTGTGCGTGTGTGTGTGTGTGTGTGTGTGTGTGTGTGTGTGTGTGTGTGTGCGCCACAGTGAGTGTAGAGGTCAGAGGAAAACTTCGGGAAGTCTGTTCTCTCTTTCTACCATGAAGCTCCTGGGATAAAACTCGGGTTGTCCAGCTTAGCAGTGGGTGTTTGACCCATGGAATCATCGTGTTGGCCCCACTTTTACTTTTTTGAATGTACCCCAAAACCAGATTATGGGTGGCTTTGTGAATGTAATTCACCTAAAATTTCCAAAACCTTTGAAAAAAAAAAGTCTACGTAAAGCTTGCTTTTCACCGGGGCATACTTCAATTAAGCTGAAACGAGGGACAAGTGTGTTTCACTGCCAAAGAATTGGCAAGAGTCAGAAACAAAGGCTTGAGAAAACAAACCACATCGTTAGATGGCAGCATGCATTAAGGCCTTTACAAACTGGTATTGAAAAAGGACTATTCACAGAGGGTAGTGTGGCTAGAGACAATAACATTTAGCCAACTAAGAGATGTTCCTCACCCTTACTGTCTGCAAACTATTTACCACTGACTAGATAGGAAGGGTATTATACAAACTGAAATAAATTATGTCAGATACAGGAGGCACTGCCCTTCTGTTTTTATAACTAAAGAGACTGAAGCTCAGTATGTTTGCATACTTATCCAAGGGATCTGCTCTGATGGCTTGAGTAAACTTAGATTCTGTAACTCTTTTCTAGTAATATCGTTATTAATAGAAGTTACTCACACAGCTCTGGGAAGGCAAGCTTCTGAAGTAGTAACTACAAGCCAGGGAGATCTATGGGTGTGTGGTCCTCAGCTGGTGGGACAAGAAGTGGTCAGATGAAGTTCATGTATTCGGTGTAGCATTCTCTCTGTAACTAGTAATGGAACCCACAAAGGTGAGGGCTATTTTATATAAATATGTAAATGATGCTCTGGCTAGATAAACTGAAATTTATTCAAATAATCATCAGACTTGTAGGGGTTTGGGCCATATTTTCTCATTTGTTACTGGAAGCATAATTAGCATCATCTAGAAGAACTGGAATTTTTCTTTTAAATGACATTTATATTTTTGGATGGTTAGTGATAACTATTTTGAATTATTTTCTAGTCTTTTTGGTATATTCTAGCATTGGGTTGTGTGTTCTTTGTTGTCTCAGTGTCCCTTGAGTACCTTCAGTGCACTGAGTGAGCCTTAACTAAATGGGCATGTAGGCACTGGGCTAGGTGCAGCAAACACAAAGAAGATGCCGATTCGCTCTCTCCTGCGTGTAATTACATAGATATTTGTTTGTCTCATAGTGACCAGAGGGAGAAGAGAAGTATGCCCTGGAGAAAGGGTGTTATTTTAAATCTCAGTTATATCAATGCAAGCAAGTCAAGTGGGGTAGGAACTTAAAACAACTAGCTTCATCATATTAATGGTTAAGAGCAGGGAGAATGAGTGCATACATGCTTACTAGTCAGTTCACTTTTCCCATTCTTAAACAGCCTAGGGGATTGCACCACCCAGAGTGGCCTGGGTTTTCACACATTAAGTAACATAATCAAGAAGTCCCCCCACAGACGTGCCAACAGGCCAGCCTGATCTAGGCAATTCTACACTGAGACTTTTTTTCCTGGTGATTTTTACATTATGCCAAGTTGACAGTTAAAAGGAATCATTGTAGGCGAATAGGTCTAAAAAGCAAGTGTCTGGCTTGAAAGAAGCTCAGATACTGGAATCCTGAGCTGCCTGGTGCTCCCCTGACTGCTGAGAGGCTCCCATGTTATAAAGACACTCAGACCAGATGGAAGAACTGCAGGCCGCATAGAGAGACAAAACAAAGGTCACTGTTGTTGCTCCAGCTCCAGCCACCATCTGAGTGCAATCTAATAAGAAACATCAGCCAAAACCTTCTTTGGAATAAGAAGAGGTAATACAAAATTTTTCAGGCGCTAAGCCCTGGGTTGATTTATCATGTAATAATAGCTAATTCACATAAACATTACCCATTTTTAAAATCTTGAATTCTTTGTTTTTGTTTTATCCACTGGACTAAAAAGCATTTAGAAGAATAATTTTTGGTTTTGTGTCTTTTTCTTCTGTCTTTATTTTTTTATTGCACCTAAAGAGAGGGCACTACATAGAGGGGAGATCTGTTGGGTGCTGCACACAAATGTGCTTATTGACTCGCCATCGACATGTCATGAGTGACTAACTGGCTTCTATTCCTGATTTAAGGCTGACATGATGATTCTCTGTTATTGTAAGAACGCAATATAAGGTTGAAAGATTCCCGGCTTAATCCCTATACAGTTGTGAGTCATAGTGGCTCCCTAGGCCAAACTACTCAATACATTAGTTTTATTGCTCCTGAGATGATAGACAGGTATTAAAGCTTGTCAGCACGTGAAGGTTATGGTACAGGATAGTCCTGGTACACATAGTAACTATCTCACGCTTATAAAATGTGAACAGGCTCTTCCACAGAGATGGAAAAGCCACAAACTCAAGTTAAGTCCAATTAAAGGGTTGTTTTCTTTAGGCACACAGGAGTCCAGCTAGGACTCATTTGGGGTTCTCGATGTTGTGGTGACAAAGTACGGTGTCATTATTGTGTACTTGACAAGGGACCAATAGTTCTGAGTGGTCAGTTTGGAGAAGAAGGCTTTTAAGGAACTAATAACCATGGTGAAGAACAGCTCTAGAATTTCTTAGTGTCTGATTGTATGAGACCTGCTCTACAGCAGGGCAATAAGAAGGAGAGGGTATAGAGGTAAGAAAGGAATGTAGGAAATGTCACTTTTTTTCTTGCTCTTGTTTCCTGTCAGCATGAGTTTAGTAGTTCCTTTAACACTGGCGCCATGATGTTCTTTTGCCTCACCATGGGACCAGAGTCAATGGAGCTGAGGACCATGAGCTAGTACGTGTCCTTTATGCTGGGTCTTTTGTCACAGAGATACAAAGTCTCTGCCTTTCAAAACAGTGCTGTTTTTCTGGAGCAGCATTGTCCTCTCTGAGGACATGGATTGCTGTAGGTCTACATGGCATAATTGGAAGTTTAGTCATTCATTGTCCATGTGTCAGTTTTGCCTATGTGAGCTCACACTAATTCTTTTCACACTATATTTTTACTTCAATACTGTATTTTTGAGATTTTTCTTGTGGTTGGCTAAAATTGTGTTTTCTAATTACCACGCTTTCCTAGCCCACAGAGAAAATTCCAGGCTAGCCTAGACTACACAGTGAGGTCCTGTCCCAAAAAATATTTCTAAAAGATGGATATTCCCCGAGCAATGACACCCAAAGAGGTCCTCTGGACTCCATATGCATTCGAGTGTGCACATGTAGTAGCACATGTGCACATGAACACACAAACATGCATGCACATTAGCCTTAGGTCCTAATGCTTCTAAGGCAAGCACTTTACCAACTGAGACATGTACCTAGCCATATATAAAAAATTGGAAATGTTATGAGTCCTTCACTCAGACTTTTGGGATAGGAGACATCTTGAGAGAGGACATGGAAGACTTGGGGTAGTTATATGAGGTAGCATAGCACACTTAAATATCAACATGGAGGTGAATGACCATGATTTGAGCTGTTCTCTATTCCATATTCTAGCTTGTGTGACCTTAGGTAATGAAGGAACCGTTCACTCTGGGGACGGTGGGTGGGAGCTAGTTACATAGGTCCTCATGAGGCTCATCATTTCCCCTCAACCCAGAGTCACAGGACTTTGTGGGTGATTGACCCACAGTGGGAGATAGAATTCATGTTTCCTTCCGTAACCCTGCAGGGAGGAAACTGCATTCTGAGATAGGGAAAATTTTCTCTCCCTGAGTTATAACACCTTATTTCTTTTAAGTTTAATGTGTGTTTGCAATATATTTATTCTCAGTAATAAGATGAGTTTTGTTCTATATTCCCACTGGGAACACTGAAAAAAATGAAACACTTACCCCTGCTTTACCAGCCTGGCTTCCTCCAGGCTGTGGATAGTAGTTCCTGTCAGTGTGGGCCTCCAAAGTAGAAAAATATTGCTGGATCAGCATGCTGCCTCTGGAACTAGGGTCTGGCCATGGATGAAACTCTGTGACAGGACCCTCCTAGCATGGCCCCAGTGTCTGTTCTGGGACTTGGTTGGCCAGATTGGCCTATATAATGCTTGCGGCAGGCATGAGGAAATTGTTTTCATGGAATCTCAGTGCTGTTTGTTTCTTTAGACTAAAGCTCACCAGTTCTGCCAATGTTGGAGATGAACAATTTTAATCTTTTAAACTAGTGTGTCCATAATTCCTATAAAAATTTCTTGGGTCTGAAGTGATCAGTGGTTTCCTGGGATGCAGGAGTAATTAATGGTGCTCAGCAGGGAACACCATCAACACAGAAGAATTTTAATTGGTGCATGTAAAGGTACTTGAATATATAATTGAACTAAAGTCCAGGGGGATTACTCCCACAAATGAGAGGACAATCCTGAAGCATGGGTTTGTGACTAGGATTTTGGGGATAAATCTACTTTTATAAAACTTGGATCCTTGATTGTGAGAACAGACATATGGAAAATACAAAAGGTGCAAACAAATTATAACCAAGACAGGACAGACCTGATTTTGTAGTTTGGGAATGGATCCATTATCCTAAGATTATTTATTAGTTCAAAAACTGTTATAAATATGATGCATTATAATGGAAATAGACTCATTCTTAGAGATGTTTTAGGTTCATGACAGGTACAGAGATCTCCACATATTTCTTGCTCCTATACATTGCAAATCTCCATGATTATCAAAATCTCCTCCCAGACATATTGGATTTACATGTGAAATGGATGGACCACTATTCAACTCTGGAAGTTAAAATCCAAGTGTCAACTTACTGTGGCTATTCCATGTAGTGCCATGCCATAGCTGTTTTATAAATTGCACATGACCTACTTTCCAGGGGGTAGTTCTTGATATTTCACCTGTGATATGTAAGATAAAAATATACTGAGGTGCCAACACTTTCCTGGTTCACTTATTAACATGTAACTATCAAGAAAAATGAACAATCGGCTTCTTGTCACCCATTTAAAAATAAGCCTTGGGTTACACACACACACACACACACACACACACACACACACACACACACAAAGCATGTTCCCAATTTGTAATATTTTTATTACTGTATTTCTTTCTGTTGTTTGAAACATTCTGTGGGATCTCATGAAACTGAAAAGCTTTTGAAAAGCTAAGGACACATCAATAGGACAAAATGGCAGCCTACAGACTGAAAAAAGATCTTCACTGACCCTCATCCAACAGAGGACAAATATCCAAAATCAACAAACCAAATAACACAATTAAAAAGTGGAATACAGATCTAAACAGAGAATTCTCAACAGTGGACTCTTGAATGTCTGAGAAGCACTTAACAAAACATTCAACTTCCTTAGTCATCAGGGAAATGCAAATCAAAACAACTCTGAGATTCCATCTTACATCTATCAGAATGGCAAAGATAAAAAAACTCAAGTAACAGCACATGCTGGCAAGGATGTGGAGCAAGGGGAACACTTCTCCATTGCTGGTGGGAGTGCAAACTTGTAAAACCACTTTGGAAACCAATTTAGCAGTTTCTCAAAAAATTGAGACTAGTTCTACCTCAAGACTCAGCTATACCACACCTGGGCATATACCCAAAGAATGCCCAACTATACCACAGAAACATTTGCTCAACTATGTTCATAGCAGCTTTATTCATAATAGCAAGAAACTGGAAACAACCTACACTTCTCTCAACTGAAGAATGGATAAAGAAAATGTGGCACATCTACACAACGGAATACTACTCAGCTATTAAAAAGAAAGACATCATGAATTTTGCAGGCAAATGGATAGAACTTGAGAGTATCATCCCTAGTGAGGTAACCCAGACCCAAAAAGACACAGATTACTGGAACCTAGCATAGCTGTCTCCTGAGAGACTTCATCCAGCAGTAGACGGAAACAGATGCAGAGACCCACAGCCAAATGTCAGATGGAGCTCAGAGAGTCTTGTGGAAGAGTTGCAGATAGAATTGAATGAGCTGGAGGGGTCAAAGATACCACAAGAAGACCTACAGAGTCAATTAACCTGTAGGTGACTCATGGAGACTAAACCATCAACCAAAGAGCATGCAGGGGTTGGACCTGGCTTCTCTCCCCATTCGTAGCAGGTGTACAACTTGGTATTCATGTGGAACCCCTAACATTTGGAGCAGGGGCTGTTTCTGACTGTTGCCTGGCATTGGATCCCCTTCCCCTACCTGAACCACCTGAATGGGCCTCAGTGGGAGAGGAGGTGCTTAGTCCTGCTGGGACCAGATGTCCCAGGGTAGAGTGTTACACGAGAGGGGCTTGTCCTTCTCTGAGGAGAAGGGAAGGCGGTAATGGGGAAAGGGATTGTAAGGTCAGGGCTAGGAGGGGGGGCTGCAATTGGGATGTAACGTGAATAAAAACATATTGTCAAAATAAAATATTTGGCATATTTTCAACTTAATTTTTGATAAGTGGTTGCCTTTATCAGACAGTTTTGGTCATTTATATTTTCCCTGGATTATATTATCAAATATACTTATAGGTAGTATTAGTGCACAGTAGTAGTTGTATAACTTGGCAGTCTTTCCTGTTTCTATTCTTACATCATTTTCTTTTAATTTTATGTATGTATAAGGGTATCTTATTCTTAGAGCATTCCATTCTCTGTTGACTGGTCAACATGAAAAGATCAGGAGACTCTGGAGCGCTCAAACTTAAACGGGACATGTATCTCACACCTCTTCTCCAAAAGGTTCAGAGATTATCGCAGGATAGGTGGGTGGAAAGATCTTAAGAACCAGAGTTCAGGCAGGGCTGCTGCTAAACAGTATTTTCTGGATATGACAGGGCTATCGTTCAGATGAACTCAATAACTGGGAACATATGTACAAGACCTGCAGAGGATTAAACCAGCCAAAATCCTTACTATGGTTGATCTGGGGCTTATGAAGGCCTGTCCCTAGCTGAAGAACCTTTGTACAACTGGTTGCAGCTGGTGGAGAAGAGTTTCAGCTTGCTTCAGGGATGCCCCACTCACAGACGGCACTACGCACTTACTGACAGCACTGAGCGGCCTTAGTGGGCTAAAGAGCGCAAGAACTCGGGAGGGAAGGTGGTAGGAGGCATGGGAGGACTTACTCAAAACGTTGTGCGCGTATATGGAATTCCCAAGCGATAAAAGGGAAAACATTGACTACCTTGTGTGCTATCCCAGGATCTATGTTTAAATTCTCTCTGTGTGGGGATATTTGTTTTTGGAAATTGAAAGTGATACTTACATTTGTTTCTTGTACTCACTCCACCCTGTCAGTATCCCTGTGACTCAGCTTCCCAGTATGAAGGGTGCAGTAGTGCTGACTAGTCTCTTACATTCTTTTTCTGTTCTGCCTGCACCCACGCCCCTTAGATCAGGCGCGAGCTGCTCGGGGCTGTGATGGGAGGCGCCTGGGCCTGGGAGACGATTATGCAATGCTCTGCTGTAGGAAAGGTGTTTCTCAAGGTTTTGTTAAGTTTAGGTGAACGGCTGAGCCCGGTTTGAGGTGCTATCTTGTGGAATGATCTCAGTGGGCTGTGCAGGGATGCTACTTCAAGATAAAACGCCTCCAGTTCTTAAAGCCACGGCCCCTGTCTACTCCTCATCTCAGTCACTCTACGAACCAATTGAGAGCATGCCAAGTGATCATTTAACTAAAATGTGGTAGTACAGCTATTCCTCAGACCCTCTTACTTTCAATGTGTGAATCATTTGGCTAAATCCCCTAGTAGACTTCATTACACTGAGATCCTTAACAAATAAATAGTCCTGTGTTTAACTTAGTTTCTTTGAAATATGTGTCTATTTGTCTTACGTTTTGACAAAACTATTTGAGTGACGTTTGCTATCTTTTGGTTGAGAAGAAGCCAGCAGCTTTGGTCTAACCTATGGCAACATCTTGGGTCTCACCTATGGCTTATTTCCTAATCTCTTCCAAAATTCAATAGGTGCAGTGGAAGGAGAGCGGCTTTCAGGAAATCATTTTTTCCCACCAACTGCATGCACGTTTGTGATAGTGTCGATTGAGTTTTAATTCTGCACTCACACAGATCTTCCCATTGTTACTCATTTGCTGAGACACAGCCCCACTTGATTTGCTTTAGAGGGGGGATGCAAAATGGAATTTGATTGACATTTCGGCTGAAGCTGTGTCAAGCTTCTTAATTCAATGGCTGGACTCTTGTGGCTGTGTTTCCATTGTGGTTTGTCTGTGCAACATAGATATGTTTGGTAAAGGATAAGAGGATTCTCGTCCTGAGGTTTCTGGTCCTAGGAAAGCCTCCTTCTATGCCTTTGAGGACTCGTGTTCCTGAAACAGAACTGTCTTCCTCGAAAGAGCTTGAGGATGCTGTGAGTCACCCTTGGTGACAGTGGTTTTATACAATGGCTATCAGATGCAGCAGGGCCACTCGATGCCTGTATAACACCCCACCCCATACATCCAACCTTGGCTTTGTTTTTATGTGTCTCAAAGTTGAAGAGGAACCTGGATTCAAAGCAGGTTCCAGCTTCAAAATGGACTTACGTGCGTTTTCTAGCTGTAAACCATAGCTCACTGAAAGGTCAAGATGGGGCAAAGGGACTGGGTGCTGAGAAGGGGAGTGGCTACAAGCACCCATTGCTAACCTAACCCAGATGCTATCTCAAATGATAACTGCTCACAAAGGAAAAATATTAGTTCTGGCCAATAGAGTCTCATCATGTATACAAACCACACTGAAGTGCAGGCCCCATGCTCAGCAGTAGGTGTCTAATACAAAAAAATAATTCAACGGTATTTTTGGATATAAATATATATTTGTCTCATAAAGCTTTGTCTGGGCATTTAAAAAACCTTATAGGTCTTTGCTTATATATCATGGCTTCTGGTTTTGTGTTTTCAGAGGAGTGTGTGTATGTGTGTGAGTGTGTGAGTGTGTGTGTGTGTGTGTGTGTGTGTGTGTGTGTGTGTGTGTGTGTGCATCTCTGTGTTTCTTGAGCTTTTTTATGACTCTTTTTTCTGTTTGTTTGTTTTATACTCTTCTGGCTTGTTTTTATTTTATCTTCTTCATATTATTTTAGATTCCCATTTGATTTCTAATGAGAGAGAGAGAAAGGATGTGGGTTTGGGTGGGTGGAGGTGGGATGATTTGGGAAGGAAAATGGTATTTAGAATCTATTGTATAAAAACTCTATTTTTAACAACAACAATGACAATAAAAGACAGAAGCTAAAGAGATGGCTCAGAAGTTAAGAGCATTGACTGCTTGTTCTGAGGATTCACGTTCAATGAGCACCCACATGGTGGCTCATAACCATCTCTATCTCCAGTTCCAGGGGTTCCAACACCCTCTTCTGGCTTCTATGGTCACTGCACAAATGTGGTACATAGACGTAAAGGTAGGCAAAACACATAAAATAAATAAGACTTCTTAAGTCTCAAGAAAAAATTAAAGTTAAGACATTATGGAAATTTAAAAAATACAAAATCCAAGTCATTATAACCACCTCACTATGATTTATTGAAGTACGATTGAAAGGTTATTACTTATATTTTCTAGAACTTCTTTTCCTATAGTTATTGTTATTGAGTACACACATATGTAATTAAAATTTTAGGAAGCATACTAGTTACAACTTCAAAGGCAAGCCACTTATATTGCTTCTTTTCAGTCAACTAAACACAGAGACATACAGACACATACAAACATAGACAGGCACACATGCACACACACAGACACACACACATGCACATGCACACTCAGATACACACACAGTTGCACACACGCACACATACACACACACACACACACACACCACAGTGGAGCAAAATATCAATTTGTCACTCTAATAACTCAGAGGGCAATGTCCAGGCACTGTCTTGAGAGAAATTATTCTTAAAAACTGAACTACCATAAGGGTCTGAGAAATGGAAACAGCATTAGCCCAGGGGTCTCAATTTGGCCTGCCACAGCTTCTGGGGGAGAAAGGCCCAGGGGAGCAGTTGAAGAAGGCAAGGTTTTGGATGCGGACAAGCTGAGGGGTGTGTGTGTCTGGAAGCGTGACTGATATAGTGAGGTGCATAGAGAGAGCTGTGAGCTGGATCAGATCTCACGAGCTGAGACCTACCTTGGAGTTGGATCGCTGAAAGCCTGAAGCCAGTGGATAGACACGCCTCTGATGTCACTTATCTGTTCATCCTCCACTGTGCTAGAGGTGTGAATTCGACTTTGCAGCAGCTTAGGCTTACTCGGGCTCCGTGGCTCCATCCCTTTAGAAAGGTAGCTGAAACCCAGGATTATCCTGAAAGTGTGAACACAGGCCCGCTCCCTCTCTCGGTCTTAGTGCTGTAGCTGCTCCTTACATCCCGTGTGTGTGTGTGTGTGTGTGTGTGTGTGTGTGTGTGTGTGTGTGTAATTCTCTGTAGTCC
>CM052711.1:25686760-25708825 GCA_028551405.1 Uromys caudimaculatus | reverse complement strand
TGGGGCTTCCTCTCTATGGCGCTCCTTGGCTACCGACTCCTGGTGTCACAGGCAGAGGTTTCCCCCTGCAAGTGAGATCGGGAAGTTTCGGAGTCTTTCTGTTCCCGGGTTCTCAGGCCCGGGATCCCGGCAGATCCGGGCGGGTCTGGGCGAGAGGTGCTGCTCCCCTCAACCCCACTCACGGGCCTTCCAAGTTCCTCTGCGGTATCTATTCTATTTCCCCTTCCCAGGGAGATCCATGCACCCCCTCACTGAGCCTTCCTTGTTTCTTTCTGGATCTGTGGACTGTGGTATGTTTATCCTTTACAGCTACTATCCACTTATAAGTGAATACCATGTTTGTATATTTCTGGATCCTTCTTTAGAATCTGCTATAATCGTTTTGGGATACTTTACTCAGGATGATTTTTTTTTTCTAGTTCCATCCATTTGCCTGCAAATTCCCAATATCATTGTTTTTAATGGCTAATTAATACTCCACTGTATAAATGTACTACATTTTCCTTATCTAGTCTTCATTTGAGGGATATGTAGATTGTTTCCAGTTTCTGGCTCTTATGAATAAACCTGCTATGAGTAGGGGAGAAACTCAAGGCAGGAGCTGAAGCAGAGACTGGAGGAATGGGGCTTATTGGGCTTCCTCTCCCTGGTTTGCTCAGCTTGCTTTCTTATACGATCCAGGACCACCTTCTCAGGAGTGGTACTTCAGAGAATGGTCTGGGCCCTTGCACATTAACCATTAATCAATGAAGTGGCACAAAGACATGCCCACAGGCCAGCCTGCTGTAGCAATTCCTCAAGTGAGGTTCTTCCCAGGCGACTCTAACTGGTGTCAAGTTGACATAAATTAAGCACCACACACTCTCACAAAGGCATCTGAGAGCAACCTTACCTTGGAGCTGATTTCAGAAGGTAACCTAGTAAAGAAATTGCGGGTTTCTTAACCAAAAGTCTAAATTCAGTTTAAAAATCTGGCTGCTTATCCAGAAGACCCAGGTTCAATTCCCAGCACTTTCATGGTGGCTCACAGCCAGTTCTGGGGGAGGGAGGTCTGATGCCCTGTTATACAGACATACACACATGCAAAATGCTCATAAAATAAATGAAAAGAAAGATAAAAAATATTTGCCAAAATAAAAAGAGATTTCTTGAGTATTTGCAATAAGACCGGGGTCAAGATCACTGAGCTCAGAGTTGAAGAACCGGAAGGACATAGAACCGAAAGGACATAGAACAGCCTCGACTTCACTTTTGCATGCTTTTAGAGCTAGAACAGGGCAGACACAGAGACTAATTCCAGATGTTTGACATCATTGGCTAGGCCATACATCCCTCACAGTTCTGGAAATTTGTACACCTACTGAAACTGCAGGCTAAAAAAAATGGCAAAAGATGAAGAATGGATTTCGGATGTCAGAGATAGGCACAACCTTACCGATCCAGCCTGGCTTCCAAGTTCAGCTGGCACGATATAATGAAAATAAACTTACAACTATTATTTTTTAAGTCATTACAGTAACAATTGATTCAGGCAAAAATATCAGTTGGTGTTAAAATATTAAAGTACAGTTCTGTGAAGAGCAAAACATATATCCAATTATCTTCTCACACATGCTATGCCTTTAATCAACACAGACATTGTATCTCTTTATGAGAGATCATGTGATAACCTTTTTCTTTTGAGACAGGTTCTTACTATATAGCCCTGACTAGCCTGGAGCTCACAATATTCAGCAGGCTGGTCTTGAACTCATGGAGATACTCCTGTCTCAGTCTTACTAGTGGTGTGTGCCATCGAGTCATATGGTATTTTACCACATGTATATATTGTGTATTGCTCAAATCTAGGTAAGTGTGCCTGTTTCTCTAAGCATTTCCTTGTGATAAAGATGTTCAATATCCTTGTAGCTTTTTTGAAATGTTCAGCCCATTATCATGATCTGCGGTCACTTTATTTTGCAAAGTGACATCAAAGCTCACTTCTCCTATCTCACTCCAACTTAGTATGCACTGAACAACTTTTCTTCATCCATCCCTTCCTTTTACTCTCTTCAGCCACTAGTAAGCACCATTCTACCATCAGGTTTTATGAGATCAACTCTTAGATTCATACTCAAGTGTGTGTGTGTGTGTGTGTGTGTGTGTGTGTGCGCGCGCGCGCGCGTGCGTTATGTGGTATCTGTCTGTGTGAGCTTGTATGTCTAGTACCTGTAGTTCCATCCATGCAAGTGACAAGATTTCATCCAGTTTTGAATGATATTCTCCAGTACATATACAATCACATTTCCGTCATCCGTCTGTAGTCGATGGCCACGTGGGTTGATTTGGTTTCTGGACTATGGCGGATACTATCATAGTGAACATGAGTCCTCAGGTGCCTCTTCAACGTGCTGATTGAGTCTCCTTTGTATACTTATCTAGTAGTGGAATCCCCAGGTTAGATACTAGTCTGATTTCTACTTTTCTGGAAGAACCTCCATGTTGTTCCGCTGGTGGCCATCCTGGTCCATTAGTCTTGACAACATGCTAGAGCTTTCTGTTCTTTACCTCCTTATCTGCACTAATTATCATCTGTCTTTTTGATGTACTCATTGTTATTGGAGTGGAGTAATATTTCACTGTGGCTTTCATTTGCATTTTCCTTATCATTAGTGATGTTGAACATTTTTTTCTTAAATGTGTCAGCTATTTGTATGTCTTCTCAGAAATACCTATATTGATTTATCGTCCATTTTTTTCTTTTGAAGGTAAGGTCTTATTCTGTAGATCCAGATGGACTGGAACTCCCTTTGTGGCTCAGAGGTAGCACTGAGCTCTTGGAAATCCTCCTGATTCAGTTTCCTAAGTACTGAGACTACCAGCCTCGTTATGTTGTTTTATTTAGTATTGGATAGTTTAGCTTTATTTTATGCTATTCAATTTCTGAAGTTCCTTATATATTCTTAATGTTAACATAATCCACAGAAATTCTATATACCAATAATTACCAGAAATTAAGAAAGCAATCCCATTTTATAATAAGTACAAAAATACAGTGTTCAAATGAAAAATTTAACCAAAATGTGAGAGAGGTCCATAGTCAACAAAACCTTGAAAGAAACTGAAAGGATGGAAAGATATTCCATTTTTATGAGTTGAAGAAATCAATATTGTTAAAATGTTCATACTACTCAAAGTGATATTCAGACTCAACAACAAAAATATCAATGAAATAATAATCCTAAAACCTGTATGGAAATATGTCTTACTTGGGGTTTCTGTTGCTATGATCAAGCACCATGACAAACAAACAAACAAACAATGACAACAACAAAACAAACAAACAAACAAAAATCCCAAGTTGGGGAAGAAAGGGTTTATTTGGCTTACACTTCCACATCACTGTTCATGACTGAAGAAAGGCAGGATGGGAACTCAAAAAAGGCAGGATCCTGGATGCAGGTGCTGATGCAGAGGCTATGGAGGGGTACTGCTTACTGGCCTGCTCCTGCTTCTTATAGCACCCACGACCACCAGCTCAAGAGTGGCACCATCTGTAATGAGCTCAGATTCCCTCATTAATCGCTAATTAAGAAAATGCCTTACAGTTGAATCTTAGGGAGGAATTTTCTCAATTGAAGTTCCCTCTGTTCAGATAACTCTAGTTTGTGTGTCAAGTTGACATAAGACTAGCCAGCACAAAACAAATAGCCAACAAAATCCCAATAAAAAGGTATAAAACAGGAGATATTCTACTACACGAATTCAAAACATATTGCAAAACCACATTAATCAAAACAGCATGGCAATTGACTCTTTCGTTTTGCTTTATTCTGCTTTATTTAACTTTTCTATAGTTTTATTAAGATATATTTGAGGCACAATGTACAACGAATTTACTCAAAGTATATGGTTTGATGTATATTGACATACATCAAATCATCATTGTCATAAAGAAAATAACCACATTCATAAAAAGTCTGACATGTTCCGACTTTCCAAGAGAAGCATATACTAGATGGTATTTCCTCAGGTCGACAATTTGGGGATGATACTACCTTTTAGACACAGCCTGAGAAATGTTCACGGGGCTACCATCCTTTCTAATTTTTTTAGGTGGAGGGTCTCTTATAAATAGAAGAAAGTGAAGTCCAAGCCCCTCAGGATCAACCTCTCAAGCTGGAGTGCAAGACCAGGCTTCAGCCATTGAGTCAGGCCATGCGGTGTGGACTTGAGGCTAGGGAACTGGACTGTTCTAATCTTCTTTGCAGTGTAATGCTGATAGATCAGCTAGTCATTCTGAGTCAGTTTGCTGGCTTAGAAGGTGGCAGGAATAAATCTGAGTCATTACTGGAGGGTTTATTTGAGGCTCAAAAGAGAAAAAATTTTGTGGCAGCCTAGTCCATTTCATAGCTTCTCAGAAAATGTCAGGTCTAAGATTTGTGCTGTTAGCCTATTTTTAACTCATAGTTGGTTTGCAAATACTTTGAACACAGCATAATAATTAATTTAGATGAAATAGTTCAAAGAAGCCAGCTTACAAAACAGGAATAAGCCATGCTATTCTGTTTGAAGTAGGGGTTGCATGCTGAGAACAGGGACATTTTCTATGAGTTAAACTTTTAATTTTTTTTGAATTTTATCTTACTATAGTAATAACCTGTAACATGAAATCTGTTCTAAGATTTTTAAGTGGGCAATAGAATAATAGTGATAGCCACACTCCTTGACCATGAAGTCCTAGAATTTATTCATCCTACATAACTGACTTATATGAGTTCAACACTTAAATCCAATGGAGTACCTGACAGTTCCATTTTGAGTCTTAATAGGAATCTTGATGAAAGCTTCAGATTCCTCGTCTCATCTTGTGGCTAAGCTTGATCATCAAATTGATTGAGAAGTGTACTGGGGGAGGGGAAGACCCAACCCAAGCAAGGGTGGCACTGTACAGTGGCTATGAGAGTGACAGGAAGAAGAAGGAAACCTTCTTCACACAGTGCTCTGTTTCCCGACTGCCCAGAACTGACCAGCTCTCTGCATCTCATCCTTCTTCATGAAGGACTACCGCACAGTAGGCCCACAAACATGGAGCCCTCCAACCATGGTCCAAAACTTTTGACACTGAGGGCCAAATAAAACATCCCCAGCCTTTACATTGTTGGGTGTCTGTCAGATTGACAAAACTTCTAACGCACCCCCAGGAGTGAGTTCCCTCCTCTGTTTCCCTTTTCATAACACTGGCCCACATCTATCTAGCAGATCAAGGTCTGGGCTTAGAAACATCCTTAATTTCTCTCTCTTTCATCGCTCTGAGTACATCCTGAAAGCTTGTCAGCCTGACCCCGAATCTACTCATGTTTCACCCTGGCTATTATGTCCCCTTGAGGCTTCTATTATACCTGACAGGAAATAGCAGGCACTGCAGTGTCCACTCATATTCCCCAGGTTCTTCTCATCCAACTTTCCACGGCTCGTGCTTATGCCTGGAGGATGCTCTCTTCCGATCTTAAAAAGCCACTCTGTCCACTTAGTGCAGGTTGTAAGCACTGAAGAATTAATACCCACTATTCCCAGCGGAAGCTCAACCTAAGACTTTGCAAGTAAGGGTGTAAACATCCCAGCTCCTTGCCTTCTGGCAGGAACTAGCTCAAGGTGTATTTTGAACTAGTTTCCTGAGATTCTCCACAGGGTTAAACTCCAGATGCTTCCCTTGTAGCTGGGTTAATAATATACCCTTTGTTGCTTCCTTTTTCTGAATCACTTCTCCACGTTTTGTCCAAGGTGTCTCTCCCATTTCCTTAGGGCATTAACTTTGCTTGGATCTTTGTCTCTGTGCTTCGTAAGGAATCCAGACTAAGACTCTGGCTACTGAAATAGCCTCTTCCCCACCCCCATGAATCTTTTCTGCACGTTAGCCAGGCTGAAATTCTAAAACTCTGAAGTAGATCACAGGCTTCTACTCGCATTTCATTCTACTTAATATCCTGCTTTCCTAACATAGCTCAGTAGGACAGACTTTGGTCTTGCCTTACGCACTCCTTTCACGTCACTGCAGACACACTAAATCACTGCCTACAACTTGAACTTATCAATTTGCTCATGTCTAAAGTCATTTGTGCTAATTTCTTCTGCTGGAATGCTTTGGCTCTGTAACTTCCATGACCGAGTGCTTGTATCAACTATCGCCTGCTTTATGAAGTTACTCTACTGATTGCGAATTTCCCTATTTAAGATTCTTATTTCTGACTTACTTGTTGAGTGGGCATGTTACTGTGCTCATGGAGATGTCAGAGGACAGCCTGTGGGAGTTGGTCCTCTCCTCTCATTATGTGAGTTCTGGAGATTGAACTCAGGTCATCGGGCTTGGTAGCAAATGCCTTAAACTCCTGAACCATCTCTCTGGCTCACAGCATTTGGGATTGCCTTGATGCCTGTGTATTTATTTATTGCATTCCCTTTAATTGAACCATTGCTATTAAGCAGAAACATTGAGTGTCATGTTCTCCTTTTGATCCTATCACCTAGAACAGCCAGTGACACTTAGTAGGGACTTGCTATATGTTTATTGAGTACATTGAGTAAATGTGTCTGCAGTAAATATTTCATTTGTCTTTTGCCAAAATGATGCTCTCTCTATTAAAAATGATGGTTTGAGGGCTGCAAACATAAGTCAGGTGGCAGAGTACTTATTTCTCATACTGGAGTCCCTGGGTTTGATTCTGGCACTGTATAACACTGGACATGGTGGCCCATGCCTGTAAACCCAGCTTGCAGGAAGTAAAGGCAGGAAGATCAGAAGTTCAAGGCCATTTTTGGTTACATAGTGAGTTTGAGGCTAGCTTCAGATACATGAGACTCAGAAGCAGAACAGAATAAAAATCATTTCTTGTCTAGCTATTTTACTCTAAATGTAAGAATTAAAAACAAATGACTGGGGACAGAGTCCAGTGGTTAACGCACTTGCCGCATAAGCAAGAGGCCTGAAGTTCTAATTCTTGAAACCTGCATAAGTGCCAACTCAACACAGTAACTCACCTGTAATTCTAGCCTTAAAAGGCAGAGACACGGGGTCTCCAGAGCAATTGGCCAGGAAGCCAGCCATATCGGTGAGTTCTGGGTTTGATTTGAAAGGCTCTGCCTCTAAGAATAAAGAGGAAGAAAGACTGAGGAAGAGCCTTCCGTCAATATGCACAAGTGTGTGTACAAACATAAGCACATGTGTAAATATTTATGTCTACATGCATGTGAACATGCATATACACACCACACACTTATATGAAAAGGAAAAAAAACCCCAAAATTATGATGAATGGGACCAACTAATCTTGATTGTCAACTTGATCACATCTGGAATAAGGTAAAAGCCAAGCGGCTGGGCATACACATGACTGATTTTCCTGACTGGATCATTTGAGGTGGGAAAGACCCACCCTAAATCTGGGCCATGCATGCTGATGGTAACCCATGTAAGGACATGGAAGAAGGAAGCTTTGCCTTTGCCGTTTGCATTCACTCTTGCTGTTGAATTCCTCTATCCTGTTCCTGAGGCATTTTCTTTGGTGTTTTTAGAACCTACTTCTTCAGGATTCTAATGTAGACTGAAGACCATCAGACTGGGCACAGCTGAGACAACTAGTATGGTGGACTGGACTGGATTATTGGTCATTCCAAAGGAGAGATGGCCATTGTTAGACTACTTGCTCCACAGCCTGCGAACCACTTTAATATATACATGATATACATGATATACATATATGTATATGTACACACACACACACACACACACACACACACACACACACACACACACACACACACACATATATATATGGTTGGTCATGCCAGGATTGGACCAGGCAATGAAGATAGAAGGTGAATGATACAGTATCTGTGATATAATTGAAAGTAAAAAACCAAATTAGGAGAGGTTGTCCCGTGTCTAGTGACAATTGCCTGAGGTAGTCCTTTAAACTTTACCAAGGACATATATGTGCTTCTCTACCATAATTACTATCACCGCAGTGCTGCGGGTGGCACCCATCTTCAGGTGAGGAGACTGAAGTTCAAGAGGGTGGAGAGCTTTGCCGAAGGTAGCGGTAGCAGTGGGATTATCACTAAGTTTGGGGAGTCCAAATGCCTGTGAGCTTTCACTTTCCTTTACAGCATCTCCTGCCCATGCCCAGCCCAGATATAGAGTAGATGCACACCACCTGCTTATTGAGAGGATGAAGGATGGGTACTGACACCATTAGAAGCACAGTCCATGTGGGAACCTCCCAGATACCTTGACCAAGAGATACTGCCAATTGTTACTTATGCTAGTGGTTCAGAATCACATGGTCAGTGGAGAGGCTGTTGTCTTTTTTTCTGAAGCAAATTTACCACTGGCAATAAATATTTGATGCAGGTGAACACCTGCTAAATTGATGTTACATCTTAATATATTGTTAGTTGACCCACTGAAGAAGTACACCAGTTAAATAAGTAATACGTGTGATCTACTAATGTGTTCTGATGCACAGTGTGGTGAGCCGATCTTTAACATCTATTAAGACAGCCAACTTATCTAAGGCATAGGTGTACTCTATAGCAAACTGAGGACGGGGCATTAATAGGTTTCTCCTTAGTTATAAATAATGGATTGATGTTTTGTTTTACAAAGTTAAATCGATAATTCAGTATTAGTCTACCTATTGCTTAGACAAAGGCTTGCCATGTGTCCCTGGATGAAGACGTTGGTATGCTTGTGACTCATATGACATGCCCTGCAGAGCAGAGATGACATGAGAGTGGGAGACGTTCCTAGGAAGAAGTTAGAGAGGGATTAGAAAGGGTAGCTTTTAGCCTGGTCTACAGAGTGAGTTCCAGGACAGCCAGGGCTACACAGAGAAACCCTGTCTCGAAAAACCAAAAAAAAAAATAGAAAGAAAGGGTAGCTTTTTGCTAGTGTGAGAAACGAAGACAATGACATGAAAATGCAATGTAATTCTCTGTTTGAGAGGAAGTCAGCCCAGAAAGGGGTCCTAAGCTGTTGGGGGTCCTTGTTTCTTTTTTGCTTTATTACCAAAAATCTTGCCCAAAAGAATACTCAGGCTTGATTTTGAGGCCAAAAAGTGGTTTCTTGCTTTTACTAAATATTACAAAACACAGAATCTGAGATCCAGTGAGCTCGGAGGACAGCTACGTCAGGGATGGGTGCTTAAGTCCAGCACAATCCACATGGGAGCCAGGCCTTGAACTTTCAAGTCCTTTTCCTGTGCAGTTTTCCTTAGTGCCACTATGTGCCTATGTCTGCAGCCCTTTTGTGCCCCGCAGCTGTACCGTGTTGTTTTTCTAGTCCTACATTGTTCTAGAGGAATCAGGACACATTCCCATCTTGGCCATCTGGTTACAACTGGATGCAATTGACAAGGGAAATAATGGCAGCCTCTTCTACAGACCGTAGCATGAGGCATTCGGAGTGTTGGTTGTGCTCTTCTGTTCTTAGGTCATGTCCTGCCAAGTCTTTCTCTTGCTGTTGTTGTTGTTTTTTGTTTTTGTTTTTGTTTTTGTTTTTTTTTGGTCCATAAGCCCATTTGCCGTCCCTTTCTGGGGCATTTTCTTTCCTCTGCCTAAGATGTCCCCACCTCTAAATTCCTTCTGGCTCCTTGAGCCCTTCTCCTGATTGGGTCCTACACCTGTGTGGTGAGCACAGCAGAGCTCTGTCCATAGCTCTTCTTCAGGCTCAGCACAGTCATTTCTATCTTCTGTGGTTCAACAGTCACTCCAGCTCCCATAGAGATTTGCTCTGGTCTAAACAGAGAGTGTCTCTCTCAGGTCCTGCTCTTTCCAAGGAGACGGCGCTCAGTAAACAACCAGTTGACTAGGGCAAATAACGACTCAGCTTCAGTGTAGGTCTCTGCATGGCAAACTGTTCCTGAATTCTGTTAGACTGGTAAGAGTCTTTTTGGTAGCCTCATTAAGGACTGGTGTCTCCCCCTGCTCCATTTGGCTTCCTTATCATTCTATTGCTCTGAGAATGTTGATATAGCTTTACATACACAATAGTCTATCTCTGCTTCCTAGAAACACAATTGAAGACCTTTTATACTAGCAGTAGTCCTAGGAAGAAGACACTATAATATAACATTAGGGACTTTATTTATCAGTCTTCTGGCAATGAGAACCTCAGACCTAATGGTAAGTGGGCTGAGGGTAATCCCTGATGTGTGCAGTCCCAAAGCATAGCATTGTTTCCTTGAGAATATTAATTGAAATAAAAAAAGAATTATGTGTATTTTATGTGTATGAGTTTTTGCCTGTATGTATATATGTGTACCATGTGTGTCATGGTTTGAATATGCTTGGCCCAGGGAGTGGCACTATTTGGAGGTGTGGCCTTGATGGGGTAGGTGTGTCACTGTGGGTGTGGGCTTTAAGATCCTTGTCCTAGCTGCCTGGAAGTAAGGATCCTGCTAGCAGCCTTCAGATGAAGATGTAGAACTCTCAGCTCCTCCTGCACCATGCCTGCCTGGATGTTGACGTGTTCCCGCCTTAAAGATAATGGACTGAACCTCTGAACCTGTGAGCCAGCTCCAATTAAATGTTGTCCTTTATAAGATTTGCCTTGGTCATGGTGTCTGTTCACAGCAGTAAAACCCTAACTAAGACAATGTGCATGGCTGGTGGCCATGAAGGTCAGAAGAAGGCATTGAATCCCCTGAAACTGAAGTTACAGATGATAGTGAACCACCACAGGCACTGGGAACTAAATTGAGCTGAGCCATCTCTCTAGCCCAGAGAACTCTGACTTTTAGAAGTAGACATTTCTAGCTATAAACTTCCTTCATAGGCCTACTTTTATTGGATCCTAGGGATTTTGATATACTGTCTTCATTTTCATTGTGTTAATATGTTCTATTTTAGAGAAAATTCCATGGGCTGCTGAGAAGAATACATATTCTGCAGTGGGTGGAATGTTCTGTAGATGGTTGGTAGATCCATTTCATTCTTTACCTTCTTTACTCAAATGTTTTTGTTTATTTTTGTTAGGATTCCCTGTCTTTTGGTGAGAGTCTGGTATTGAAGTCACCCACTAATTATGGTGTTCACATCGATCTGTGACTTTATATCTAATAGTAGTGTGGGATGTAAAACCATGCCAGGAAATTTGGTAAGGTAGAGCAGGTTGAGACCCGGAGACTCAGTGGGCACACATCTGAGACTTAGGCCACTTCCTGCCTCCTGCCAGATTCCTGGCCTGGAATACATGCCAGGTTCCTCTCATCAAGAAACGTGTCCTATGATCACATAGGCCCAAACGGAGTTCTCTATGCTAATGAGGTACCTAGAGGCCCGGTGGGCTTAGCCAATAAGCTTCCCTTCCCAGACATTCCTCCCTGCAAACAGTATTTAATTTCAGGTCTACCCTGAGAAGTGGGTATGGTACGTTATACATCCATTTTCCACCATGAACAACCAATAAACAGTTTAGACCCATGGACTGTCTCTTCCATCAAGATCCGCCCTAGGGAGTCATGGAGAGGGCATTTGACTACAGAGCTGCAGCTTAATTCTGCCATGGAAGGCTTCTCTGTGCTCCCAGCCACAACCACCAACAAACCTGCCTCTGCCAAGCTAAGGACTATCACCCTCCATGGGACAGGCTAGACCTCCTCTTTCCCCTGCCCTGGGCTAGATGCTGTCACTCCATTCTTGGTCTTTTGTGACTTCCAGCAGTGCACTGCATGCCTGGGGTGGAGCAGACACTGACAGACAGTAGTGTTTAATGGAATTAGGTGCACAGGTAGTGAGTGCTGGGTGCACAAATCGGTCTGTGTACGCTTAGGATTATAATGACTTCTTGATAGATTGTTCCATTAATTATATGAAGTCACCATTATCTCTTTAGAGTAGTTGTGGCTTGAAGTCTTCTTTGTCAAGTATTAGAATAATGATACCTGCTCACTTCCTAAGTCCTAAGTTCTTGGGATATTTTTTTCCCACCCACTCAATGTAAGGCCATGTTTATGTGATGGTGAGGTGTATTTCTTGGAGGCAGCATATTATTTAATGCTGGTTTTAATCCAGTCTGCTATGCACTTTTAAAAAAAAAGATTTATTTATTTTTATTTATATGAGTACACTGCAGTTGTCTTCAGACACACATCAGAAGAGGGCATCAGATCCCATTACAGATGGCTGTGAGCCACCAGGTGGTTGCTGGGAATTGAACTCAGGACCTCTGGAAGGGCAGCCAGTGCTCTTAACCGCTGAGCCATCTCTCCAGCCCCTGCTATGTACTTTTTAATTTGAGAATTGAAGCCATTAATATTCAGAGTATCTATCTATCTATCTATCTATCTATCTATCTATCTATCTATCTATCTATCTATCATCTATCTATCATCTATCTATCTATCTATCTATCTATCTATCTATCTATCTATCTATCTATCTATCTAATTTTATCGACCGTGTAGTGTCTGATGCTTTTCTAATCATTATTTACTTAACTCCTGTCCTAGCCTCATTATATCTTGTATCCTTTTGGTTGTATTTGTCTTTCTCCTCACACCAAAATGTTCCTTCCAGTATCCTTTGTAGATCTGATTTAGTCATCTTAAGTTACTTTGGAGTGCCTTTAAAAAGATTTATTTTTAATTAAGTGTATGTGTCAGTGTACTTGGGGGCAGGTACCTAAGGTCAGAGCCATTGGATCTCCTTGAAGCTGGAGTCACAGATGGCCATGAGCCTTCAGATGATGCTGGGAATTCCCCCCGGGTCTTCTGCAAAAGCAAGGTATATATTCCAACCATTAAGCTATATCTTTCCAACCCTCTACAATGCTTCTGTTATTAAATGCTTTTCATTCTTTATCACTTATGATAGATACTTTTGCTGAGTATTTGTGTCTGTTTGGATTTTTTGTTTTTGTTTTTGTCAACTTGACAAAGCAAACTAATATGGTATTGTAGTCTAGATTTACTGTTGTTATCTTTCAGAGCTTAAAATCTTCCAAGCCCTTTATGAATCAGGTCACTGAAGCTGGGCATGCTTCCGGGTGGTTCCCTCAGAACCTTGACTGTAAATCCTGGCCCTGCACCAGGGCTGCCCTGCCACTTAGAATCTGTGGACTTTGGTTCTAAGAAGTAGGTTTTTATGTCACAGAATGCTGTGTTTTTCTGGTGTGAAGTTTCTTCCCTGTTGTAGAACATGGTCCTTCAAGCAAACAGCCACCATTTCCATCAGAACAACTTGACTATTCTCTCTCTCTCTCTCTCTGCAATGGGGACTTTCTTAAATGAATACAATCCTGGAGATTAATCAGGTTTGTTGACTGTTGACATTCCTTTCTAGAAGAATGTAAAGAAGGTCATTGGACCCTCATCTGAGATTTTGGCCTCTACTGCACCTCCCAGCCATTTGTTTGCAATTCTACCCTAACTGCATATGGTTTTGGGGTCTTTGGAGGTGCTGGAGCATGTGGGCTGGGGAAGATTGATTGAAGGGAGTGGGAACTCCATCTATATAGCTTCATCATTTCAGGCAGGGGTGAGACTTTCTGGTGGTGAAGTTGCTTTGGACTCTCCTATGCTCCTGGGAGTAACCCTTCACCCCTGCTCTGTAAGTAACACTAATAAGCTCATTGATTCCCTTACTTGGACTCCAGTGGAACTGTACTTCAGTTTGATGCTGGGGCCTTAGGAGGAGGGGGTAGACGTTTGTTTATGTCTCCCCAGAGAGAGACTTATCAGAACACCTTCCACAGAGAAGCCTGTTGGCCTGACTTCAGGTTTTCAGCAGATATCCTGTTGATGCTTGCCTGAGTTTCCTAATAGCGCAGTAATTTGAGGATCTGGGACTCCCGGTCTTTTCTTTTAAATGGCACTTTGCAGGTGCTCCAAGAGGAAAGGCTTTCTCACGGAGTCTTTCCTTTCTGCTGCCACACACAACTTCTGTCTCCTATCATTTTTTCCTCTTTAAAATATCTTTTTGGGAGTGCAGGGACACAATGCTTTTTTGAGGCTCTCTGCTTAAGTATGGCCCCCCTCTCTCTGTTTCTGTCTCCCTCTGTCTCTGTCTCTCTGTCTCTCTGTCTCTCTCTGCAGTAAGGACTTCCTCAAATTGTTCTAATCCCTCCAGGTTACATGCTGTATTTTTCCTGTTCTTCTTTGTAAAGTTTCTTAATTTACTCAGATTAGAAATTGTTGGCTACCACTCATTTCTTCTGGTAGCTGATTTCCTGTTTTCTTTAGTTCCCAGTTCATTCCCTGGAGACTCTGGGAGACCGTGCCTGCATGTTGTCTCCCAACCTTAAATATCTTTAACAGCAAATTTCTTAGATGCAGTGACTTCCTGATTCTCATCATAACCACATGACTTCTAAAAGTTGGTGTTTTTCAAAAAGTTTCCTCAAAGTCTCATCTGAAAAATACCGTGTGTCAGACTCTACAACATAATGAAAAAGAATAGTAATTTTGGTCACATTATGGTGAAAACATCTTAGGCCAAAGAACCCAGCTTAGAATTCACAGGCTCTAGGTTCAATCTTATGTTGTTTGTGAGGGTTAGATTTTGGCTTTACATGTTTTGACCACTGGTGGAACAATGTTTGGCTGTGGAAACTCACACTGAAGAGGTTGCAAGAGTCAAGCAAAGTCTTAGAAGCTTTGCTGATTCATATTTTTGTATGTATTTATCAGTTGCTACATTGTCTTGATGAAGTGTGACCTTCTTTATCTCTTCTGACTAATTTTGATTCGAAGTCAGTCTGCTACCTGAATAGCGACAACAGCTACCTTAATCACTACTTTCTGGGTGTCTTTACCAGTAAAGGGCACATTCTGAAACAGAAGGTTGGAGGTGATGCAAGTCAGATGGTCTGTCTCTTTGTTGGTGAGTTGAGAGCATATGAATTTAAAGTTATTATTGACAGATGTGCACTTGCCCCTTTTATTTTGTTGGTTGCTTTTATAGTTTGCTGGGTCACCCAGGCTCCTGGATGTCCCTTACTCATGCTCTGTCTATTTGGATTTCTAAAAATTTCTTGAGTTTAGATGTCTGTTTGTCTCTTAGATTTGAGAAATTTTCTACTGCAATTTCATTGACTAGATTCTCTATGAGTTTACAGTTTATCTCATCTTCTCGTACCCATGGATTTTCAGCTGGATTATTGTTTTGACTTTCTTTCCTACCAATACCCAGATTTGCTGGTTTGCTGTTTTGTACATGATGGATTCCTTCCTGTCTCTCCTTTGTTTAACCGTTCCTCTCATGAAATCCATTCTCCTGTGCTTTTGTAATTGAGACTATTTTTCTGCTTCCTCGGAGTATGGTATGGTCCTTGAAGTATTGTCTGCAGCACTAGCTTTGTGCTCGTGAACTGCCTTATTTGAGCTTGTCTTGAAATGTCCTTCATTCTCCATTGGTTCTAGAAGATAGCTTTGCTGGTTGTAGCACTCTTGGGTGGTAGTCATTTACTCCAAGGGCTTGAAATACATCATTCCATGCTCTGGCAGCTTTGAGGGTTGCTGAGCTGATGTAAAGTTGATGTTATTCTCATGTTTCCATCTTTGTAGGGTGTATTTCTCTGGTAGCTTTGATACTGTTTCCTTGCTTTGCATTTTTGACATCTTGGCTATAACTTGCTGTGGAAGTCCTTTGAGCATGTCTATTTGGGCTTTTATATGTTTCCTGTGTTTCAATGTCCTTTTTTCTATAGATCTAGAGAAATTTCTACTTTAACTTCATTGAGTAGATTCTCTAATGTGCTTACTATTTATCTCAGCTGACCCTGTCTTGTAGCCCATGGAGTTTGAGGTTTAGTCCCTTGGTCCTAAGAATTCCTTGACATTGTGGTCATGCTCTTTTCTTTATTTTTCTTTATCAGTGTCTGAATGCAGTACTTCATGAACTGTGTCCACTCATCCTTTCTATTCTTTTTTTTTTCCTTGATTGAGTTGACTGGTGGTGCTTCCCACTGTATTGTCTGTTTGATCTGTTGAATGTCTCATTCTAACATTTATACTTGTTTTCCCCCCTAAAACTCAGTTTCCTTGCTAAAATTCTCTTCCTCATTGCTCACTCGTTTTTGCCTGTTGCTCATTTTCTCGTTCTTTTGACTGACTCTTTCCACCATGATACTGTCTGTTCTCTCTAGGGCTAGGGTTGAATTTATTTGCTTGTTTGCATCCTCTTTTATGTCATTAAAATTTCTTATCAGAAAACTTTGAAATATTCGCCTGGCATTTTACCTATTTCAATGTCTTGGAGTTTGCACATTGCTTTGATGTTTATTTCATGCTTCTTGTGTTCCTTTGTTGTGATTTGGGCATGTCTTTGTTTAGCTGGTTCTTCTAGGTTCTCTGTGTGTGTGTGTGTGTGTGTATGTGCGTATGTGTGTGTGTGTAATTATTGAACAGCTTACTCCTGAAGACTCAATGCCTAGTACCATTTGAAGGTTCATTGTCTAGTACCACTTGAGAAGAAGTAGAAGAGGAGGAGAAGGAGAAGGAGGAGAAGGAAGAGATGAAGGAGGCAGCTTGCTGTAGCTGTAACAATGTTGACCACACAAAATATAGAAATACACTTAAAATTAATTACAACTCACTAATATGTTACCAGTGACCACAGAACTGAATAGTAAACTAATACTGTAGAATGTGTGATGAAGATAAAAATGATTTAGGGTAAATGTGGACTTAGTCATGAAAAATATAAAGGGAAAGAAGAGAAAAAGAGACCCAAAGTGAAATTGATGAAAAGAGAAAGAAGAAGAGGAGAGAAAAGAATGTTATGGAATGGAAGGGGGAAAAACCAGCAATTAGAATAAATAAAGTAAGAAAAATAGAAAAAACAAAACAAAACAAAAGATTTCCCAATAGTGAGAAAGTTTAAAAACAAAATTGTATAAATGTATGACTAGGAATAAAGGAGACCAATGTGAGGGCCGCGGTGACGGCTTAGTAGCTAAGAGTGCGGTGGCTCCTGCACAGGGCCCGGGGTCAATGCTCAGCACCCACTTGGTGGACCGCAACCATCCATAATTCCAGTTACAGGGGATCCAAGGCCATCTGCATGCATGTAGTGTACATATACAAATAAAACATATACATAAAATCAAATAACTACATTGAAAAACCCCAACACCACTGTAAGAGTATTTATTAAGCTAATAAGGTAAAATCATAATACCACATGTGGGGTGGCAATATCAGGAAAAAAATGAAAAAGAAAAATATTGCTCAAAAATGAAAAATTCATAAAACTATATAAATGTGTGAAAGTAAACAACAAAAACATATAACGTTTAAAAGAATACGATATTGTAAAGAAAACCGTAAACATGAAGAAAAAGGTAGAGAGGAAGAAAAAAGAGGAATCACATGGAAATGATAATAATAAGAATGATATCAGGAGAAGTAGGGCAGGAGTGGACAATTTCCTTTTTATCTCTTACCTGATTCTGAGCAAACAGTCATTATTCAGTGAAGGATAGATGTAATAAATGCCTCTAGGTTACAGGAGGACCCTTAGGACAGGGATCTCCTGCCTCTGAGAATAGGTTAGAAGGTCTCTGGAGCTGTACTATGACCAGTCCTCTGAGGGTATCTGTCTTAGTTAGGGTTTTACTGCTCTGAACAGACACCATGACCAAGGCAACTCTTAAAAAGGAAAATGCTTAGCTGGGGCTGGCTTACAAGTTCAGAGATTCAGTCCATTATCATCAAGGCAGGAGTACGGCAGCATCCAGGCAGGCATGGTGCAGGAGGAGCTGAGAGTTCTACATCTTCATCTGAAGGCTGCTAGGAGAAGACTGACTTCCAGGCAGCTAGGATGAGGATCTTAAAGCTCATGTCCACAGTGACACACTTCCTCCAACAAGGTCACATCTCCAAATAGTGTCACTCTCTGGGCCAAGCATATGCAGACCACCACAGTATCCCATGATGTCTGGGCCCTTACAAGGATCGTTGGGTTTACAGATGGGCCCTGATCTATGTGTTGAGAAATGGTAGCCTGGGTCAACTTTGTTTCTCATCTCTGGGAACAAAGCATTTGTTTCCTTTCCAAAAACCATTTTATATGTTCTGCACTTATTTCTCCCATGTTTTTTCTTCAGAGGAATCTTGGCCTTGAGAAAATGATCACAGTGATCACTGTCAATAATCCTCTCTAGCAGAGACTGTTTGTACTCCGAGTTCTGGAGAATTCTACACTGTACCAGCCTCACCCCTGTAGATGGATGGTGCTGTTAGTGGAAGCTACTTTGATACATCGACCCAATCAACATATAGATACTACATTTTCAGGGTTCTAAGATCAACATTTTTTTTCACATTTATCATCTCTGTAGTGGAAATACTTCTCATCATTGATATGTCAAAGATTACACTGGAAATAATTTTTCCTTCTCAGTATTACATAAAATAGTGGTGTCTTATAATCGGTGGTATCTTAGGTTAATAAAGCATGAGAGTAAAATGTCCTACACAGCATCCATGGTGGGAGGGAATTGAGGAGCGAGAATGGGGTTTCTCATTTCCAGCTCTCATGAATGAAATGTTTGCTTCATGAAGAGGAACATAATTGTGTGAAGCAAGGAAGTCCTACCAATACAAAATTAAGAGGAATATTGGCACAATTGAAGGCCTTCTGACTACCTCCAGTGGTCAGGGAATCTGATCCCCATGAGTTACAGGATCCTCTTTGGGTAATCCCCTTGGATTTCTTCCCTTATTCTCCTAAAAAAACATAACATGCCCCATTTCCTAACCCTCTGGAATTCCCCTGTCAGCACAAATTCGTGAAAACATCCTATAGCAGTGAGCTTAATGATCCTCTGTTTTATCTTTGTTCTCCCTTTCTTCCATGTCATGTGTACTCTGAGGGGATTTTTGGGACCACATTGCCTCAGTCCAATGTGGGGCTTTTGTGGTGGAAACCACAGTCGTCCCTGACAAAGTGATGCTTATGTTTAAAGAGTTATTTATTTTATGTGTGTGAGTGTTTTGCTTGAATGTATGTTAGAGCACCATATGCTTGGCGTGCCCGTCAAGGGCAGAAAGGGGCATCAGAACCCCTGGGACTGGAGTTTCTGTATTTGTGAATTGCCATGTGGGTGCTGGAAACCAAACCTGGGCCTTCTGCAAGAGCAGAAACGACTGAGCCGCTTCTCCAGCTCTCTGATATTTATGTTTATAGCTTAGTAGGGCAGTTTGATTTTTATACTTTTTTTTTTTTTTTTTTTTTTTTTTAGTTTTCAAAACATACATTGAAAAAAAATTTTTTTTTTTTTTTACTAAAATCTCATAAAATCCTGTAAAGTAGGCAAAGCATATTTTATCACAATTTTTTTTCCAGTGAAGAAACAGATGTCCAGAGAGATGAAGTGAGTTGGTTAAGGCACCCGGCTGGTTAGTGGAGGAGGTGGGATCTCATCCAGGCATTCCTATTCTAGAGCCATTGTTCCTCTTTCTAGGAAGGAAGACTTTGTCACACCATCATCCCTCACGACAGGGGCTTCAGAGACCAGGGTCAGCTCTGTGTGACCCCAACAGTTACTAGCCTCTGCTGCATCCTAAGTAGACATGTGGTGTGAACTGGGTCACCTCACTTCTGAGATCTGGTTCTGTTGCTGACTGAGTACAGGGAGAGCAGCAGACTTCTTGCAGAGACACTCTCTGTCTCTGTCTCTGTCTCTCTGTGGTGTGTGTGTGTGTGTGTGTGTGTGTGTGTGTGTGTGTTTGTGTGGTCTGCCACCTGTCAACTTGGATGCATCCCTTTCCAGGGCTCCTGAAGTCATTGCCATTTTTATAGCTGAACTTAGGATCCAGAACAAAACAGAGTCAAGAGCTCATGAAGGAAAATTCAGGGCACTTAGGTATTTTCAGTGATAACATCAGAGGGCGGCAAAAACCCCTGACCCCTGAGAAGAAATTGCTTTGATGACAGCTAATGGAAGAGATGAACTTGGATCTTACTAAACAACAAACAACACAAAACAACACACAAATAACAAACAAACAAATAATAACCCCCAAAGACAAAAAACCAAAAAACCCAAAACCAAAAAACCCAAAACAAAACAAAACAATGACATGTACCAAAGACTTGGAACCAGAAAACTAAAACCATCAGAAGCCCTGATTTTTACATCTAAAAGTTAAAGAGGAGTTTATCATATTGAAAACAATATTAACGATTTGAATGTTCATGTGAAAGAAATATTTTGGAACACATAAAAAACAAAAACAACAATAAAAGGAGCTAGAAGTCAGGAGAGAGAAACAAACAGAGATCTGGGTACCAGCAGACCCTAGAGGAGGCAGACCTAGATGGAGGTGGGCAGGTGAGAGGCAGATGTCAGAGGTGGGCGGGCACTGATGGACAGGAAGTGCTGAGTTGTCTCCTCTCTTTTGCCCTTGGAATCTGGGTGGATAATGGTGCCATCACTTAAAATGGGCTTTTCTGAAGCACCAGCAGGTGGTAGGCAAGAGGGTGGGTGGGGAGTGGTGAGTCAGGCTGGGACTGAGGAGGCTGAAGGGCTTATGCACACGAAAGTGGAGATTTAAATGGCTGTTGGGTATTTAGACATCGCATTCAGAGCAACAGCATCTGGCCTGGAGAGAAGTGGATTGGATGCATTCTACCTAGGAAATATCTACCTTGAGATAAAGGGTGTGGATGAGGGTGTCCAAGTGAGTGGGAAAACAAGATACAACGGCAGGGTCAAAGATCCCAGTCTGCTCATCCTTTCCCTCCCTCCGTTTTACACTTCTAACTTTGCCTGCCTTACACAGCCTTTCTTATGTCATGGGTTGGGGGCTTAGAAGGAGGAAAGAAAGGAGAACAAGAGAGAGAGAGGAAAAACATGACAAGGAAGAACAGCGTGCGCGCACGCGCGGGGGTGGGGGGTACGTACGATGAGGAACCAGTTTTCCATCTGCCTGCCGAGTGGCCAGCTCTGCCCAATAGAGCAGGCGTCTACAAAGAGGGATCTGTTGGAATCTGTTGCTCTGAGCTCCCTTGTGGGGTGGTGCCATGGCTGTCACCTTTCCAAAGAAGCAAAGGTTGAACTGGCTTTTACAAAACCATTTAAATCTCCTTTAGTAATCCTGTACATAAGGAAATTCCAAGAAAGTTCCCCAAGATTACACAGGTGGAAAACAGCCAAGGCAGACAGATGATCCTGGGGGCCACCGGGCCTCTGCTTTTTTGTTCTAATTAATTAATTAAAAAAAAATTTTTTTTAACAATTTACTTTATATCCGGATCCCAGCTTTCCCTCCCTGCTCTTCTTCCAGTGTCTCCCTCTCATTTCTCCTCCCTTCTCCACTTCTCTTTCTCCTCAGAGAAGGGGAGGCCTCCCATAGCTATCAACCCCAGACTGGCATCTCAACTTGCCTGAGAACTAGGCAGCATCCTTTCCTATTGAACCTAGGAAAGGCGGTCCAGTTAGGGGAAAGGGATCCAAAGGCAGGCAATGTACTCAGAGACAGCTTCTGCTTTTTTACAGAGCTAGGGCAGTCTTGTAACAGAGTAGCAGAGCAGCTAACAGAATCAGCGGAATCACGTGACTTCACTACTGTTTTCAGTGGGCTTTTGTCATCTCAGGAAATTCAAAGATTTATGTGACCTCTTCTGGAGATAAGTACACCTTCCAGCTTGACCTTGCAGTTCCGGCTGCTCTCAGATTCTTGTAGGTTACCAGCCAGCTCAGACAAAGGGAGAGAAACGAGAGATTCTTCCTGGACCTTGAGTGGCTGCTTTCTTGTAAATGCCTAGAAAAAAAAAAATCAATCTTGTGCATTGAACTCTTTCATCTGCTATTAGCTGGATTCTAAGTCATTGATAAAAAGGAAAATCCCTTAATTCACCTCAGTATCTTTAGAGTTTATCAATTCAAAATAAAAGCAGCAGTGTCTGAGATGGTGCTCAGCCATTCCTTACAAGGAGAAAAAGCAGGCAGACCTTGCTTTCTTTTTTTTTTTTTTTTTTTAATTTTTATTTTTGATACTTTATTTACATTTCCGATGTTTCCGCTTTTCTGGGTCTCCTCTTTGGAAACCCCGTATCCCCTCCCCCTCCCCGCCTCTGTGA
>CM052711.1:25625660-25686260 GCA_028551405.1 Uromys caudimaculatus | reverse complement strand
CAGCTGAAGGTTCATGGGTTTTAAGTGCTTGTGGCTCTCTGAAGCTTAAGTGAGGATTTCCTTGCAATGAGTAGAATTTCCCTTCTGTCCCTTGTCACAAGTTTAAAAACCTCACAGCTTGTATAATGTAATCATTTGGGGTCCGCTTTTAACTTGGACTAGTGTAACTCCTTCATGCAATAAACTGAAAAGAGCCATGAAAAAAACAAAAACAAAAGCAAACAACAACAACAAAACAAACAAACAAACAAACAAACAAACAAAGACCTCGGGTGTGTGGTGGGGAATGGGACTGCTGATGCCAGGCAGTTATGGCGGCCTATTTTCTTTGAAACACATTCAGTCTTTCAACTGCTCCTGCCTCAGCCTCCTGAGTGAGAATTTCCAGGTGTCTTGACTATTGTGCTAGTGTCTTTCAACAGTCACACCTCAATCTTCAGGGTAGACAGGGTGGCTATGCCCCTCTTAGCATCTGCCAGAGTCTGACAGTGCTGCTTATAATTAGCCAAACAATAATCCCCACTGCTGTGCTAACTCCAAGGCTCATCTCCTTGCTTCTCTGGAGAGTTTTAAATAGACAGGGATGTGTTAATGACACAGTGCATTATCTGTCTGTTACCATTTTGGCAGGCGCCACTGTGGAGACGTGAGTTTCTTAAGGAGGAGTTAATAGGCATGAAAGCAGCGGAGCGACGGCTTCTGTGTCACACACATGAAACATCAGTACCCAGATGGCTTGGGAAGGCTGGGATCCCAGAACGCTCGGAGCCTGGTGCCGTTTGAGTAGCGATTAAGTGTGGCGTGGGATCAGAGGTGGATGAGACCCATCTGAGACCTCAGTGGAGCTCCCGGAACCTCAGGTAGTCTAAGTTTCTACTGACATCTCAGCTCCATTTCACTCCAAAGCCCCAAAGCTGTATCCACACTCAGCTTTGGAAGCAAAGGAGGGAAAGGGTCAACTGTGATTCTTGCCTATTTTCAGATCTGTCTGTCTTGTTCCGGGTGCTCCCCAAACCAGTCTTAGGAACCCTCCACTCTTTGCTCCTCATTTGCATATGAATATTCCTCCCACACGAATTTTTTTCTCCCACTCAGACTCATGAATCTTCGTGTGCTGCTGTCTCTCAATAAATGGTGCCATCATTCTCCCGGCTGCTGCCCAAGTCAGAAAGCTCAATAGTGTGACGTGATGATTAAGGGAAGATTGGCACTTGAGTGCCTGGCCTGCATCTCAGCTCTGCCTAGGTGGTTCTGCTGGACGTCCCAGCTTCTGCTTTGTGAAAAATGCAGATGAGAATAGGCAACACCCTCAGAGGGTGGGTGGAGAATTCAAGAAGACAGTCCATGACTGGCACATGGCAGTAGGTCAGGAAATGCCCCAAGATTCATTAGGCTCTTGAGATTCATCGACTTTGTGACATTTGCCTCCCCCCCTAAACTCCCAAGCCAGCCTGAGTTACCATCATGGCTCAGCTGAATAAATACTTCCTGGAGAGGATCTTGCAGGCAGAGACATTTCAAAATTATAAATATAGTGATGTCATATGCCATCTTAGCAATCTCCACATCCTCCTGTTCTTAGGAACTGTGTTGCGTTTCTGTCATGAACCGAAGAGTTCTGTAGGCTTTGACCCATCTCCTCAACAATGTCTCTCCTTGCTTTCCTTTGGGTTTCTTTCAGTTCCTCTATTGCACTCATGACAGCACCTCCTCCCTTGGGTCTTGTACATACTTTTCCTTTTCAATGAAGAATTCCTTTCTATCAAGCTCCATTGTTCTAGCTAACTTTGTCTGTCAACTTGACAAAGCCTAAAGTCGCCTGGGATGGGAGTCTCGATGGAGGGACTGCCATCCATTTGGCCTGTGAGCGTGTCTGGAGGAGAGGACTGTCTTGATTGTTGAGTGCTGTAGGAGGGCCCATCCCACTGTGGGCAGCACCAGCACTGGCCAGATGGTCCTGAGCAGTCTAAGATAGCTAGCTAAGCAGGATTGAACCAGCTAGCACCTTCCTTCACATAGCTTTTGCTTCAAGTTCATGCTTGAATTCGTGCCCTGACTCGCCTCAATGATAGTGGCCTGGAAGTATAAACAAATCCTTTCCTTCCCAGTCAGAGAGTTTTATTTATCAAAGCAATGTAATGAAACTAGTGACTTTTCATTAGTAATGAAGCACGTCTCAGGGTCTACTATGGATCATTTTGAGAAAGAGAGGGAGAGACAGGGAAACACCAGCTTGGTTTATTTCTTCCCTTCAACCTTCTCCTAGGCCTTCAACAAAAGAATTGAGTCCTATGACCCCCAAGTTTCATGGTCCTATGATCAGCTCTGGATGGGGCATTTCTCAGGTTTGATCATAGGCTCTAGGAAACTCTGCCTAAGCTTTGCATGGCTCTCAATCTTATCTTTTAGTCTCTCTTAAATATCACTCTTTTATTTAATATTATTATTAATATAGAATATTACTACTAATAATATAACATTATTTATATATTATATTTGTGTATAATATATTTTTATTTTTATTATATTATGTATATTATGTATACTATATAAATAGTAATATTATAAATACTCTAGGGAGCTGGCTTCAGAACTGAGGGCATGGTCAGCTCCCCACCTTCCCCCATAGCTATACTCATGGATCTCCCTATTGATTCTTCAGTCAAGAAGACTTGGAGGCCAGGTTCAGCTCTGCATCCTTTGTCCCAGATTAATATAAGAATGGGTCCCTTCAACTTTTCAAGTCTATGTGCTACACATATCCAAAGGACCACCAAGGCTGTGTCTGTGCTGATATTTCACTTTATTTCAGAAATGATGCATAAATCAAGTTCTTAGCTTGAGTGTGTTTGGCACGTCCTTGAAAAAGAGGTGGCATGTAGGATTTCCATTTCTACCAAACAAATATTTATCAAGCACTTCACACACACCGGAAAGTACTCAAGATGCAAAGTTGAGTGTGATGTGCTCCCTGGATTCCATTTTCTCATGGGAATTAGGTGAGGTATTGAGCAAACATTTGTAAAAGATGGATGAAGAAATAATGAATGCGAGAATTTAATCTCAAAAGAATCAAAGCGTTTTAACTTCATAATTGTTTAGAGACAGTTGAATGTGTGTTGCTCCTGTGAAGTTGTAAATCTAGCTTCAAATTCATTCATTCATTTATTCATTCATTCAAATGGCTGAGCATCTGTTGTATTTTGAGTACATGAATAAATACTGGTTTCTGGATGGGAGCCACTAACCCCGCCCAAACTGTGGAAAAATATTATGGGTCCTTCAAGTCCAAATGAAATGTCAACACAAAAGACCCATTTGCAATGCAAATGTGAAGTCACCAGCCTTTGTAAGAAACAGACTGAGGAAACAAACCAGGCAAGCTTCTGGTGAGAAGATGGGGCTTAGCAGTTTTGATGAATTACAGAGGCACTAAAATCAGAGGGCTCCTAATTTGTTTATCTTCTGTATCTAAGGTGACCAGCCTCACCCTGTTCCTTTCGTAGGGCTGCAAGATAACTGGTCTGTTTGTAAACCAACCAACCAGGCAATAGCCTGAAGATCACTATTTTGTTTGTTTGTTTGTTTGTTTATTTATTATCATTTTGTAATACTGAACCCAGGGCTTCATACATGCGAGGCGAGTGCTCTGGGTGAGTTACATCCACAGCTTTCTTTTCATTTAATTGTGTGTGTGTGTGTGTGTGTGTGTGTGTGTGTGTGTGTGTGTGTGTATGTATGATGTCTACATATGATGTGTGTGAATGTGTGTGTGTATGTATGATGTCTACATATGATATGTGTGAATGTGTATGTGTATGTATGATGTCTACATATGATGTGTGTGAATGTGTGTGTGTATGTATGATGTCTACATATGATATGTGTGTGTATGGATGGATGATGTGTATGTATGCATGCAGAGGTCAGAGGACAGCATATTTTAGCTTTCCACCTTGTTTGAGGCGAGTTCTCTCTTGTTTCCCTCAGTGTGCTGTGTACTCCAAGCTAGCTTGCCTGCCTGCCTTTGGTGATTCTCCTGTTTCAGCTCCATCTCACTGCTGGAGTGCTATGATTATAGACGCACACTCCCAATTCTGGTTATTTATTTATTATTTATGTGGGCTCCAGGGATCAAAATTCAGGTTGCCAGTCTTGAGCAGCCAGCGCTTGTGCCTGCTGGGCCACCTCCTCAGTCCCCAGGCCAGTCTTTGAATCATTACCGGAAACATTCCTTTGAGAATGTGCTTGAAGCAACAATACCTCTTTTTTCCTCAGAAATCCGAGTCAAGGTTGAGGTCCTTGAAGCGGAATCTCACGCCTAATTCCAAGAGTGGTCCCACCTGACTTGTTTTCGTTACTTTGGAGATAGAATGTGTGTGCATGTGTGTGGTCTATAATTGTACTGAGTTCCAGGTCCATGTGGACACCTGTCCTTTTGGTTTCTGCTGTGCCTCAGAGGCATCCCCTTGGATCTATCATTTACCACAAACGTTCCAGTATGTTTGTTAAAGTGCAGTTGGTCTCATTTGTTGGGATATTCTAGAGAGCACTTTTAATCTGGGCTGAATGAAGTCTTTTATCAATTATCAGCTGCAGAGCCTTACTATACAATGAGAAAACCTAGGTTGGGGTTGGGGGAAAGCCAGTAGCCCTGGTGCCTGCTCCTGTTCAGTCGTTAGTGTTTCTTCCTGTTGTTCTGCTGCTCACTGCAAGGGGAGGTGAGGGTAGGAGGATGTCCTTGTGTCAATGTCCACAGAACTCTCCACACTTCAGATGCCACAAGTCTTTATTTGTAGCCTTTTAATCACAGTTGCTTTCTCCCCAGGAACCTGGGGTGGACTCCTCAAAGGCCTGAGTCAGAAGCTAATCAAAGGGAATCTCCATTTATTCTGACACCGCCTCCGCCATGCAGGTTCTTTCCTTGTGGCACTGAGAGGTGTGGGGGTGCACCTCCCCAGCCCCTTGGTCAGAGAGGAAGGTCTTAGAATGACATGGCTAGGTGTCAGACTGCCCTTTTTGGTCATTGTTTCAATCTACAAATCTAAACCATGGCTGGCCTAGTCTCTACTGGGAGACTCATGGATATGTCAGGAACTGGTTTAGAAAACCCAATTGCTGTGTGCCTGATTTATCTGAGTCTTTCTGATATTTTATTTTATTTTATTTTATTTTATGTTGTTCATAAAGTCCCTTGGAAATTTCCAGCTAACTCAAAATGCACGGTGGCCTCAGTGACACACTGCTCTTGGCAGATATTCTGATTCTTCACTCCAGGTGGGAGGACTTCAGGCCAGGCTAGTGATAACTGTTATCTGATGGAGCTGCTGGGGTCAAGGCCTGTGAACATGACCACCTGGTTTATGCCAACCCTGGGCATTCACAATTTACCATTTTAGCTTCCCAGGGTTTGATAAAAAACAACAAAAAAACCCAATCAGCTTTTACAGTACAAGTGTGTGAAACTGGCTTTTCGAAATATATTAGCAGCCGCTGTCATATCCAGCTGGCAGGGAGCCAGAGAAGGAAATTAAACTTTGCATTTCCCCAACCCCCCCCCCCCCCACTTCCCGTTAACCAATCAATTTGGTTCAGGATGCCTGGGAGTGCTAAGTCTTGCCATTTGCCAGGACCAAGGCACTTGGTATTCTCAGGGAATCTAGAAAGCTTCTGCCAACTTATCAACAGGCTCTGGGAAATCTGATTTCACCCGGCGGAGAAGGATCCTAGCCCTTCCTGTGTCTGACTCTGGAGTGAATGGAGACCATGGACGGATGGGAAACAAGAGTGATTGCCAGCATCCCAATGTGACTTTTTAATGACAGAGGGAAAATGATTTGTAAGATTGTAAAAGTGACATATGTCAACAGTTAAAGAAATCAGCATGCACACCATAGATTCCAGTTTTATTCCACTACGAAATTATATCTATATTCCAACTGAGAGAGTATAAGAAACCTGCTCTGCTTTCTTACAGAGACATGTAGCATTGCCCGGCTGAAGGAGTCAGTCTGCCCTTCCAACTATCTCTTCCAGGCTATCAGCCTGGGTCTCCTAGAGGCCACAGAAGCATGCAGAGGGCGATTCATACCTTCCTAGGAGGGAAAAGGCATATTTCTTATGTCCATAACACTACGTTGCAATAAATGCTTCTTTGAAGTGTCTCTGCTAAACTGCTTTTCCAGAATGAATTTTTTTTGTGTGTTTAGGAGTCAAAACTTCCACTCCCAGCTCTGTTTCGCTCTGAGCCTCCATTTTTCCCAACAAAATGGAGAATGAGAAAAACAACCTGAACCTGATGGCCTGGAAGGAGCAAAATAAGGCGCGCACAAGTGGAGTGGGAAGCGGCAAACACTGGATAAACGGACTCAACCTGGACTACCACGTGGTGGGAGAGATGAGCTGCTGAGGCCCTCCCTGGGTTGTCGTCTCGCTGTGGGACCTGACTGCTGCTCCTGCTGGGAATCCTAGAACCTCAGGCTGAAGGGTGAGATCCTAGGACACTCTGCTGGTTCCCTACCCTGTCCCTTTGTCTTCTGGAGATGAGTCCTCTTCTCTGTTATGCCCACCTACCTCTCCTCTCTGCCAAGGCATCTCAACTCTGGGAGAACACTTCCAAGAGGCAATATAAAGCCTGCTGGCCTCTTTATTCATTTATCACTACTTATAACTAGAAAGTTCCAACCATATATAAAAGTGAGGAAACACAGATTGAATATCCGTTATCTGAAATGTCTGAGACTGGAAGTGTTTTAAACTTTTTTTTTTTTTCAGGTTTGAGGGATATTTGCATAACATAATAAAGTATTTTAGAGATAGGGACTCACACCTCATCTAGACTTTATTATGTTTCATATATGTCTTTGTGATAGCTAGTTCTAATTGTTAACTTGACACGATCTAGAATCATCTAGGAAGAGAGTCTCAGTGAGAGACTGTCCAAATCAGGTTGGCCTATGCAGGACTGTCTTAACTATATTAATTGTTGTGAGAAGACTCAGCCACTGTGAGCTGTGGCATTCTAAGGGATTGGGGACCCAGGACTGTGCAGCGTAGAGTGGTCTGAGCAGAATAGTCACACATACCTTTACTTCTCTCTGCTCTTGGCTGTGGCTCTGATGCAATTAACTATCTTAATCTTGCCTTGACTTCTGGGTCATGATGGACTGTAACCCAGAACTGGGAGCTAAAACAAACCCTTTGTTCCATAAGTTGTTTCTAATAAGAATTCTATCATGTTAACAGAAATAAAATGAGTTCAACCTTGTACACAGAACTTGATGGTAATTTTGTGTAATATTTTAAATAATTCTTGTCAATGAAATAGAACTTCATGGTGTTCAGTCTTCCATCTGTGGCAATCATGTGGACCCTCAAAAAGTTCTGGCTTTCAGAGCATTTCAGAGTTTGGATTTTCAGCTTAATGATGTCCAACCAGTATCACAGTAGGGCACTATGTACTTGCCTGTCAAATTGGTGCCAACCAAATGCATGGTCAGCGTGGTTTTATGTGTACTCTCACCCATTCCTTCTGTCTGTTAAGTTATTTTATTATTTTGCTTTGTTTTGGAGACAAGTCTCACTATGTATCCAAGACTGGACTGCAACTTGTAATCTTCCCGCTTTACCCTACCCAGGGCTGAAATCATAGATGTGTGCCACTGTACGCCACTTTCTTGGATTATTTTAAAGAAATAAATATCTTTAGAAGAAAAAAAAATCAGCCAGGCATGGTGGCTCACATTCTATAATCCCAGCACCCAGAAGGCTGAGGCAGGAGGATCACTATGAGTTCTAGGCCACAAAGTGAGACCTTGTCAAAACCAACCAGTCAACAAAACACACAATTAGTAGCCACAATAGCATTATCATACCTAAATTAATCTATAATAGTATTAAATACTTACAATCATGTTTTTTTTCTGTTTCATAAATGCTTTTATAGGGTAGATTTCCAAAACTTGGGGTTTACTTAAGGTCTAGATGTGCATACTGTCCCTAATTCAGCTTGCCTTTCTCCATAAGGGTCAAACATGACTCTGTTGGGAGTTCTCATGCCTCTGTACTGGCTAGGTGAGAAGTCACTCATAAAGGAAAGTGAGAAGCTCATGCCAGGACTCAGGCTCTGTGAGACTTAGCAGTCAGAGCACTTGCAGAGAAGTTGACTCCAGCAGAGGGGTAGGGGCAGATGCTTCTCTATTCCAGCAAAGGAGAAGGCAGACTGAGAGCTTCTGGGGCAGGAGGGGAAAGTGAGGTCGTTCTCATCTGATTGCTTCTGTGAACTCAATGGAGTATGAAGGAAGAAAGGGAACTGATTGGCCAGGAAGAATGAGAACTGTTTTGACAACTTACCTTACTAGATGCTAGGGCAGTAAAGGGCTAGAGAGATTTACTCAAGACTTCAGAGTTCCTGACTGACAGACATCAGAGCCAACCTTAGGTCTCCTATTTCTGAGTTTGGTGTCCTTACTGATCCTAACTATTAATAAAACTGGAGAATATGTGGCCTCTCTCTAGTATTGGGTTCAAGTAGGCTAACAGGGGAGAGTATATTCTCCAACAATTATTTATATTTTTGGGATTAGTCAGATAAGGCTGGATATTGGATAGTGTGACAGAGCTTGGTCAAAGATGAAACTTGGAATTGTAGGACTTTGGATTTTAAGAGATATCTTCATGACTCCTGAGGTCAAAGCTCACGAGTAGGATTTGGCACTCTCTAGTCCTCTAGTCTAATGTCCATCTAGCTATTTGTTTCTAATCCCGTACAATGCCTGGCCACTCTCCATCTCTCAAACAGTATGCCACACTGTGTGGTATCTCTAATGACAAGACAACATCAGGGTTAGGTTGTATTGAAATCTCTCTCCCTATAATTTCTACCCACGGAGCCTAATTCTGCCTCTGGAGTTATACAGTGAGATTCATTCTTTTCCTTTCTGACAGTCATTTGCGACAAGGAGCCGCCTCTCAAGTCCCCAAGCTGAGAAGTGAGTTGCTTTTGAATTGGTTGAATGTGGAGAGAGAGAGAGAGAGAGAGAGAGAGAGAGAGAGAGAGAGAGAGAGAGAGAGAGGAGAGAGAGAGAGAGAGAGAGAGAGAGAGAGAGAGAGAGAGAGAGAGAGAGAAACTGCCCAAAGGACACAGCCTCTTAGTTTTTGCTGCTTGCTCCGTGAATTCTGGCAAGCACACTTTGCTGCTCCTTCTGTATTCTATGTCCAAAAGGTCTTTCTCATTTCATTTGGAGCTTGAGGATGAGACCTCCATCTAGCACCTCATTACATCTCTTTTCTCTGCCATGAGTCTTTCCTGGATCGTTTCAGGGGCTCCAGGCACAGCCTAGGTTTGCTTGAGCAAGACGTGATTCTTTGCGTGTGGGCACCACAAGAATCTAGACGAACCATCAAAGCTGCCTCCTAATCCCACACATTTTGGGGAAACCAGTAAGGACTCTTTGCTTTAGAGGACACAGAATGGTATCTAGACTAGAGTCTCTATACTGTCCCTTGATTTTCAAATACTCTTCACAGGTCAAGGCTTAACCTTGATCTCTCCTTATCCAGAAAATCGTCCCAAATTATTAAAATGGAATCTTTGATAACTCCCCCACTTGTTTTTCCTTTCTAATTAATTAACAGCAGTGGCATCTGGGGGGGGGGAGTGTGGTAAGGCCATCTGTTGCCATGTAGAGGAATAATTTATCACGGGCATTCTGTGGAGCTGAGACAGTGGTGATAATAAAGAACAAACACACCTTTAGTCGGCTTAGTGTTTTTAAATCTTCTAGGCACACCCCAACCCCCAGGATTCATGCTGGGTGGGGAGCTTCTTTTCTGTACTTGCCCCCTTTGGATGCCACTGCTGAACAGCCACTCCTGGCCTGCCATATGCTTGAGCAATTCTTTCATATGCCTTAGTTTTTCCCTTCAAACTTGAGAGCTAAGCCATCAATGGCTGGGGGTTGGGCAAGACTTACTGTTTTTACCCATTGCTTCTGATCCTGGCACAAATCGGGGCACACAACTGCTACTTAACACACAGACTCACCTGATTTCCTGCCTGGATAATGGAGCAGTCTCTCAGAAACTCCATAGTGGTATACTGTGATGTTCATGTTTTATTTTGAAATCCTCACTCCTAACCTGCTTCCAGGAGAGATTAGAATGTGTGTGTGTGGTACAATGAGGAAGTAAGCAGGACATGTATGGAAACTGTGCCCTTGTCACTCTACATGTGAGGAGTCGGAGGCAGGATGTTATTGGTGGGCTGGATCTATATCCCTCCCAGAATTACTTTTCTTATTGCCAGGCTAAAACACCTTACAAAAGCAACCCTGGGATGAAAGGGTTTCCCTGGCTTACAGTTTGAAGGCACCACAGTCTCTTATGGCGGGGAAAGCATGGTGTTAGGAACACAAGGCAGCTGGTCACAGTGCATCACAGTCACAGCTGAGCTACTGAGAGTGCTAGTGCTCAGCTCACTTTCTCTTTCTTATTTAGTGCCACCCACGTTGAAGTTGAGTTTTCCAACCTCAGTCCAGAAACTTTCATGCACACTTGCCCAGAGGCTTGCCTACGAGGTGATTCTAGATCCTGACAAGTTGACAGTCATCCTAGGCAGGAGTCTGGCCTTGACCCTTCCTCTTCCATTCGTCCTCCTTCTCCCCTCCTCTGTCCTTTCCTAATTACTTTGATGGGATTTCAGAGACCAGGGCAGCTCTTTTCTGACCTCAGCAGTCAGTATGATTTCATTTGATTTTGCCTGGGCTGAGCTCTTGACTTGTTATAATTATTTTCCCCAAGTATCTGTGGTCCCTAGCGCATACAAGCTAATTATCTACTGAGCACACATAGAGTGATCTGTCAGTTCCTGATGGGATCCAGGGCTCTGACAGCCCTGTCTGTCTGTTGGGTCCCAGGGGCTCTGGCCAGATAACTCTGAATCTCCTTGCAAGATTTCTGCATGTGAGATGTCCATTAGCTGTGACCTAATGTCCACTAGCAACACCTAGGGATCAAGAGTAAGCTCTTTGTAGGGCTTTGGAGATGACCCTGTGGATGGAATACTTGCTTGTCATACAAGTATAAGGACTGATGTTTACATTGCCAGCATTCATGTAGAAAGTAGGGGAGAGAGGAGCCAGGTGTGGTGATACATGCCTTTAATCCAGCACTTGGAAGGTAGACATCTCTATGAGTTCTTAGCCAGTCTGGTAAAGACAGTTGTAAGCCAGCTAGGGCTACATAGGGAGATCCTATCTTTTTTTATATTATTATTATTTTGGTTTTTCGAGACAGGGTTTCTCTGTATAGCCCTGGCTGTCCTGGAACTCACTCTGTAGACCAGGCTGGCCTCAAATTCAGAAATCCACCTGTCTCTGCCTCCCAAGTGCTGGGATTAAAGGCGTGCGCCACCACTGCCCGGCGAGACCCTGTCTTTAAAGAAAGCAAACAAACACAAAACTATGAGCAACCAAACAAAAACACAAAAAATGCCGGGTATGGGCTGAAGAGTTGGCTCAGTGGGTAAAAATGTTTGCTGAACAAATGTAGGGAAATGAGCATGAAGGCCCAGAACCTCTGTAAAGCTGAACATGGTAAGTCACTTCTGTAATCCCAATGATCCTAAAATGAGATGGGAGGCAGACACAGAATTCCCAGAAGCTCATGGGCCAGTAAGGCTGGCAAATGCCATGGTAGACAACAGAGACCCTATCTCAAGCAAGGTAGACTGTGAGGACTGTGAGGACTGGTGCTGAGATGTCTTCTGACCTCCACATGTGCATTGTGGCAAGCACACACAAAAACATGCATACACATGTACATGCACACACATTAAAACACACCCTACATACACATGCATCCACACATGCACGGGTACTCTCAATACACATTACCCACCTCCATATACACATGCATGCACAGCATAGACATAATAAAAGTTTCTTGGACAATTCATTATGGGGACATGGTGGCAAGTCTGCCTTCTGGGACCGAGACCATGATGGGAAAGAATTTCATTCAATGTATTCCCTCCTCTATCCAACATCTTTTAAAGCCCTTACTATGTGCTAGATAGTATGCTGGATGCTATGTGCCTCAATCAAAGATGAATGAGGTATACTTTCCGCCCTTAGGATCTTTGGAATAACACACACACACACACACACACACACACACACACACACACACACACACACACACAGAGAGAGAGAGATGTGTGATACCAGGAAAGCACAGGGTAGATGCTGCAGGAGGCTGAAAGACAGAAGGAGAAACCCGCTTCTAAGTGATGGAGCAGGGAAATTCTGAGAAAAGAATGTGTAAGGATATAGCTCCCTTGAAGAATGAGATTGTGCAAGGGGTGATGGGAAAAGCCACTGTTAGATATATGTACAGGGCTCTCCTGAGGCCAGTCAGTGGACCTGACTTCCCCAAGGCCAACTACTGGGCCTGTCCAGGAAACTTCACCAACTTTCCATTTGAACCCCTCTTTCTTAGTGCCGGAGTACTGCTTCTCATGAGGTAGGCGCTCAAGGAGAGACTCAGTGTCATAGGCTAACAGCTGTCCTTTATTCTGGGTCTCTGGCCCAGCTCTCAAAAATCAAGAATGTGCCTTACCCCCATCCCATAGTTCCCTCCATACATGCTTGGGTGGGGCAGTAGCAAACATCAGCAGTGTTTCCACAGACCAAGGACCCATGGAACTCACCTCTGCTCCTGGGCCTGCCACTCACGAATGCTACTCAATGTCATTCTAGAAGTTCGTCTCCCTTCCCCTACACTCTGGGCCACTTTTAAGACTCAGCTCCAGTGTCAGTTCTCCTCAGGCTCCCATACTTTGCCTAAGAGTCCCCATATACACCAGTGCCTAGAACACAAATGTGTTATAATTACCCGCTTGTGTTTGCCTCTCTGTAGTGTCAGATCCTTGAGGACAGAGACTCTGTATGTTCGTGTGCTTGGTGATACATAGTGAGGACTTAGCTGGTGTCTGTTGGATGAAGAAATGCAGCCAGGGCATTGGGAAAAGCCTTTGCAGTATGTGTGGAAAATTCTGGGGTGATGGTTTAAAAGAAGTACTTTGTAAACTCTTTTTTAAAAACTTCCTTGGTATTTGAATGATGTCATCACCTTGGCTACATTCTGGCAGGCCAGAGGACCTCAGGAACAGGTTCAAAGTGGGAGAAGCTTCTGGGATGTGATGAGAGATGATGGCCAGGCCCGGTAGCCCTGGGAGCTCTGAGCTCACAGGACCACTCATTTCCTCAGCTGTGTGGACTTCATCAAAGGCAGGTCTCAACATTCCTCAGAAACACGGAGGCTATAGATTAATGGGTCACAAAGAACTGTCTTCAGATCAGAGGCACTAACACCTGGAGAACTGAGGAAATGCAGATTCTCAGGTATTCTCAAGCTTACAGGATCAGAAACTCTGGCGGTAGCCTGGTGAGCTGCTTCTCACTGGTTGTCTGGGTAACACTGAAACAGTGTAAAGTATCATTGGGATAAAAGCACCCTGGGTAAAAATTTATGGGGGTATTTATATAAAATGGAAATATCTGGGCCCCACTCCAGAAGCTCTGGTTCAGACAGCTTGTTCAGACAGATCTGTGCCTTGAACTGGGGGTGTGGGGTGTGTGTGCGTGTGTCTGTAAAAAAGCAGGACCACAGGTGGTCACTTCCTCAGCCTAGCATGCTGCAAGAGCTGATGTAAGGACAATGTTTGGTTCTGACTGGTCGGGAGCTGTTGTCACAATGAGGAGCAGATTGGTCTGCCTCCCAAGTGAACAGGCCTTCCTCTCAGGGATCAATGGCCTGTACTGTGGGACAGGACTTCACCTGAGAGGGGACAGTCTTTTCCCAAAATAACAGAGTGGTACTAGGGGGTGGGTGTTGGACTTCCGCCCCTTTAAATACCCTTGTAATTTGCATTTAAAAATAGAAAGCTCATGAATAATTTGTGAGTCATGAGCAAGCCCCTTCAAAATACAGCCATGAATAAAATATCCGCTTGCCTCCTCTGACGGGTGCCGGCCTTTGATGTTTTATTGATGGGTTCCCTTCCCTGAGTGCTGGCAGGCTCCTGGATTAATTCATGCACTCGGCCCTGACCCCTCCAGGTCAGTGGGCCTGCCCTTACTAACACGTAAACACACCATCCTGTTTTAGACAGTTCAAGAGGCGGGCTCCAGATCCCCATTGGAACAGACATATAATTACAGCATGTGGGAAACTCTGCCTGGACCCATGTTGAGGGAGGACGGGACCTAAAAAGCCTTTGTTTGTAGCCAGGTGAGTGTTTAGGGCAGCCAGAGTGTGTCTCCTGTTTTATTGCTTCTTAAGAAGCCAGGACTGGAAAGTAGACATTAAGGAGGTGTAAATAACAATCTCGCAGAGCCTGAGGAAGAGCAATGCTCTGGGGCCTGCACCATTACCTGAAGGAGCTCAGCCTGCCCTAAGGAGCTCTATGTGCTCAAAGGCAAAGGCCCCAGGAAGGCTATTAAAGAGACCCCCTAAAGCAGAGGCCCTCTGTATTTGCCTAGGGAGCATGTAGGCTCGGACAGTTACTAGTGACCCTATTCATAGGCAGAGCCCAGAAGACTCTCTGTACAGGTACATGAAAGTGCGTGTGTGTGTGTGTGTGTGTGTGTGTGTGTGTGTGTGTGTGTGTGTGTGTGTGGTGGTGGTGGTGGTAAGGTGTATGACTGGATGCATGCTCTGCTTCATTGAAAAATTAGATATAATTTTAGTACATACATTTGGTAGGTAGAGGCAGATGGATGGATCTCTGAGAGCTTGAGTCAGCCTGATCTGATCTATATAGTAAGACATCCCCGTGTGTGTGTGTGTGTGTGTGTGTGTGTGTGTGTGTGTGTGTGTATGCACGTATACATTCTGGAGAGTTGGTGCAGTGGTTAAGGACACTTGCTATTCTTGCAAAAGATCTGGGTTTCTAGTATCCATATGGTGGCCCTCGAATGTCTCTAACTCCAGTTCCAGGGAATCTGATGCCCCTTTCTGGCCTCCATGGGCATCAATTAGTCACATACAAAAATGTGGAGACTCATACATATACAGAAAATAAAAATAAAGCTTTAAAATTAAGCTTATATGAGGAAAAGTTCCAATGGATTGAAAGAGACACTGAGAGCCAGACTCCAATGGACTGGATAGAGATGTTTTGAATGTAAGAGGCCTCAGCTTCCCCAAGAAGGCCTTGGTGGGCTAGTTGGAACAGTAGGGAGTTGAAGGCTTTGAGACTGTTTTGGTATTCCTAGTGATTCAGATCCTAGATCATGTCTCAGTTTTGTGGGAGAGGAGAGGGAGAGAAGGAAAGGGAGAGAGAGAATATGTAGAAGTGCAGAATTTATATATAACAGGATATATATATATATATGAATATATGGCCCATCAGAACCCCAGTGCTATCAGTGTCTGTAACTGTGGCTTCCACTGCAGTCCTGAAGCCTATATCATACCTTGTATGAATGAAAAGAGTCCAGGACTATTCCATCCAGGGTGCGGCAGAGCAGCTAAAGGTATTGAGGCTGAGGAGTAGAATTTTCTCCCTAATCTGAGGACTATGGACATCCAACACCCCCACCAGGAGGGCTTCCTTGAGCCTGCTGGAATGGCAGGATTTTGGTCTTAGTCGTGGAAGGACTCAGAGATGTTTTTTTTTCAGCTATCAATTGTATGGCAGGGAAGGTTGGTCACAGCTCTTCAGTGCTTGGGAAGGCTTGTCTAGCCTGAAGTGAGTGCCAGGCAGCATGTACAATCTTTGCTGTCCCTGGACACACACAGGTATCACCACTCCATCAAATAAAGCCCAGTTTGCTCAGGTCTTGCCGGAATAAGGGGACATAGTTCTGTTACTACTGCCGTGGGACCTCCGTCAAGCCCAACACCTCGTTACCTGCAGTTTTGTAGGCATCGTCCCTGGGCCAGGCTTCCCCAAGGCAGGTGTTTGAGGTAAGAGAAGAGGTTTTGAATCCTAGAGATGACTGAATCTTAGGGAAGAACTACACCAAGTTTCACCTTGGCCAGGCCTTTCAAAGAGAGGCTCTAACGAGAAGGGGGCAGTGGGCGGGAGAGACAGGACTGCTTTACACAGTTCCCCTCCTAGCGTCTGAATTATGTCAACCCACCTGGAGTTTTGCTTTTGAGTTTTTTTAAAATCTGTTGCAATTGAATGAATTGAAGAGGTGCTAGGCCAAGCGAGACTTAAAGCTGACTGTTAAGACCTGAAGATGTCTCATTCCTCTCTTCCGTGGAAACTACTTCCGGTTTCCTCTTCTTGACGTGGAGTTTCTTGGTGCTCAGCGTCTCTAGATTGCGCTCAGCTCTACCAGACTCGTTCATGATACCCAGACCTCACAACATACCCTTTCTGTTCCTTGACTTCCTGATCTTCATCTCTACAGGAGATGGTCTGGAAGACAGTTCTACTAAAGGAGCTGGAGACTGACTCGTACCTACAGCCACTGATGCTTCCTGCTTGAGTCTTCTGGAAGAATTACAGCCCACTCAAGGAGAGCCATTATCAGCTGACCCACCCTGACAAGCTGCAGCCAATCAGAAATCTTTTTCCAGGGAACAGGGCAGCCAACTCGAAGTGGGAGCTGATAGAGAAAGATCACAAGGAGATCAAAGCTGGGTGGGACTTGCGGTCCCGGGATGGAGCGAATCCACAAAGGACCTGGGGTTTAACCAGAGAATGGAGTGGATTCTTGAAGGGAAGAGTAGAAACTGTGAACGAGACGACAAAGTAGCTTACGACGGGGTGATGCAGGCAGTTCTCACTCGGTCCCTTAGAAGTTTCTAGCTCGAAGCTTGATTTCCAATAATGGTGCTTCTTATTATGAATTACTCCTTATTTGAGCAAATGTCTGTCGTAACTGGGGGAGGAAGGCTGTCTTAATAGAATAACAGCATGGCTTCTTTGCCGTGTCTGTTGTTAACCTGTGACAACATCGCCATTCTCACAGAATGAGAGAGACTGTTTTACTAGGTGAGCGTCACAGGGCTAGAGGGGTGCCTGCAAGAAGTCATCAGCAATGAGTGCTCAGCGGGTTGAACGGGAGTTAAGTGCTTTGGAGGCAAGTTAAGCAAGATATTAGGGAGGAGAGTAGAGTTACAGTTTTATTGGGAGTGATCTGGGTGAGTCTCAGTGAGAAGATAACATTGACCAAAGGCTCAGCGATGGGGAAGTGAGCCATGCTGAGGTTTGTCTATGAAACCAGGCGAAAATGACTACATGGTCACCATCTCTTACCTGCAGGGGTGAACTGTTAGACCTGTAGAAGGTGTTCCACAACCTGTACACAGACTCCATTTCATATGCATGCACACATCCATACATCATACATACATAAATGTGCACATACATGTACAAATGAAAGACCTGAGCCCATTATAAGGAAGTTAGACCCCCCTTAGCAAAATTAAAGCCAGAGATAATATAGCCATATTCCACTGCCTAATGGCTAACCTACATCCTTTGTCCCAGGAAATTAGCTAACAGCAGGATTGTTATCACAACCATCCACATCTTTTGTCCCAGGAAAAAGCTAACAGCAGGATTGTTATCGCAACTACCTAATGGCTAACCTACACCTTTTGTCTCAGGAAATAGCTAACTGCAGGTATGATGAACTTAGGACATTCTATACCTTCCCATGACACATAGAATTTCCTTGCTTTATGGTTTTTTCTTTAAATACCCCTGACTTCAGCTGCTCAGGGTCGAACTCCTCTGCCTCTGCGTAGGTTACGAGCTCGACTCCAGTGCACTGGTCCCCCCCAAATAAACCTCCGGTGATTGCAGCAAGGATGGCCTTTCGTGAGTTCTTGGGGGGTCGCACTGTCCCGAGACTTGAGTGAGGGTCTCCCCAGCTCGGAGGTCTTTCATTTGGGGGTTCGTCCCGGGATTTGCGACCACCCTCATCTCCGAAAACCTACTTGGAGGTGAGATTCTGTTTGTGTTCTTGTTCGTCTTTGCCGGCTTAAGTCTGAATCTGTATTTTCAGTTTGCGCGCAGTCTGGTTTGCAGTCACTCACGCCTCCATGAAGGGACGATGATCTCCCAGTCTTGGGGATCACCGACTGTCGCCCTGGGAGATGGCCCAGGAGGTCTGGAGGGACCCCAGGGACGCCTGGGAGATTCCTGTCGGGGTGCCGGAAAGGATGAGGTCCTCCCGGCCGTCTGGTTTTCTGAATTGGTTTTGCTTGTCTCGGTGGAAATGGGCCCTTGTCAGTCTTTGTCTATGTGTCTTTTGTTTCTGTTTTGTCTTACTTGTGACTCTGACGATAGGACAGACGATAGCGACTCCTCTGAGTCTGACTTTGAAACACTGGACTGAGATTAAGGTTAGGGCACTCTTGACTTAACTATCATCCTTGCCATTAAGGCTATTGTTCTTCAGGAGGGACCAGAGTTCCACCCGGACCAGGTGCCGTACGTCTTTGTCTGGGAGGATCTTGCATGAAATCCTCCTCCATGGTTCAAACCTTGGGCACAGAAACGAAAACCAGGCTCCCGAGTCCTGCCTCTCAGAGAATCGGAACACAAACCGAAAGCAGAAACTCCGAAGCCTGTGACTCCACCCGAGAATCAGCCTTCGGCTCCTTCTAAGATCTATCCCGAGATCGAGGAGCCGCCCGAATGGCCCACTCCTCTTCCTCCCCCTTACGCCCTACCTCAGCAGCGGTAAGGAGGGCGGACCAGCATCCAGATCCCGAAGTCAGCACTCCCAGAGTCCTGCACAGGGCCCTGGAGGGCCGGACTCCACCACAGCATTGCTGCTTCGTGTCTGAGGCACCTGGTTGAACCCCCACAACTCCAACCCCTCCAATACTGGCCATTCTCCTCTGCTGATCTTTACAATTGGAAGACTAACCACCCTTCTTTTTCAGACAATCCTGCCAGCCTAACAGGACTGGTGGAGTCCCTAATGTTTTCCCACCAGCCTACTTGGGATGATTGCCAGCAGCTCGCAGGTTATCTTTACTACTGAAGAGAAAGAGAGGATTCTCCTGGAAGCTCGTAAAAAATGTTCCAGGAGTAGACGGGACCCCGACCAACCTCCCGAATTTGATAGATGCTGGATTTCCCCTGAACCACCCTACTTGGGACTTCAACACGGCAGAAGGTAGGGAGCAGCTGACAGTCTACCGCCAGGCTCTTGTGGCAGGTCTCAAAGGGGCTGCCAGACACCCCACCAATTTGGCCAAGGTAAGAGAGGTCCTCCAAGGACCAGCCAACCCCCCATCTGTGTTTCTAGAACATTTGATGGAGGCCTATAGGCATTATACCCCTTTTGATCCAACTTCTGAGGGTCAGCAGGCAACAGTAGCCATGGCCTTCATAAGGCAATCAGAATCAGATATTAAGAGAGCGCTACAGCGTCTAGAAGGACTGCAGACCCTGTCTTTACAGGATTTGGTTAAGGAAGCAGAGAAAGTGTTTCATAAAAGGGAGACGGAAGAAGAAAGGAAAGAGAGGGAGAAGCGGAAGCAGAAGAGAGGGAGAACCGGAGGGATCGTAGACAAGAGAGAAATCTGACTAGGATTTTGGCCGTAGTGGTAGGAGAAAAAGAAAAGACAGGATTTAGACAGACAGGGGACCTGGGCAACAGAAGACCACGGATGAGAGAAGGAGGGCAACCCTAGCAGCCCCACTGTACCCCCTAACTAAAGAGGGGGGAGTGTTCATGTGGACTCCAGACCATCAGAAGGCCTTTGAAACAATCAAAAAGGCCTTTTTGACAGCGCCTACCCTAGCCCTGCCTGACTTGATGAAAGGGCTGGGGTTGCGAGAGGGGTCCAGACCCAGACTCTGGGACCTTGGAAGAGAACCGTGGCTTATCTGTAAAATAACTGGATCCGGTCTCGATCGGGTGGCCTACCTGTCTAAAAGCCATCGCTACGGTAGCCCTGCTCCTCAAAGATGCTGATAAACTCACTCTGGGGCAACAGAACAACCACTGAGATAGTGCCCCACACTCTCGAAAGCATCATCAGACAGCCCCCCGACCACTGGATGGCCAACGCCCGGATGACACATTACCAGAGCCTCCTGTTGACTGAGCGAGTGACCTTTGCTCCCCCTGCTGTCCTCAACCCCGCTACCTTGTTGCCAGAAGCTGACGAATCCCAGCCTACTCATCACTGTGCTGACATCCTGGCAGAAGAAACTGGCACCCGAAATGACCTCAAGGATCAGCCCTGGCCTGGAACCCACAACTGGTATACCGATGGCAGCAGCTTCGTGGTCGAAGGTAAGCGGAAGGCGGAGGCAGCAGTGGTGGATGGAAAACAAGTAATCTGGGCCAGTAGCCTTCCTGAAGGGACTTCAGCCCAAAAAGCTGAACTTGTGGCTCTAATACAAGCTTTACGGATGGCCGAGGGGGAGCCTATCAACATCTACACTGACAGCAGGAACAAAGAAATTAAAAGACATTGTGAAGTCCTCTGACTACCATGTTATTGGACTTTCAGATCTAGCACAAGATGTGGTCAAAAGATGTGAGGCATGTACTCTGACCAATGCAGGACGTTCCATAAAGGGTCATGGCAAAAGACTTAGGGGCGACGGCCCCGGAGCATATTGGGAAGTGGACTTTACAGAAATTAAGCCAGCCAAATATGGCAACAAGTATTTGCTAGTTTTTATAGATACCTTTTCAGGATGGGTGGAAGCCTTCCCTACCAGAACTGAGACTGCCAATGTGGTGGCTAATAAGATCCTTGAAGAAATCTTTCCAAGGTTTGAAATTCCTAAGGTAATTGGGTCTGATAATGGACCTGCCTTTGTTGCCCAGGTAAGTCAGGGACTGGCCACTCAACTGGGGATTAATTGGAAATTACACTGTGCTTGTAGACCCCAGAGTTCAGGTCAGGTAGAAAGGATGACTAGAACCTTAAAAGAGACCTTGACAAAATTAGCCTTAGAGACTGGCGGGAAAGACTGGACAGCCCTCCTTCCCTTTGCCTTGTTCCAAGTTCAGAACATTCCTGGAGGATTTAAACTTACTCCTTATGAGATCTTATGTGGGGGGCCACCACCACTCACTGAGGCAGGTGGAGTTTTTGACCCTGATGCTTCTTTCTCTAAACCCCTGTTTGCTCACTTAAAGGCCCTTGAGTTGGTCAGACACCAAGCTTGGGAACAGATAAAGGAAGCCTATAAGCCTGAAAGTACCAATGTGCCTCATCAGTTCGAGGTCGGAGATGCTGTCCTAGTCTGGCGCCATTGAGTAGGCAACCTCGAACCCCACTGGAAGGGACCCTACCTAGTGCTCCTGACCACCCCCACAGCGGTTAAGGCTGAAGGCATCTCAACTTGGATCCACACTTCCCACGTCAAACGAGCCCCAGAACTAGCTCAAGATGAATGGAAATTGGAAAAGACTGCTGATCCTTTTAAGCTGCGTCTGCATTGTGTACATGACTCAGATACCGGGTAAAACCCCCATGCTCCCGAGAAATTGACCTGGCAAGTATTAAATATGAAAGGCGAGGCAGTCTGGACAGCCACCCAGGTAGCACCGCTCCAAACCTGGTGGCCTACCCTCAGGCCTGATCTTTGTAAATTGACTATGGGTACTCCTGGCAATTGGGCTGTCCGAGATCATGATATCACCCAGGCCGTACCCTCCACACCATTCCCACCAGTAAGCAGAGGTCTCTATTCAGGAGGAGGATGTGGTACTTCAGGAAGAAGACGTGCTTTATCTACTTATTCTTTTTAAATATAGTTCTAAGATTAGAACTAGCCACTAGAAGAAGTGGGGCATGAAAGACCCGAGCCCATTATAAGGAAGTTAGACCCCCCCCTTAGCAAAATTAAAGCCAGAGATAATATAGCTATATTCCACCGCTTAATGGCTAACCTATATCCTTTGTCCCAGGAAATTAGCTAACAGCAGGATTGTTATCGCAACCATCCACATCTTTTGTCCCAGGAAATAATAACTGCAGGAATGATGAACTTAGGACATTCTATACCTTCCCATGATACATAGAATTTCCTTGCTTTATGGTTTTTTCTTTAAATACCCCTGACTTCAGCTGCTCAGGGTCGAACTCCTCTGCCTCTGCGTAGGTTACGAGCTTGACCCCAGTGCACTGGTTCCCCCCCCCCCCCCCGATAAACCTCGTGTGATTGCAGCAAGGACAGTCTTTCGTGAGTTCTTGGAGGGTCGCACTGTCCTGAGACTTGAGTGAGAGTCTCCCAGCTGGGAGGTCTTTCACAAACATACATACATACATACATACTGATGAAGTCTAATTTATAAATCAGACACAGTAAAGAATCAACAATAATTAGTATTAAAGCAGAGCATTTAAAACAGCAAATGATAATACAGGTTATTTAAACCTTATTAATTACTTCTGGAATGTTTTTATTTGGCATTTAAAAACATATCTGACTGCTAATAATCATAACCTTAGAAAGTAAAACAGTGAATAAGGGGGGGTTCTGTATTTCCCACTTCTGTATGATAGTCATAAGAAAAGTAAGTACCATGAGTATGGAACAGGATGACCTGCCAGGATACTGATAAAAAACAAACAAAAGCTGTTTAGTAACTAACAGTGATGCCCTAACCAACATGTGTGAGCAATGTGAGCATTCTTGGCCCATGGGGAGGCACAGATGACATGCTTTCTCCTGCTTGGGGAGGTGTTGTTCAACAGGGGTAGGGTGGCCAGCCAGGGGAGCTCTGCAGAAGCACAAGCTTGCTTGCTCTCTTCCTGAAGGTAAAGGCTAGTGGGACATTCAGGTGAGGGGTCTTAGCCGTATTTGGAAATGCTCCTCTCACTGCCATGATGCTGGCACATTCCAGACTTCTCTCCAGTCTCCCTCCCCACTTGATCAAGATGACCTGGCTAGAGTCCCTGTACATGATCTTCTGGAGAGCATCCCATAACTGGTTCCTGTTGAGATGCAAAAGGAAGTCAGTCATAAGGTAGAAGCAAACTGAAGCCATTGGGGAAGACCAACCCGGAAGGTGCCCAAAATACTGTTGCAAGGTATGTAAGGGTCCATTGTTCGCAGAAAAATGATACCCCAGACTCAAATAGTATGCAAAAGCAAAGAGCGTTTTATTCTGTAGAAGTCCAGCGTGTGTGTGTGTGGATCTCTTGTTCCAAGATGGAGAGACAACCAAGTGAGCTCACAGGCCTGATTTAAAGCACATTAGGAGATTCCAGAGTAGGTCACCTTTATCTTGCTCCATCTCTAGGGATACTCCATTACTAGGGTGTGGGGGCTGAAATCTGTTGCTGACCCATTGCCCTGCTTCAGGCCAGGTGGCAGGACAGTTCTGATGGCAGGGCAGTTTTCTGAGTAGCTGCCTGAAGTCTGGGTTTTTTTCTAGTAACTGACTTGCCTGGACTTGCCCAGTTCTTAGACCTAGTCTCCCAAACTGCCAGTTTGAAGCCTGTCATGGAGTCAGCCTGTCTAAGGCAGATATGCCCCACAATTTTTTGGATAAAGAGAACTGGTGTAACCTTTGTTTCTAGAACCAAATGAGGAGCATAGGCTCATCCTGTGTGTTTGCTGACATGTGCTAGGTTACGGTTATACGTCATGGGAGACTAACTAGGAAATCGTCTACCTGGCCTCCAGGCAATAATCCCCAGATTCTAAGGGTCCCTTCCTCAGGGTACCACATCCCTCTACCAGATGCTGGTTACAGGCTCACCTAGGTGCTGCAGGGCTGAGTGGGGACACTCTTCTTGTTCTTCTGTGTAATGGGTGCCTGCTGGTGTTTTTGAATGGTTGCATCCCTCTCCTTACTGCTTTCTGAGATCTATCTTACTATTTGTGGTGGTATTTTCCTACTGTACCTAAGAAACAAGGTGCTAGCCAGCAGCAAGAGGGCACTTTGTTGGCAGGACAGAGAGAGTCAGGAGCAGCCTACATGTTCCGTGAACATCGCTTCTTTTTCTTTCCTCTCGGCCTCTTGAATTCAGGCTGTCCGGTTACTGAATGAATGGCTCTTCCTCCCAGACTCATGTCACCTAGGAATGGTTTTAGTTCTAATTCTATCAACTCTGAGACTTCCCCAGTCTTTTGGGGAAATGAGGATTGTGCTGCCACAGCATTCCCAGGAATAAACTGTGAAGTACTAGACTGAGGAACTGTGATGAGGGCCTTCCTCAAGATGTATCTTCGTAGATGGCACCACCCAGCCTGGAGTTTCTTTAAAATCAACCATCCTAGAACTGTCTCGTTACACCCAGATATCCCGGAGGCCTGATCCAGCTTCAGCACCCACTGTCCACGGCAGAAAGAGCCTTAGTTTTCTGGGAGTCTGAAGATAGAAAGGGTCTCAAGGGGGCCTGGGGCCCAGTCTTTGGGCAAGCAGGCATGTGGGTGAGCATGGGAATCTATTGATTGTGACTTGGGTTATTATTTCATGTGTCTTCAGTGGTATTTATGGGTGGTTGCATGGAGGAACACAGACATTGGGAATCTCCGATCCAAAAGGAGACACCATTAAGCATCAGTTTAATACCTTGCAGTTTAGAAGAACGAGCCAGTGCTGACCCAGACAGTCTCAGGACCCACTCTCTGCCTTGTCTGTCTGTCTTATGGACTTTCCATTGTGGGTGGGAGGAGGATGTAACGAAGGGGACAACTCGGATTCTCCACCAGGAACCATTTTTCTTTATCCTCTCAAAACCTTAACAAAGGCTACCAACAGTTGCACTGGGAGCCCATTTCTCTGCGCCTTTCCAAAGCGATAGAAAACAACACAGACAATCTCCCCAGGGAGAGTAATTGCTACAGCACAGACTTGTTGGGCAGAGATAAGGAGAAATCCTGGAATTGGGAGCAAAAGAGCTTAAACTACATTTTCTCTTACGCTGGGACACGAATTTTCGATTTGGAGACTGCGGTCACCATGATCTTTAGCATCTCTTACTCCCTGTGCGTTTGTTCCTGGAGTCTGTCCATCTTTTACTCTACTTTCTCTGTTTTGGAGATGTTCTCTGCTTGAAAGGGAAACTCACCCACCATTTTCATTTACATCTTTGTCGTCTGTGTGCTTGCTTTCTAATCTCTCTTGTAATCATGATCAGGAGAGACCCAAGTGAGGCAGTGTAGACACTTGTGTCCACCCCCGCGCTGGCAAGATGACAGTGAGGCTGTCTGTCCTTGTTACAGTGCCCATGCTCTGACTTTGGGGAGAAAGGGCCAGCAACATTTGGCAGTCCTGTGAAGATGAGATTTACTTTCATTTTTCTGTGAGTTGTCTGTATGTGTTCTCTCTCTCTCTCTCTCTCTCTCTCTCTCTCTCTCTCTCTCTCAGATTATAATATAGTTTTTTGAAGGCTATAATATCTCTCTCAAAGAAGCTAGCACAATTTCAGGACCCTGTCAGAAAGTAGAATTGGTTTTTCTTCTCAGGATTTGTTTCTTCTTAGCTTGCCCAGATGCAGGGCGGTCTTATTTAACAGCTGGGGTGATGGACTTGGTACCAGCTGCCTTTCAGCATAGAATGACTCAGGTGACTAAAGTAGCAAAAATGAAGCAGGGTTCTGCAAAAATATAGCACATTCCATTGGGTACTCTCGGCTACACTTGCTTCTCATGGAACAGTCTCACATGAAGGTTCTTTTCTTCACTCTCGGGTGCTGTGAAAAGAGCTCGGAGACTCATACAAGGCCACGCGCTGGTGCCCCCTCCATATATTTAGGGCAAGTGTGCATGCATTTTTAGAAAACACCTTGGGAGTAGGCTTACTATGAATCCACGTGAAACAGATAATTAGTTTATACACAGAAAATATATACTGTTTTAATTTTTTCAGCTCAGCTAAGGATTGCTTTGGGAATTGTGTGCAGCATGTTATAAAAACAGCTCCCTTTAATTATATTTATTTACTTAATGAATCACACGGGCAGTAGGTTAAATGGCATTTTGAGACAGCCTACAGAGCTGTCTCCAAACCTCCTATTTGTTCTGTTTCTTATGGTTTATATTGGGATTTCATATCTTATCTTACGTTTGCAGGGAGCCCATCAATGTTTTATACACCTAGTAAGAAGCCATTCTGGGTCTCAAATTTAGAATGCTAGGCTACCACTCCACCTACTGAGCTAAATGCCTACCCTGGGTCTCAATTCTGGAATTGTGTCTTGTTCTCTTTACAACTGCATTGAGAAAAATCGTACAGTGGAGTCACAACAGCCATACTGGGATCCTTGCTCTGATATGTGACTTTGTGTGACTTTGGCCGAGTTACTTCATCTCTCTCTCTCTCAACTGCAGTAAATAGAGTCTCCACTGGTTGCTTCAATGGCAAGAGGCAATGAACTTGTTTCTGCTTTGTAATGTGTAATAGAGCCGAGGCTTCTATGGAATACGATGCCATGCCTGCAGAGATTAAGAGGGAGACCTGAGGAAGTTAGCATCATTCTTAGTAGTAAGTGTATTTGACAGCTACTTTTAGTAGAATTCAGACAGACCATCCCCACTCCTCCCCCTTCCCCGTAACCGCCCTTTCTTCCCTTCCCATACTCTCTAGTATATAATTTTCTTATTATATAATTTTTTTCTTCCTACTTAGAAAAGAGCTTCTCAGAGGGATAGATTTTATCCATTTAGATGGCAGTCTTATAGAAAGGCGGTCCTTCCACTTGGTAGATCACACCAGGAGTCTTTAGTTATGCAAATGTAGAATCCCTTGGAGAAGGAGAGCGAGTGGGGTGTGGAAGAGATTAACTTGCCAAGGGAACCTGGGACATCCTAGGAGGCAAAATAGGAAAGCTTAATTCATCTTCCCAGGGTTTGAAGTTGGGCTGGACATTAGAGTCTCCCAGGGGGCCTGGACTTGGGCTCAAAGCCTAAGAAATATGTCGAGGGTCGTTGTGTTGTGGAGGGGGTAAGCTCAAGCTTTTGACTTGATAAAATTCATATCCTGGCTCTCTTGACATCCTTATGCATTGAGAACAGTGACTGTCCTAGTGGCATGCTCAGCCAGTGTCCTGGGCAACCCGACTGCCATGAACTTCTGTTCTGTTTCAGGCAGTGGGTGGGGAAGGTACAGGTTAGAAGAAACAGCTGACTGAACACTATGCTTTCTTTCTCTGGATAGGGTTAAGGGCATACGGTTTTGGGGAAAATGGTGGTGAGTGGGTAGAGTAACTTCAGAAAGGGACTCATTACTGTGTTTCTTCTATGAGAATATAAAAGGGTTTCAGTAATTAATATGTAATGTACTTTATGTGACCATATTTGTAGACCAAGATATTTAGTCATGTTATGCCACTTCCATGTGTTTTAGTTCCCAAAGTGTCTTTTTTCAATATATGGTAGTTTAGTTTCTTGAGTATCAGGAACATACTTGTTCTTCTCCCAAGTCATCACAGAACTCAATGCAAAACTTCCCAGCTCTTTTAAAATGGGAAACAAATACTACTTATATTTTCAGTTTGCCTCAACTGTTACTACATTTCCCTAACCCTTGATCTTACAGAAGAGCTTTGTGTACACACATAATACATGCTACAGGGGGCTTGGTAATTGGATCACTGTTGATCGCTTAATATGAATGAACTAGAAAAAGTACAGATGTTCTTTAAATTGGTGTGTGTGTGTGTGTGTGTGTGTGTGTGTGTGTGTGTGTTGGTGATGGTGGTGGTGGTGGTGCTAGGAATTGGCCCGTGGTTTTATGCGTATCCAGCAAGTGTCCTTTCATGGATGGCATACTTCAGGTCATGCTTTCTGGTGAGAATGATGCAGGACTCTCGTAAATTGTTTGTGGAACTGCTTTCTACAGACTTGAGCATTTGATGCTCTTCTGACTTGGGAGGATGAGGCTATTTTAGCTTAAGAATACAAATGCTTAAAAACTGTGCCCTCATCCATTTGAGTTCATGATTTGTGTCTGACAGAGGTGTGATTAGTGGAAACGATTACCTTTTTCTCTGTATCTGTGTCTCCTTGCAATTTTGATGCATGTGGAGGGAGGGAGTGGGAGGGAAGGAGAGAGAAAGAGAGAGAGAGAGAGAGAGAGAGAGAGAGAGAGAGAGAGAGAAAGAGAGAGAGAGAGTGAATTGCATATGAATTAGTGACTCTCAGTCTTCTTAAAACTACTGTCCCCAGAGAAGGGTCATGCCTCTTGTGGAAAATAACCATAATAGATTTGACTGTAAAAAAGAGCAGCTATTAGCTGGCTGACACCAGCCATGTATCAGCCAGCAATGCAGGACTAAAGTTCAGGTGGTGGAAGAGGTAGGAGAGAGGCCTGATAGAGCTGGGGCCTTCAGTTTCTTCCCAGCTACACTGATTTCTCAGAATTTAAGAGCATGTAAGGGCTTCATTACCAACTCTGTCCCTCCTCTTGCTTAGAGGATATCTGACCTTTTAAAAATTCAACCTCCTGGGAGAGAAGGTAACTGTGCAGAAACTTAACTGCCTTCAAGAACTCAATTGCTTCAAAATAACTGGTTTTGGGTTAGCTCCTTGGGTGGCAAAAGCCGAGGGTTCTCTGAGGAGGGGTAGCAAGGAAGAGCCTCTGCATTTCTGAAATATTTTTCCAACTTTTTACTGAAGCAGAGACTAGGATAGTGATGTGGTGTGATACTATGTTCTCCTCTTCCAATTTATATACTTAAATCCTAATTCTTAAGATGATGATGTCAGAGGTGGGGCACTAAGGGGTGACTGGGTCATGAGAATGGAGTGCTTGTGATCTGGATTAGTGCCTTTATGAAAAGGCCTGAAGGAGCCTGTTCACTCTTCTATTATATGTGAACACAGGAGAAGGCAGTCCATGGACCAGCAAGTAGATCCTTAACAGCCCCTAAGTGTGGTGTGCAGGGAACTTGATATTGGACTTCTCAACCTCTAGGCCTTTGGGAAATAAATGTTTGTGTATAAGCCACCTAGCTAGGGACATTTTGTTATGGCAGTCTCAGCAGATGAAGACCAAGGGACAAGGGGAATTTTCTCTCTTTTCCTTGCTCAGAATAGTCTATTTCTTTCTCACTGCAAAATTGCCCACTGATGGAACCTGGCTGTGATATGTGGCCTTCATTGGCAGAGTTTTCTTAAATATGCAGGACCTGACTTTTGTGCCTCTCCTCTGCATGCACCAGAACTTGTCTGTGCTTGTAGCTTTCCCTTGTTCTTTGTGAAAAATCAAGCACTAAATAATAAACAAAAAGATTTATTTTAAGTATGTGTATCTCCTTCCCAATCTCCCCCCCATGCATGTGTGCATATGCATATGTGTCTACATATCCCCTAGAACTATCTGTACAGGTAGCTGTGGACCACCTGGCATGGGTGCTGGGAAGTGAACTCTGATCCCCTTAAGAGTAGTAACAAGTGCTCTTAACCCCTGAGCCATCCTCCTGTCCCAGAATCCCAGACCTCTTCGGTACTAAATCTTTTAAGGACCAAATTAAAGAGAAAATATACTTGATTGTCATTGTTGAATACATACTGTATTTAACTTTTTTTTTTTAATCCCAGAGAAGTGAAATGCAACATCCATTGAGTTTATGTAACATCCAAAGACTGACGACTCAGAATTTCCTAATTAAAGTCATTTTTAAGGCACTCTGCAGAGCCAGCTTTCATCTCTTCCTTTGTGGCATTATTCTTCAAACTGTAGCAGAATACCTGGCTTCTCTGTCTTCAGTGACATACATACATGCTCATGCTCTTAGCCTCCACTTCTGTTCTTCACAACACCGAAAACAACACAGTTCCAAGGGGGAAAATACATTTAGGGGGAAAGCAAGGAAAGAGCAGAGGACATGAACACATAAATGAACTGATAGGTCAGTAGCCAAAAAGAGAAGGAACAGGAAGGAAATGGAACAGGGTGGGGTAGACCAGATGGCTGGTGGCCGGTGAAAAAATAGGCTGCATTTCCCAATGAGGTTTAAATTAATTTAGCTGGTTCATTTTTAATTTATTTTTATGTTTAAAGATAGGGCCAATGCAAGGGAGGTATTCCAAAATTATGGGATGTGGATGTAAGTAAGTGTGCTTGCTTGTGCTCATGTACTTATGAGCTGACTTTAGAGATGGGTATGGGGGGAAGGGAGGCTCTAAAATGCCCTCCTAAGAAAAAAACTAATCTCTCTTACTGGCCCACTTCTGCACCTGAAATTCCCAGCATTCAAGCTACTCCTTCAGATTAAGGCATTGTCTATAGCCCCAATTAAAAGGTAAATGTCATCTAAGAATTGTAACGCTCAACTCTTTAGCACCCACTGACTGAACTGTTGCCTATCAGAGAGCAGGACCCTGAGAGATGGGACTTGGTGCAGGACAGTCTGATTAATGGGGCAAGAAGGCATGGTGCTATGAATGCAGGAGAAATCTACTTGCTCTGGGAACCTGCTTAGATGCTGGAGGTGGAATAGGAAAATGAACTCTTTCTATCCTGGGCACTATCTTGTGCATACAACATATACAGTCTCTAACACACCCGACAGTTCTCAGACATTACACCATTCTGCATGAAGCACTACTATGGACTTCACTTGGGTCTTTGAGGAAAGGAGTAAATTGAATCCACTGAGCGAAAGACAGCACGAGTTCTTGATTGTTCTCAAGTAAATGTCAAAACTGTAAAGTTGAAGTTCAGCATCTCAATAGGTCCATCTAGTTTATATGAAGGCAGCACACACACACACACACACACACACACACACACACACACACACACACACACACACACCCTTTCACTTATATTCATCGTTTGAGAACTTGTCAACATGAGGGGTGAGAAGTCTCTTCTCAATCATCTATCATCTGTATGCCAGGGGATTTATCAGGTCATTGGGTAAGGGACTGTTTGGGGGACAAGATAATCCTTCCTGTTACCAGGAAATTACCCTCAAGTAATTCATGTTGCTCTGCAGAAACAGCCAACCCTTGGCTTATAAAGATTGGAATGAGCTTTTCCTTAAGATTGGAAAGCAGGGCCAGGAATAACCATATTAACCTTTAACCTCTTGGAGGGAGGCATGTGTGATGGGGAGAGTGCATATGGAAGCTGAATCTGGGCAGGGAACAAGCTTTTGCTTCTAAGAGAGGCAACTGCAGGCATCGGCTTCTGGTGTGACTCTCAGGACCAGTCACCTCTTTGGGTCTATTCATGTTGATGTGTCAATAGGGGGAAGGTTTCATGAGGAAAGGGGACTGGAGAAATGTGGAGTCCAGAGGAAGCTTGGGAACTAAAGGTGGAAGGGATCTTGGAGGTGGTTGGGGATGGAGAAGACAGTAGAATTTTTTTTTTTTTTTTATCAACTGCATTTACAAGTGAGAATAATCTGGGCAACTGAGAAGACCTCTGCTGCACAGCCCCTCAGAGATTCTGCTATGAACACATTGAGGTGGAAATCAGGCAGGTAGCTTTAAGAGCCCAACATATATTCTAATGTGCATCTGGTGTCAAGCATTCTGCACCAGAGAGAATGAGGAGCCTGGTCTTAACCGTCAGGCTGGAATCAGGTGGTTAGTCTTGCATGAGTTTGTGAAGGGGTGGAAGGAAAAACAGTGCAAAAGCAGGGGTTGGAAGACTGTTTCTGTCTGGACAGCAGAGCCTGGGCTGGTTTGTGTGGTTATACAGCTTACAACTAGCTGGTAGATTCTGATCTCATTTTGGGTTGAAAATCTGGCTAGGGTAAAAGTATTTGGGACTAGGGAGAAGAAGTTCCCTCTTTTTTTTTTTTTTTTTTTTTTTTTTTTGTGGCTTCAAAGAGGGATCATTTCCTGTGCTCTGTGGGGAGACCAACAAGACAAATTTGGAGCTGATGTTTGAAAGATGGACGAAGATTTTCTGGTATATAATAAATACGGGTTCCATAAATAAATAAATAATTAGGGGAGTATACCAATAAATAAAACAATCAATAGAACCGCATACAGCACTTTTGCCCTGTCGGGGAAGTTCTGATCTCATTCTACTTATCCTGATGATATAAATGCTGCTCTTGGTCATCTTGAAGTCACCAAGCCTGTCTGTCCATGGTAGGGCAAACAGTTGCCTTCCAAAGACCTTAGAGACACCTCAGGGGATGATTGACATTGGCTATCCACATGGAGAAGAGAGAGGAGAAGGGGAGATATATATTCTCACACCCAAAAATGTAGGGTGGGGTGGCAGGCTTGGGAGCCAGGGCTGGGCTGTGTGTGGGGTCTCTTCAGTCCAGGATGACCAGCCTTGTCCTTGGGAAGCTTCATGTGGAGGGAGGGGATGAGCAGGAGGTCTAGGTGAACTCAATCTTTCCACATACAAAAGGTGCAGCAGGCACAACTTCTACTTCAACAAAGCTACCCCGTGAGCCAACCAGCTGGCCTGGTTGGACACATGTGCTGGGGATAGGAGGTACTGGTCACAGGATAGGAGGGTGGTGAGGACACTGGCAAGATGGCACTCTTGTTTAATAGGAAGTCAGCTGTCCAGGGTGTCAGCTTCTGGAGCCACCAGCCATTGCTCAAATCCTCCTTCTCAGTGTCTTGCCATGTGGTTCTGCTTGCTGGGCGGGCTTGCTTTGTCCTACTAGGAGACCTGCATGTGGACACGGAAACATGCAAACAGTGCGCATTAAGACAGTGGCCACGGGAACATCGTTCTTTAAAAGCAGATGTTCATAATTCAGGCTTTGTAAGTAGATTTTCAAAGGGATAATAGCTTAAAATTTGCACAAAGGTTTGAGTAGCTTCATGTACATTTTTCTATCCAGGAAGTCTGTAACTTTCATCTATTCTTAAAAGATTAAAAACTAAAACAATATAAAGGGATTCCAAGTCATTTGTGTGTTCAGCCCATTAGGAAAGCACAGATCTACAGAAATGGGTGGGAACTCATGCACTGCTCCTTAGTATTCCAGGCACAGAGGTTTGCAGAAACCGGGCTCATTGGATGCAGTGGAGCTCTTTGGTGTAGCCAGGATTTCTCTCATTGACTCACACCAACATTGCCAAAGCTGCCTCCTTGACTATGTCTCTATATTATTCAACTTAAAGCAGTTAATCAAATTTTCTTTAGAAAGAAAATATATAGCAGCTCTTTTTTGGGGGTACTTGTACATACTGCTTTATGTAACAGCTGAAGTCCTAAAGAAGTGGATGAACCCAATTTTAAAAATAAAACAAAAACCATTTTTGAATACATGAAGGAAGTTGTTCTGAGATAAAGCCAAATTATGGAAACCCTTTTCTTTCCTGAATTTTTGTTTGGTGTGTGTGTTTGTGTGTGTATACATGTATGTGTATAAGTGCATGTGTCTACATGTGTATGTACACATGTATGCATATGTATGCACATACGTGTGGAGGCTGGAGGTCTATATTGGGTGTCTTTCTCAGTAGTTCTACACCTTATTTTTCGAGACAGGATCTCTCTGAGCCTGGAGCTCACTAGTTTAACTAAACTGTCTAGCCAGCAAGCTAGTCAGTGCTCTTCCTCTCTGCTAGCCTCCTCTGTCACTGGGATATAGACGCATGCTGTCATGCCTGGTTCTTAGGTGGGTGTTTGGTATCTGATCTCAAGTTCTTGTGTGTATACAGCAAGCACTTTCCCCAGCGAGCCATCTACCCCCCTCCCCGTCTAGATTTTGTGTGTGCTGGACCTGCTTACAGTATTGCTATGACACATATGTTTTTGATTCCACATTAGGTAACATCATTTTGCCTTTTATGATTATATATATGGCTTCAGTTTTAGGAAGAAAAATCCAAAATATTTATGTAGATGGTTAAATAAACCTGTCATGATGCTCTGAAATTAGAAGACAAACCTATTATGTATACAAACAGGGGCTGGTTTAAAATGTGTTTTAGAAAACGTCCCTCTGTGTACCCTGTTCATCAGAATAGCAGCTATGCTCTTTGGCATCTGTAGATACCAGTTTCCATTTCTGCAGGAGTGTGATTAGTCAGAATGGGTCAGAGGTACTGAGTGTGTCACACTCTGCCAGCCCTTGATACCTGGCACCAGACAGAAGGACAAACATGGCAAGACAGGGGAGGAGGTTAGGTCCAAGGTAAGCACATGTGAGCAGAACTCAGTGTACTTGATGTTCACAGAGCACACTGCACAGATGCTGATGTGCGAAAGTCACATCGCCAAGAAGACGGCCTTCACTATCACACCCTTTATTATTTCTCATTAGTCCTTATACCATTATTAGTATATCAATTCTATTATATGTATTATATAATAGTGATGCTTTAGACAGTATGATTTTTGTATAGAAAGCATTTTAACTGTGTGGTTGACTTTTGTCCTTTAGTTTTCCTAAGGCAAGGCACAAGCAGCTCACAGTTCTCTGTAGTGTGCTCTCATGAGCTTAAACACTTTGTGGGGTGCATATGGCACTGAGAAGGGGCCTCCTCCTTGTGCCACACAGAAATAAGTGAAGGTCAATATAATTCAAAACCAGGCCTCAGGAGCTCAGGTTCTCTGGTCCCCAGGTTAGCCTGTGCCAATAAACATTATGTTTGGTATGCACAGGGCTAGGTGGAAATACCCACTTTACTAAAGGCAAAAACACAAGACCAATTTTTTTTTCTGCAGAAAGTTTGTAATTAAACCAGCTTAAAAGCTGTTTATTTTATTCGCAAAAAGTGTCTTGTTTTCCTTCTCTTGAATGCGCTCAAGGAAGGAATGCTTTGATTTTGTTAGTGCCTCTTGGAACTAGGAATTTTTTTTTGTCTATTTAAGAAAATCCATGGCATGAGTCAATCAGAGAAAGTCCTTAGTTGTCTGGTGTGTGTCTTGTGCGCATGTGCATGTGTATGTGCACGCATAAAGACACAGGTGGGGGGCGTGACTCTGTCTCCGTTCATCCGATAGGCACGTGCAGACTCTTTCTCTAATTAATTAGAAGTAATAGCTTCCCGTAGTTTCTGGTGTGTGAGGGAGCAGAGTGAGAAATAATTTAATTGGCTATCTTGCTTTCAAAGCCCAGTTTAATGAAATAGTTCTCATTCTGAAATGCAGTATCTTTCCTGTTATTTTTTAAATTTTTAAATTTTTTACAAATCACATTTCATTGGATCACATCTGTGTGGAATATTCTAATTGGTTTCTAGGATGGGGCAAGGGGACACAGCAGATGGAGAGATAACCATTGTCTCTTCTACCAAAGTGCTGGGTATATACTGATGGGGCTGCGGGGTTTCTCTGTGCTTTTGTTTAGAAGAGCATGCTTGAGAAGTTTTGCCCTGTCACTTATTTACTCTTAGGGACTAGAGAGGGGTCAAACCAGTTCCTGCAAAAAGGTAGCCTGGTCGACACATTGGATAGAGAGATGACGCTGACAACTGAAGAAGTCCTGGGCTTTGTCACCATGTATGACCCAATGGGAGTGAGTGCCTCTTACAGCTTCCTATGAGCATGTCCCTGAGAGGAAGTGTCTCTGTGTTGTTAAGTCTATAGAAAGGCTTGTTGGAAGAATGAGCTTTAGGAGATATCCCATGATACCTCCCCTGCTTTGCTCTTCTTGTGTGGAAAGCAGAGATGTGTAAGGAGGCAAATCAGGCACTGAGGCAAACACCCAAAGGCTTGCTTTTACAGAAACACACAAGTGCACAGATCCAAGAGCAAGTACCTTCTTAAATTCTAGATGTCCTAGTGCCTTGCTTGGCTCACCTTCACCCTAGGCCTACTGAGTGATAAAGCATTCTGTTCTCCTTTTTATCTCCTTGCTCCAGATATGCTGGCCCTTATCCAGCCCCTGATTCAATAATGTTATCATTTAAATATCTCACAGACCTGTCCAAATTCCTCAAAATGTCAGGTGGCATTAGGCCTTGTTATGTGTTCTGGCCTTTCTCCCCCCCCCCCATATCTATCTATATCTATATCTATATCTATATCTATATCTATATCTATATCTATATCTATATCTATATCTATATCTATATCTATGCTAAAGACAAATGTGGGCCTAGAGGCAAAAGAGGCTCCATGCTTGGCCACGTGGCCCTCTGCCCACAGGCCTGGCTCCATATGTCTTGGAAAGAAACGTTGGGCAGGCTCTCTCAGGCAGCACCCTTTGGCTCAGTTGGGAGAAAGGAACAATTTGAGGGCAGGCTTAAAGAAAATTCTGTAACTGGTCCAAGAGAGACCATATATAATGGGCTCACTACAGGCAGATGCTGAGAGAGGCCATAACCAATCACAGCTCCATCATTGTGAGACAGCCTGGGATATGTGTGTGTGTGTGTGTGTGTGTGTGTGTGTGTGTGTGTGTGTGTAGCTTAGGGAGAAGTACTTCCTCATTTTATCTGCTTTAAGATGATAAATCTGTAAAGCAGCTTGCAAGTTGTAAGTCCTTAGCCAAAACTGTAGGGATGGACAGGTCAGTAGAGACCCAGGCCAAGGTTTGTATGTGTGTGTGTGTGTGTGTGTGTGTGTGTGTGTGTGTGTGTGTGTATTCCTCTCTGTGTCTGCTACATGAGCACAGAATGATGAAAATGCTGCTGTTATGGAATGACGAATTTTGTGGCCATTTCAACCCAGAACGTTGTGCTGGGCTTTTCCATCTGACCCTGACACACAGCCATCTGGCCCCTCCTAAAGGCCTAGTGAAATTTAGCTACCTGCAAGACCATGTGGTGCTTTCCTTCTCATCCTTTTCTGCCTCTGCCTGGATACAGGCCTCTCTCAACCAGCTGGCTAATGCTGGGGGGAGCTGAGAGATCTCCAACCTTCCCAGATACAAGGCCTCACTTCACAGAGACCGAATGAGGCTCTGGGTTCCCAAGTTGATGACACCTGAGGGTTCACTAGCTCTAGCCCAGATCTGACAATGTCTCATGTCAGGCAATGCTTAGTTGAGATACTCCAGAGCGTTTCAGAGATCATTCCAATGTCTACTGAGGCTAGTGATGGGCTGTTACAGGAGAGTGTGGCTGACCTGGGGGTTGATGATACCACATCTCCCCACAAGAGTTCTATAAAAGGGCTTGCGAATGGTCAGATAACCTTGGCTGTCACTGAACTGGCAAGTCTCTGGGAAGCCTTCTATAGGCAGATGTCCTACCAGGGAAATGGGGACCAGATGTACTCAAGATCTCAAAAGAAATTAATGGCAATAAGACTCTGTGGTAAAAATATCCGTATGCTTGCTCACTGAGCTTGTTCACTCCGCTCCTGTTCTATCTAAGGATCATTTAGGCTTAATTATAGAGTTCAGGCTTTCATTGGGTTTTTGATTAATTTTCTTTTCAGCCTGGAAAGTGTGTGTGTGTATGTGTGTGTGTGTGTGTGTGTGTGTGTGTGTGTGTGTGTGTGTGTGTGGTAGGTCTTTGTCCATGTATATCTGTGTACATATGTATTTGTGTGTGTGTGTGTGTGTGTGTGTGTGTGTGTGTGTGTGTGTGTTTATGTCTTTTTTTTCAACTCAGTTGGGAGCTGACTCTGTCAATGTTTAATTGTGCCCTCTGCTCTTAACAAGAACATTCAATGTGCCAAGAAGGCCCTGGAAAGCCATTGTTTCCACTGCCTCCGCCCATGGGCTGCTCCTGTGTGCGCACTGAGGGACTGCGGGTGGCAGGGCAGTGCTCAGCTGGGACCTCAGCTGTAGGATGCATGCTTCCTGCCTGTCTTTGTACTTGTGGTGTTTAAGGGATTCAGAGACCAGGGGAACAGCTTCCTTACTCCATTAATTACAAATGACAGCCCCTCCCCCACACCACAGTCCCTGACAGGCATTTTTCTGGGCCAACCTCCCCGGGGATTACAAGGTTCTTTGAGGAAGAAAACAGCTTTCTTTCTCTCATTTTTAATGACTCCACTTGGTAGGCAGGGGAGGACTACATGCTTGTGCAGGTGACAGTGACTTGCTTTCCTCCTTTTCTTCTCTTTTGTGCTAAGGGGTAAACTAAAGGACAGCATGATACAGAGGAAGAACATGAGGGCTAAAGCCAAAGGGCCCAGTTTGAATCCTGGCTCTTGGCATTTTTTTCTGTCTGTGTGCCTGTGGATATTCCATTTAACCTCTTTGGTCTTGATTTGCTATTTGTAAAATGGAGACAAAACCACGATCGTCCGACACTTCTTATAAGATTACCTGTGGATGAGAAAATGCATGTGGAAGCCTTTTGTAAAATCTTTTATAAATCATTGCAGTTTTATTTTACTGTGCAGAGTTGTTTCTTAGACCATGACTTTGGCCTTTGAGGTATTCGTTGGGGGGCTGAGGTGAGGGAGGGGGATCCAAAATGATTCATGGATGGAAGGCAGAAAGGGGACTAGCCTCCAGCCTCCTGCGTGTTGTGGGACACAGCAGTGACTTGAGGATGTGGTTTGCAGGCAGCACAGACAAAGATCAGGGTTCGATATCAAAACAGCTGTCACAGATAGAAAGCAGTCTGGAATGGTCACTGATTTTGACATTATAACAAAAAGGTTCTGGACCCAACTGTTTTTAGTTTCTAGGCTAATTGATTTGTGGGTGAATGATTCCAGGACAATGACAATGTTTTTGGCTGGAAACAAGGGAGGACCCTAGGTCCTCCTGTGTCTGTATTGTAAGCTGAGATCTGGGAGACTCGGGCCTTTTCTTGGCTTGGCCTGTGCTGATTAGATATGTGATCCTGAATAGATGACCTAATTTAAATGGGCCTCAATTTCCTTGGAGATCGTAGACTGGAAGATCTCAAAGGTGACCCCATTTAAGAACTTAAGATCTGATGGAAGGCTTTTTCAAATACAGGAATTTAAGACTCCTGTACCACTAAGAAACCATGTACATAAATGGAATCCAGATATAGTTTGGAGACCGCCCAACTAACACCAAAGGCTCAGACTGAGCCCTTTTGAAACTGATGTTGTCTGGTGTCCGACCATCCATTCTCAAGAGAATGCAGGTTGGCGGGAAGATGCAGGTGACCCCAGTAGAGATATCAAGGTTAATTCTCTCCTGTAAGAGATCTTTTTCACTGGGCAATATCCTGACTAAGCTAAAAGGCAATGATCCACAGATAGTGAAAAAAGGGGTCATCTCCTTGTAAAACAATGATAATTTTAACACAATTGGCTATTGGGCAATTGAGTGTTCCGCCAGATTGATTCCAGAAGTGAGACACCCAATTGCAGAAGTAACACACAACAACAGTAAAGCATATTTGCACAATGCTTTTAGCTTTTAGAAGCCCTTTCTCATACATTTTTTTCCCTCAATTTTTATTACATCATTCCCTAGGAAACTGCCTTGGGTAATTTATCTTAAAAATCTGAAGCGATTCTTTTTAAGGAGGAGTAAGTCTAGGTAAGCACGCTGCACCTTGCTTTTAATGATAGACAAGTCTTTGAAAACCTGTATTATATGCAAATATAATTGTGTGAGTCAGACCTTAATGTGCTAGGAACATTTAAAGACTGAAACCTTGCATAGAATTTTTAATATAAACTTATTCATCTGTTGTTACAATTTTAGATGTAAAAAAAAAAAAATCAGATTTTCTTAAAGTGGGGCTACATGGCTTAGATTCTAAGATCAGCATCCATTGACCCAAATCTCATAAAAGTGGCATCTGATTCAATATGAGGGAGAGGTTGCTGCTTCTGATGTTAGCATGGAAAAGAAGCAACTTTACCCTTCAATCTGTAGGTCTCTGAGGTCAGCTCTGCTATTAAAATGTAGGGGAGCCTGGGAAATCGAAAAGTTAACAGCTGAATTATTTCTAAATAGAGTCTTTGCAACTCACCGATGTTACCAATGGGCCATTAATGTGTTGCTATAAATAACTTGCCATCAATAACTAATCTAGGTGAGAGAAGCTGATGGTTGGAGTGTGAAGTTAGGCTATATTATTCTGAGTAGCATCCTCTGGGACCAGAGCATGAAGGAAATTAGACTACAGTGCATGGGAAGCAAGAGTATTGAGAAAGCTTCCTGGTTTGCATTCTCTGTTCCCAAACTCTGGAAGATTTGGAGTCAATGATGGGATTTGTATAATGGCTCTGAACTTGGAAATCTCTCACCTCTGAAATTAGGCTTAAAGAATCTACTTATTCAGTATACACCATGGTGAGAATTCTGTAGTCAGTTTACACGAGGTGTTTTTTGAACAAGGAAGGATGCACTTCACAATCTGCACCACTGAGAATAATGGGGGTGGGGGTGGGGATGGGGCGTGGTGACTTAGGTGGGAAGGGTTGGAAATCTTACCACTGTAAACACTGGAAACTCTTTAAAAAGTTTTACACTGCTGGACTGAAGGAAAATCGCTTCTCATCTTTATTGGCTGAATCTCAGCAACACAAGATTGCTTAAGGCTCAGACTTTCACTAAAGAAGTCTGAACATTTCTCATCTACAGATGGACAAGCATTGAAGTTGGATTTTTGTAAGTGTAGCTGAAGTTAGCCTATGTGAGCATACAGTGCATGCACTATTTATGAATATTGAATATTGAATATGAATGAATATTCAGGCACTGTCGGCAAGACTAGTTGTTATTCTTTCTAAATACTGGTGTGTGAGCACCCATGTGTGTGCACAGATGCGTGCCCTTCTTGTGCCCTAACAATTCAGAAACTAGATACTGCAAATGTTCTCATTTGTTGAGACGTTCCCAAAATCCTACGTGGACACGAGGCTTATACATCTTTGTAAATTGAGGGCTGGTGATAGGAATCAGTGGCTGTAAACAAAGTCACAGACTCAGTGACTAAAAGCTCAAGGTACCCAACGCCATAATCACTACAGAAAACAGGAACTATATACCCAATACCGTAACTAACAACACTTAGGATGTGCAATCTCTTTGGAAAGAGGCGAGTAGATGGAAACAGCCAGGCTCCATTGGGGCTGCTGACGTCAGCACCTTGGACAGTTCCCAAACTAGCTCTCCCTCAAAGCTGTAAAGGGCACACACTGTTCTTCTAGTTTCCTGAGTATCCCTCTCATTCCAGGGGGTGTGTTGACAATCTGACCACCAGCTAATACTTGATATCAACCTGTAGTAACACCTTCTTCTCCTCTCTCCCCAGCACCCAGGATCTTTCACCCAACTCCCCAGCACCCTCCAGTCACACAAGGAGACTGTCTTACGAACACCTGGTGTGGATGTTTTCACTCTCGCTTCTAATTGGTTGGGAAGCAGCATCTGCCACAGGCACTGTTTAGTTTCATTTCCAACCCTTGCATCTCACAGGAAAGAAATGGTCAATAGTTCAAATAAAAGAATCGTCCTGGTCAGCTCCAAAATATGGCTACTTGCACGGTAATCAGAGCAAGTCTATCAAATCAGTGGTTTCTTTATTCCTAAGAGGAAGGGGCTTTTCCTAAGGGTTATGGTTCTACCGCCCAAGGAGCAGCTGTACTTGTCACAAGTAGCTGCAAAGGCTGGCACACCAAGAGGTCTGCTTTGGCTCAGAAACTCAGTTTGGCTCCTGCCACCCCTGGTCACCCCACTGCGGGTCTCAGTGGCATGTGTTCCACACAGTCGGGCAGTCTGCTTTACTTAGGAGGTATCACAACCAGAGGTGGCCCCCTCTTGGGCCTCCACATGAGGACCTGGGCATCGTTGGCATTGGGTTTCACTAGTGCGTTAGGGGGGATGGGTTCCATCCGGCTCAGGATCCGGGGCTGCTCCTGCTGAGTCCTGCCCACTAGCCGGGCCCGCTGCCCCAGCAGCTGAAGAGGGTCCACCTCAATGTCCACCCTCATCCTCCACTTGATGGTCTGCAGAATGATCTTCTCCTTGGTGGTGGTGTTCATGGCCACCAGCCAGGTGGTAAAACTTTGGTCCCTCTTGATTCTTGTGAGCAGCGGCACATTGCTGTCACTCACTGGCACGGCCCATGTCACACTGGGGTAGAAGTTATCATTCATGCTGACGGAGAACCTGGAGATCTTGTTGGTGGGGCCAACCAGGGTCACAGTTTCTGTCGTGTTCCCGTACCATGGGTAGCTCACCCCATCTGAGTCACTGATGGCTTTTACTCTCCCTTCCCTCAAGTCAGGCAGTTCCCAGCTTGACCTGGAAAAGCAGAAGGGATACACAAGAAAAGAAGAGACTGAATGGATTTTTTATAAGCTGGAGACATGCCCACTGCTTACTAACACAGTCAAATTGGGCAAAATGGGAAGTTTGGAGGGAGGAGGGGTTTAGGCCAAAAAGTTCTTTGCTGGGTTATATCAGGATTAAATGAGCAAAAACAATCAAAGTGACGTAAGAAAAAAAAAAAAAAAGCAATGCCAAAATAAACTTGCCCAATGGAGAACAAGCCCCAGGAGATAGTGGTGAGGCCATGAATAGCTGTCAACTCATTGGGAAGATGGCAACGAACAGTGTAAAGGTGACCCATGACCGGATGTGCTTTCTTAGGGGAGAATGTGTGTGTATTATAAGGTTCGATCCAGGGGAGAGGTGATCTGAAATTTAATGTACTTGAGAGGTGACAGGAGGGGTAGAAGAGACGAAGTTCAACATTACATTAATTTCTTGGAAAAGCCACAGTAGTAGAATTTCTACTCAACATGGAATCTTTAAATTCTACCACCAAACCAAGCCAGCACTCAGAAAACACAAACAAAGAAAAGCTGAGACAGAGTGATTGCTGAGAGCTAAAATGCTTTGTGGACATTGTAGGCTGGCATGTACGCTCCCTCACATGTGGTCTCCATTTGGCTTTGTGTCTGGGCTGTAAGCTGCACTGCTTTGATTGTGAGCTTGCCATTCTGAGTGCATGTCTATACTTCCTGTCCATCTCACCCATGTGCCTCCTCCCAGGAAGATATAATAATGATAATCATAACGGTCATGACTATGATAACGGAGCATTTGCCCCGCCCCAACCACTGTGTTAAGTACTCTGTTATCACAGTTTATGTTCAAAGGATTCCACGCTATGACTGGATTTTATTTCCATTGATTTCTATTACTTTCTATGTTTTCCACATGAGAAGACAGAGGTTTAAAATGTTAATATGACCAGTGTCCTACAGATTCTAAGAGGTTGGATTGTTTTACTCTAAAGTCTGTGGTTGTATCATACAAAGTCTGTGATTTTTGACCATTGTATCATACTGTCTTAGTACCCTTCCATGGTAATGGAAGAGGCCAGAGTAAAAGGAGCTTGTCCTTCCAATGATCTAATACTCCTCAGCCTGCCCACGGGGGAGGTGCCTGGGCCCTAATAGGGACATTCTACATACTACTGTGCATGGAACTGGGAGTAGTAGCAACAGTTGGTAATAATGCCTACGAATGAAATGATTAGAGAATGGTGAATTTTCCATTTATTAGCTAAGAGGTGGTGGCCTTGTTTGATAAGAAGTTCTTCCCCCTCACAGATGACAGAAGATCCGCCAGGGCTTATCCAAATGGTAGAAAAGGAAGTTGCATGCTCAAGCTGATGCCGATAATATCTCAGCATCCCCTACCGTCACTAGGGAAGATGGAGACACTAACTGCTGGTTCTGGCTACCCCCATGGTACTTTCTATTCCAGTCATCCCATCATAAGCGAAGGGAAGGCTGGACCGCCTGGGGAGGAGGTGAGCCCACAGCTGCAAGAGGCTTTTCTCTTGTCTTCATGTCCTTGATAACTGTTGAGAATAATTGTAGTGTATTATGGCTGGCAGAATCTAAGTAACAGAGACTGACCTGACGCAAAGTCAAAGACTGCTCATCTAACGACCCATGATGCTGTGCTGTGCAAAGTCAAAGAGTGCCCATCTAACTACCCATGATGCTGTGCTGTGCCGGGCAGAGCGCCCAGATCACTCTGTGGTGCCTGCCTGCTGCCTTTTTTCTTTCTTTTTTGAGACAGGGTCTTTCTATGTAGCCCCAGCTGTCCCAGCACTTGCTATGTAGACAAGGTTGGCTTTGAACTCAGAGACTCTGTGCTTCTGACTACCAAGTACTGGGATTGAAAGTGTTCACCACCATGGCTGGTGCCACATTACCCCTACTTACACACACACACACACACACACACACACACACACACACACACACACACTGAAATTATAATATAATTACATTTCCCCTGCTCACTTTCAAATTTCATGGTCTCTTTTTAAAATCAACTGTTGTTTCTCTCTCTCTCTCTCTCTCTCTCTCTCTCTCTCTCTCTCTCTCTCTCTCTCCTCAATCTATCCATACACACACACACACACACACACACACACACATACACACACACACATTCCTCTATCTATCTATCCATACACATACACACACACACACACACACTCCTCAATCTACATACATAAACACACACACACACACACACTCACACACACATGCTACTTCTTATTGTACCAAAGGGAGTGTGTGCTATTTGTGTGTAATGTAACTGTGCCTGAGTCAGTGTGGCAGAGAACCAAGTGGCTAACTTGCTTGCTGGGTTCATGACATGACCACATTGGAGCCATGGTGCCTGAGCTAAGGGGCTGAGACAATTTCTCCTCCCCAGATATTCTTTCCAAACCTCAGTTTTCCCTTTGGTTAGTGGCCAAGCAGTCTGACACATTCTGAGTGACAGAAGGACAGGAATTCCCAGGCTTGCTCCTACGCCCTTCTCACGGCCAACTGTGGTATACATAATCTGGAGAGTCTCGTCTCCAGTGGATGCATTCTTTACTCTAGTACAACGCTGACCTTTTCAGGACTGGCTATCTTGATGGTCAGTTCAATTACGTGTCTGTAGCTACATTATCATTTACATTTTGCCTTCATCTTCCTTCCCAAAGCTGAGGGCAGAGACATGGGCCCATAGTCTGGAGGTCAGTCTGGTTGGAAAATAATAGAATTTAGTTTGGTCCCAGGTTTCCTCACAAACGGAGATAGAATGAGGAACACAAGTGAGCCAGGCTCGGGAAGAAGGAGAGACCTGTCTCACGGGATTCCCTGCAGTGCTGAAATTATCCGAGGCTTCTTTGCCACCACATCACAGCAAGGACATACCTGGCTGAGTGTAGTCTCACATATGTGGCCTTGGCAGGCTCATTGTGTGCTAGGATTGCTTGAGTTCAAAGTGGGATCTCCTCCAAAGCCCCCATGGAACCAGTATCTACCTCCATCCACAGCATGGAGGGGTGGCTTACTTTAGAAAATAACCCAATTCAATATGACTTAAATCTAGTGAGGGAGAAGTTGCTTCCCATTAGAAAAGTATCATATCTTCATTTCTTCTATGAAAATTAGGTATTTATTCCAAAGCAGTGGCTTGAAAGAGCTTCACCTATAAAATGCACAACTACTTTACACAGAGGATAAGATGGCTTGGTGATGGCTTTCAGAGAGGTCCTTGCAAAGTTCCAGGAATGATGACCTCAAGATTCCCTCAGTGGTCATTAAAAGACATCTTGAACAGGATGCTGGAGGCACTTCAGACTCCACATGGTCCAAACTGAGCTCCTCATCTCCACTCTAGAGCAGGACCTTGCCCTTTCTGCTGCACCCATGCTTTTACGTCAGAAGTGAGAGTCACATTTGGCTCTTCCCATCCCTCACAGACCGCCATAGCTCACACATCACCATCAGCATCTTGTGACTTTTGTCCCACGAGTCACGTGTGAATTTACTTCTTTTCTCTATGCATCTTTCACTGCTTTCACTTAATTTAAGCCCTTAGCATCCTCTAAATGGTTTACCATCATGATCTACTAACTGGTTCCTGCACCCAATGCTGATTCTCTCCAGTTCATCTTGAAGGCTGCATAAGTTCTCAAACTTGTTTGTTCTATAAATAAAACACTTCTAAGACTCCTTTACACGGAAATCACTGGGTCACTCGTAGGATAAAATTTAAACTCCTCATCAGCAGAGACCTGGCTCACTGTGACCTGTCCTCTCTGACTCAACGCACCACGCCGTGTCTCACATTTACCCCTCGCTCTTGCCTCCTCCTTTGCCCACACGGCTCTTAACAAAAGCCCACTATATCTGGCTTTGGATGTGTGCAGACTGACAGATTATTATTTAACTTATAGTTTTTAGTCTCTTTCTCAATTAGATGTCGATTTCCTTGGAATTGTTACTTATTTTTGGATCAGAATCTAGAACATAGCTGGCATATGACTACAACTTAACTTTTCTTGAATGAATCACACCCATGATTATATGAGCACCACAAACTAGGTTCAGTAGGTTAAACACACACACACACACACACACACACACACACACACACACACACACACACACACATCCCCAATATGAAGTTAGGCAGAAGGATGGGGAGTGAAGAGTGGATATGGGAAAAATTAGATCCAGCAGGGAATAGAAACAAATTGTATGCATCTCAAAGTATTAATAAAATATATTTAAAAACCTTAATATTTCTTCAAGGATTAAATATTGTATTGGAGTCGTTTTCATGCCTTTATTCACGGGGCTTGGTAGAACTTGTACACAACAAAAATCTTTTATTTTATACAAATCTTTACGCTTTGTATATTTGCTTGCTTTAAGAAACCTAACATCTATTATTCATCAAGAATCTATTATTAGGATAGCTGCACACCTTGCACTGAACGTTATCTGTCTTAAGGGGGAGGCAAGCCACATTTAAAATGAGCAAATTAGTAAGCATGAATGTATTTCAGGGACTATTTTTGCCACCACGTAGCCAACATATGAAAATGAGTAACGCAGACTCTGAGTGCTCCTGGCTCCGGATGTGTAGAGATCCACAAAGGCCACAGCGGGGAGGAAGCTTTGCAGAGGGAAATGGGCTATGGGAGATGAAGACAGCCATTCTCAGCTGGGAGGTTTCATCACAGGCCAAAGTAACATCCAGCATGAAGCAGAGTGTGCGGGAAACAGAAGAGACAGCTTGGGAAGGTGAATGTGGGAAAGAGTAAGAACGAGAGAGTGCATACGGTGGTCTCAGCTTGAGGGGCATCTTGAATAATGGGGTTTGGCATTTGCCCTTCATCCTAGGGGTGGCGGGACTTGCCCTGGAGGCTGCTGGGCCAGGAACAGTGAGGTTGAAAGGGGAAATTGAGTGTAGGTGGGAGGGCAAGCAAGGATGAAGAGGAACATTTACAACTCTTTAGGTAGTATCTATTGATTATTTTTTAGCTTTTGTTTTTGGAGACAGGATCTCATGTAGCCCAGGCTGGCCAAGAATTTGCTATGTGTGAGCTGAGGATGTCCCTAAACAGTTGATCCTCCTGCTTCCACCCCTGTTCCAAGTAATTGGATTATATATGTGCAGCATCAGGCTTGGCTTACATAATCCTTAGTGGGGCCTTCACATAAGCTGGTGGCTGAAGGAAAGGAAGGGTTACATCAGCAAGCTACTGCTGAGGTAGACCCTCGGAGCTGTGGGAGTCAATAGCATATTACAGCTACAGGAAGAGATACAGCCGGTGTCGCTCAGGAGAGCTGACCATGAGTATGTGTATGGTTCTCTGTTCCTGACACTCCGCCATTATTCCTTGAATGCACTCATAATGGGGTTCAGGGTTTAAAGCTCACAACTTCTCCATGGAACAGTGAGACATGACCATGCATGCCATTGTGTCCTTTATCCAGAATGCAGTGCTAGGGACACTCTTTGTTTCTTCCTTAGCTTACAACTGTCCTCGCTGGTCTTGCCTCATCTCTTACCAGTTTAACTTTGGAAGGCTCAGTCTCTTGTTTTTGTTCCCTGTCCATCTCTTTATAGTTTCTTAAGATCTAGTTGACCTCCAGTAAATCATTCTATCTGCCTCAGGCTCCTCATGTTTAAAATGGGAAGAGAACCAGCTCTGAGCATCCCTTCATCTGAGAGTTATTGAGAGGGTAAAACAAAGTGTTGGTGTAACATATGCTGTTCTCTGCCAATATCCGTTATCTCTGCTTTCTCCTACCACCGTTCTCTTCACTGTGATAAACAGTGTTTTCGTTTTAAACAATCAGCCATTGACCCAAAGCTCACAGCTAATGCGCTCGCCAATGGGCCAATAATGAAAGCATAGATTATGGCAACTGTCATGCTTTCTGCCTCCCTTTTAGAAGAGACGGAGCTCAACCACACAGCTCACACTCAACATTTCATTCAAATGAGCGCTCTCTGAGTTAAGGTGCACACGTTCTTTGACCTGGCCAGCGTCCCCAGTGTGGACGAGGGGCTGGAATGAGCAGCCTCTCTGAGAAGGGCCCACACTCCTCTTCCCAATCCTGTGAGGCCATGGGATGGGGGTGGGCAGTGTTGTTGGACAGGAAACTTGTTCAAAGTTGTCCAGCTAGGGAGAGTCAGGTCTGAGTGACAGAACAGAGGTCTGATTCTAAATCGCCTGCTTTTTCAGTGCTTCCTTGGTACTAAATGGCTCTGGACTCCTGAGAGATCAGAGTAGTGGTCATGGAGGACACTGATAGACACTGCCATGACCATGTTAGCATTACAATATGGAGAAGAAGTGGAATAGCTATTAGACGGTCTCTCCTGCTCACCACAGGGCCTTGACCTTGCCTACCTAGGCTTACCTAAGCCTCCTCTCTTCACAATCCATCAGCATCAAGGGTTAATAGAGGCAGAACAGAGGACTTCCACCATCCAGTTCTCCTTGTGGGACTGATGATCAGTCCTGACAATGTCACCCCATCATAGCTGACTGCAACATCCTCACTACTGATACTATGCTGAGAGTCCTGCCAAACCGCTGGATTGAGCCTGCTCTTTAAAGGGATACCAGTTGCCAAGTTAACTGTGCTGAACTTAGAGGGTGGGAAAGAGCTTCAGATCTTTGCTCTTAATCTTCATTGGTGGAGTCTAAGGAATTAGCATTCGAGAAAGATCTTGATACCTACTCTGAGAACTCAAGCTTCCTATATCTAGTGCTGAAAAGAGTGACGTGCATTCTGTCCAGGAGCTTCAGGCTCTCTGTCATTTTATGCTCTGTAGCACCTCTCCCTTCAAACTCCACCCTGAAAGGATCTGCCTTGGTCCTTATCAGGTAGCTGAAGAAAAGAGAGGTATGGGGCAGGTGAGAGGTGGGCTCAGGGCTGGGGAGAGAGCTGTGGCAGAGGTGGGTGAGGAGGGACAGAGGCCAAGGCCCTGCGTGTCCCCTGATGAGTCACAAATCTCACTGTCTCTAAGCAGCCACCCAGCCACTCAGCCACCAATTCCCAGTCCTGACCCTGGCCCATGTCCCAGTTCTCAGATGGTTTGCACCATGATTGCAGAGTAGGTTTTAAAATTAGGATTTTCCTAGTTCCGCATTGTTTATGTGAGACTCTGAGAAGCCAGTAAACACTATCCACCCACCTCCGCTTCACCTCCTTCCTTTCTGACCACATCCGCTTCTCCTTGGCACACATGCAGACATATTTTTCCCCCTTCTATCACAGAAAAGAAAATTTCCCCTGTTTCCCAAGATTCCTGAGTCCTGGAAGAGGCCTTATCTTTAAGTGGAGGCTTCTCTCATTTCCCAGCCTCACGCTCTGGTTATACTGAGATTCACTAGCACCATGACACCTTGGGATGTGCTTACCCTCCACCATGTGGAGGTCAGTTATCCCATCTGGGACCCAGAAATCTTTTCAGACTTCTCTGCTCAACAGCCCCGAGACCTCAGGTGGGAGGCCAGTTTTCTGGGTCATGTCTGAGGATGGTTTGCCTCTGACTCCAGTTCTAAGCTTCCTGGAGCAGAGCGCCTTTCCTTCCCATGGCTGCACAAGCTGGCAGCTTGCACACAGAAGGGTGTTTAGTCACACCCAAAGGGCAGTTCTGCAAGACCCAGTGTGTGTCTCTTACAAGGATCATGCCTGCAGGCCACACAAGCCCTTTTAGTCCCTTAACACACACAAAGCCTAGTGGTAGGCAGGGAGGGGGTCCCTCCACAATCCTTGAGGAGATCACAGCCCATGGGGTGATGGAACAGATGGCTTCTCCTAATAAAGTATTGTTCCTGCACAGCTGCTGTGGACCAAGAGGAAGCAGTGCTTAGTGCATTACATCTGCTTTTCAGGTACTGTTATGCTTAAACCAGTGTTGAGCAACCGTGGCCTGAGAGTTCTCAAAGGGAACTTTTTCACCTTATGCAGATGTGATTGGACTATTTCACATTCAACCTGAGGAGGTGACAGAAGAGTAAACGGCCACACTTCACTTATTCAGTGGGAACACTGAAATAGAGAAATGCCAGGCAAGGCACAACTCCAAGAAAACAGTTTTCCAAATTTGTTTCACAAGGTTTTGGTGAGCACCTACTTTGTTCCAACATTATGTTTAACTTTGTGACAGAGAAAACCTAGAAAACACACGCATGCATGCACGCACGCACACACAACAGAGCACAAACACCTTACAGGATAAAGGTTACTAGCAGGAATTATATGAACAGAGACTGTTTGTATCTTTCTGAGAGACTGTTGAGTTCCGACTCCCTTGCAAGCTCTTTCACTTTGAATTTTCTCATCTATCCAACCAAGAGGGCAGAACACATGCTTGAGTAGGTAGGTCTTGGGCTGTACCTCTATACTTTGACTCAAGACTTTGGTCTTTGTACTGATAGAGTTGGGCTCTGAGGACCATAAAGAGCTGTGCCTTCAAATGAAGAGATGTAGGTCTGTTCCCAAGAGATGAGCAGTGTATCTCATAAACGAAGAGTCCATACAGCTGGTTCTCCTGGGCTCCAGGGTCACGGGGCCCAGGTGTCTATTCCCTGGCCTCTTCAGGCTTTTGGTTCCTTCAGAGTTTTCTGCATTGTCTGTAGCTGAGAAGATGCTGTGGCTCTGATCTCTGGTAGTGGAAGGAGGCTCCACTCCTGCCTGTACACTACCTTGATCCTCAAAGCCAAGCTTCTCCCAGAGTCCCTGCCTCAATCTAGGATTCTATAGCTCCTAACCAGGACACTCAGGCTCTTTGCACTCCCTCTCTTCCCCCTTCCTCCTCCTCTTCCTCCTCTTCTTCCTCTTCCTTTTCTTCCTCCTCTTCTTCCTCTTCTTCCTCTTCCTTTTCCTCTTCCCTCTCCTCCTCCTCCTCCTCCTCCTCCTCTTCTTCCTCCTCCACTTCCTTGTGCCTTGTCACCAACTGGGAGGAAATGTAACTTATTTATTTGCGTTTACACCATCCAAGTGGGATTCCTAGTGTGAAATCTTCCAGTGGGGCCTTAGAAATGGACATGGTGGGGTCTCCCCAGTTACCCCATAGTAGTTTGCCGACCCAGTCTGGGTCTGCAATCTCATTGCCACAGAGCACCTGCAGTTACAACTATTTATAAAGGTAAGGGTAGATCTCTGTGGTCCAGTGCAATGGTATTAGTCATCTGTTGGTGACGATGAACAGTGAGAATGGTCAGCTGTGCAGGGGTTGGGGGTGCAGAGCCCTTGAGTGAAGGAGAACCACTCTGTGAAGCCTTGAAATCTGGACCTAAACTTGTGTTAGCTTTAAAAGCTGAGGTCAAGACAGTTTTTTCTCCTTCAGATTAGTTGACCCAGAAGTAGTTGTGATTTTTCCACTTGTCTGATTAAGGAGAAGACATCTTCAAGACCAAGAACATACTAATGAAGACACAGTGTCAAATCTCTAGGATACAAAGAGAGGCATCAGACATTTATCAGAAGAATGAACGAAGAAGAGCTGTTTCCTGGGCCCACGGTGGCAGCAGGGGAGCAGGGGCACTAGGCCCCACTAGGGCCAGACAGTGCTGTCACCCTTCTGCTTAGGTGGCTACTAGAGCATTAGTGATCCAGGGAAAAGTGATCATGTTAAACCCAGCTCCTCTGATCATAGCCACAAGAGGCTCATGGATCCCCTAGGCGCTCCATAGCATGGGGAAGAGAGATGTCCCCCAGTACTCCTGCCACCTCCTTTAGCCAGCCCATGGAAAGGACAAGAATGATCAGGATGCACCAAGAGAAATTTCTGGGGCAAATAGAGTTGGGGAAAGAATAGACAAAAAGTCTGAGGAACCAGAATACAGCCTGGCAAACCCTGGATCTGGGTCCCCAAGCCAAGGGTGGGCCTGAGGAAAGACAACATCTGAGGACTTGGAGGTCCATCAGTGTAGGCTGAGGCCCCTTGGCCTCAGTGGTCTAGCAGTCTTCCAAAGTCTAGAAGCCAAGAAATAAAGTCAAACTCAGAGAAATCTGGTTTTTGTTTTTTTGTTTTTTTTCACAAGAACAAGGCCAAGAGAACCACAGAGCAAAATAGCTGTGGAGACTAAGTTGAGATGATCAGGGCAGACAGAGGGCAGGAGCCTCAAAAATCAGAGACTATGATATCACCACTACCAGTATTTACTGGGTGCCAAGCAGTCTCCCAAACGATCCACACAGCAACCTTCCAGCTAGCATGCTGTCTTGGTTATTTCATGAGGAAGCTGAAACTCAGGCAAACCACTCAATAATGTCACACAGCAAGGACGCTGCAGAGGTGGGAGGGGCCTGGCACCGACTCTGCAGCTCCAGTGCACTCTCTGCAGTCAGTATCCAGCTGTCACAGCCAGTACAAGCCTGGGTCCCGTTACCCTCTCCCCACCATCCCCCAAGCACTGGTTCTCTTCATAGGTGACATCAGAGGTGAGGTATATGCCCAGGGGAGGGCAGGGTGCCAGAGGATCAGGACTCGGCCAGTGCGACTCACAGCTGCTGGGAACACTGAGTTGTTTCACTGGTATCAAAGGTGGGGAGATGGAAAGAGTTCCAGTTCTGGCCAAATAGCACCCAGGAGGGAGGGAAGGGTGTGGGGAGGGATCAGGTTCATGGATGCTGAACAGAGGGAGGAGGCAGGCATGGGAAAACAGAAGGATGGAGGTGGGGGGGGCGTGGCCTAGTGGCAGAGATACTAACTTTCCATGGGGGTTTCTCAGCACGCAGCATCTCACTGCTTGCTGGGCAGGGCACAGATGTGAGGGCTTGCCAGCTGCAGCTCAGCCTGGGCAGGAGCTACGAGGGAGGGTGCTCACAGCTGTGTGTGCCCCGAGGGCAGAGTGGTGGAAATGTCCTACCAGCACACAGAGCGGGTACTCATCTACAGTGGACAGAGCTGGGTCCACACGGACACACACACACACACACACACACACACACACACACACACACACGGACAGAGGGATTCACAAGGCAAGATTTCTCACAGCACCATGTTTAGATCGGAGGCCCTGGCAGCTATTATGGATGTCAATGATTCACACTCTTGCTCTTGCTTGATCTACAGTGACAGATCTACACGGAAGCACCAGCCCCATTTGGCAAAGGAGGAGGGCCACAGAGAGCCTGTGTGATGTTCGGGATGACAGTTGGAGTTAGTTGCTGTGGCAGTGTACTCATTTCTTGTAAAGCTCCTAGGGAAGGCCAGTCCCTAAGCCTAGGGAAGCCCCAGGGAAGGCCAGTCCTTAAGCACCCCCCCCATGATCCTTCACCTACTGCACAGTGCTCAGTGCTTACTTGGTACTCCACAGTGCTGGTGGAGGAGGCACAGTTAGTCTTGCAAATGCTGTAGCTTGAACGTGGGGGAAGGGACTTGTGTCCACAAGATTAGCTGTGTCAGAGCTGAGACTTAGATCTATGAGAGAGGCTCCCACAGGACAGCTCAGCTTTCCGTTTCTACAAGTCGCACTATTTACCTGCATCTTCCCAACTACCCTGCTTGTGAGTCGGTTGGCTAACCTCTTAAACAAGTGCTTATTTAAGTCCTGTGTCTAAGGCAGTATATGGAGAGGCTCATAAAGATGCCTGAGACCTGGTTCCTGGCAGGCATAGGTCCTATATAAGTGGGTCGCAGAAATGGAGGAATGGGAGCAGTGTCAGCAAGGCGAGAGGAGGTTCTGGGGTGCTAGGCATAGTGGGTTACATCAGTGTCTGCTGCTTCCTCTCTGCTCCCTGGGCAGGAGTGCAGAGGTAGCCAGTAAAAGGCAGCGTGCAGGTGCTCCGAAGCCATTCTGCTCAGACTGTTGTGTCTCTCCTCTCCTTCAAAGGCTCAGGGCTCTGGCTTTTGTCCTTGGATGGATCATCTCTGCTCTGGTGATTCCGGTGTCAGTGTAGAGAGTCAGCAGGGGAGCCAGCATGCAACACAGGCCTTAGGAACCTCATACTCCTTAGATGTTAAATTGAAATCAGGAGCTCCTACAGTGGGGGGCCCTTCAAGCTGCTGAGGGAATCTGAGGAACACCAGCATACCTGCAAGGTGCTTTTCTTTACTTCTGTCTTCCCTGGGGTCTGTGTTCTTAACAGCAGACCCTGCTGGGTGGGGCAGAACTACAACGGCTTTGGAATCAGATCTGGGTCTGTGTTCTGGCCTGTCACTCAGCTGCATAACTTTGTCACTGAGGCTCTATCAGGCCTCAGAGGCCTAAGCTGAAAAAGTCAGGATAGTAATGTTCTCTTACAGAGATGCACCTTGGGCTTTGTTAAGTGGCGTCCAGCTATAGTTTAACCGTTCTCACCACTCGGTCCATTCTCATGGTCTTCCTCACTCTTCCCATCTTCCTTATGCCAGAGGGCTGTGTGCTTTATCCCACAGCACCTGGCTACCCTAGGGTAGGCGATAGAGGGAGTGACACGTGGCTAATCTGAAGTTTGGGTTGCGCTGGGCAGGTAGGACTTCCAGGTGTACAACTCCTGAAAGATTTCTTGTTGTCACTAGAGCACAACATAAATCCTTCATCTGTTCCTCAGAGACGTGCACAATGTACTTCCTGTCAAGCCCCTGGCTCTGTCTCCTATCATATTGTCCCATATTCTCAGAACTCTGCCATCATTAGCTTCTCATGTAGTCCTTACACATGCCAGTCTCTGCCCCAGGGCCTTAGCATGTGCTCTGGGAGAAGAATACTCTTTCTCTGCCACTTGGTTAACTGTGTGTAGTCCATGGGGGTAAGTGTGAACTGAAGTGTTAAGAATCACTTCCTCTGGGACTCCTTCCTTGATCCACCTACCTCTATCTTCCCACACTGAACTAAATTAGGTCTCTTTTAGAACTCCATATTTTCCTGATTCATGCACCTTGCTGGTATTTTTAGTTACATAGTGTACACCCACTTATAGCTTAATGTCCATTTCCTCAGTGGGAGAGATGTCAGAGACTGATGGGAAAGCATGGGTGACAATGACGTGAAGGTAACAGGGAAGGGCAGGCAGGGGTAGCAGGGGCTTGGAGGGATGACAGACCAGATACAGCAGAAAGCCCAAGAGTAGGCTGTGTGAATTTAAGGCTTCAGAGGTACAGCTATGAGGGCCTCTGTGTGGACAGATTCCAAGAAGGCAGCAGGCACAGGGCTCCAATCGATGCTGGAAGTGTGGGGCATTCAGTTTCCTGGGAACTCAGAAACAGGCCAGGAAGCAGGAGCGGGCTCCAGGGAGGAGTGCGCCATCGTCTGTGTGGGAAGGATGGTCTGGCCTTGCAGTTGTCTGAGAGGTCTGGAAGCTCACCAGTGTCCCTTGGACCCAGATGAGGGAGCTCTCTTGGTGAGACAGGATGATGCTAACAGAGCTAAGATACAGGGGTGCAAGGTAAATAGTCTCCTTTCCTTGGTAGTGTGCAGCCCTGGGCTAGACTTCTGGGATTCCACTCCTGCTGTCTCTGAGCCAGACCAAGGCCCTGGTTTTCCTGGCAGCACTTACAAAGTTGAACAGCAGAGGCAGGGGAGGATGGAAAGCCAGACAGGAAGCTGATAATTGTGGGCCGCAGAAGCAGCTGCTGAAAATGAACGAGTTCAGACCCAGGTTAGTTATGTAAAGCTGCTTCTGTCCCTTCCAGAGTCCCACAATTCCCCTCAATATCCACTCCAGGATCATGCGTTCTGGTGTGGGTAGAAAGATACCAGTATAAGACTTGGAAGATAGAGAGCCCTCCCACACCTGCACCACTAGGCCTCCGGTATTCACAGCCAGAATCGATCACTCTGCATTATCCAGGCCAGAGCCATCCAGACCGCCTGATCTCTCACCGATACCCAAGCCTGCCACTCTGGGCAGGGAGAGCAATGTTATACCCCTAAAAACAACCCCTTATTCAGCACGAGCACAGGCTTAAAGGTGCAAGTCAGCAGGACCATGTCAGGAAGCCAGTTCTCTAGTGTTGGTGTAGTAAGAGCCATTTAAGATCACAAGGACGCCAATCCATTCTTCGGCTACAGCCAACTCTGTTGGAAAGAACATAGCCCGAGCCAAAGGGAGGAGTACAGAAAAGCACTTCAGAAGGTTCATTTGACATCAGCTCAATGGTTTTTGATTCCTTTCAATGGGCGTGGCATCTTGTATGTGCAGGGGACACCAAGACTCATAAGATAGTGTCCCTGTTCTGAGAGGGGGACCTCTCTTATCTGGAGAGGAAAGACTTGTGGAAGTCACATAAACACAATGTGGGATATTTGGGGACAGAGGTTTCAGGGCGGATGAGCAGCAAAAGGGCCTGGGCATCAGGAAGAGCAGGATGTCGGTGAGGATGACAACAGCTGGTGTTGACTAAGAGCTCACACTGCACAGGCACCATCAATGCACCTTCATGCAGACTGCTTCATGAGGAACCTTCACAGTGACCCTACAAAATCTGTGCTACCATCATGCCTGTTTAAGGGGAACGAGGGATGAGGTTTGAGGAGGTAGAGGAACCAGCCTCGGACAACAGAGAATCTGAACATAGGCTGACTGGCTCCTGAGCAGAGTTTGAATGTAAACCGAAGAGACACAATGTAAACCAAAGAGACACGTGCATGAACAGTGGTCAGAGAGAGTAAATGAACTTTCTGTATTAACTGAACATAAAGCTGATCCAAGAAAGAGAACAGGCAAAGTGGACATGGTGGCCATGACAATGCCAGGGCTATCTGTCTGGGTGGTCCAGAGGGTATACCCCATGCATAAATCTTTTAGTGTCCCATCATCTCTTCTGCTATGGAGATGCTTCATACTTGGTAACCAAACAAATGAGAAAGGAATCAAAACCAGATATTCACTTGTACATTTCATAAGACATCACCCATGTTTACAGGAAGCCCACCAAGTAGTTATTATGTTCTTAATAGAAAAAGAAACCAATGCTCAGAAAGGTTGGATATCTTCCTCCAAGTTCATCACTAGTTCCTAAGTGATGGAGCCAAGGCTTGAACATGTGCCCATGTGCTTTCCATCGACCTCTCCTGATTTTCACTGATGGACACCACAACAAGAGAACTTGGAAATTGTGGTCTGCCATTCATGGTGGAGCTATCACTATTTTCTGCAGAACAGAAAGAATGAATTCCTTTTGTGTTTGAAGTTGTCTTCAAAAGCATTTTCCAGAAGGTGGCTTATCCGAAGCCTGGTCCAAATTGCCTGTAGTACACTTGGTAAATAGGAGCTAGAAATAATTAGCTAAAGAACTGTCACCAGTGTTAATTATCTGTGCCAATCCAGGCAGGTGCTGACGTGGAGGATGAAAAGCTATGGGAGAGCATCCTTTGGAGAGTGAGGCCACCCGGGCCTGGCCATTGTGTAGGCCAAATCCTCCACCCTGACTCATGGTCCCAGTTGTCTCTTTTCATCAGAGGGCTTCTTCAAACGTACCTGTCCTGGGTCAGGGCTACCAACATCCTGCCCCTACAGCAAGATCCTTCCCTGCCTTTTCTGTCCCAGAGACCCTTCACATTAGATCCATTTTGGTTCTCTGCCTACTCCCTAGGCTTCTTTAAATCTTTAAATTTTTTAAAAATCTTTAAATTCTTTAAATCTGGTCTCGTCATCTAGAATATCGACTCTGATCCTTGGTTATTCTGTACGCCTTAGCTGCAAATAGTTCTATTATTTAATCGTATGTATGTATGCGTGTTGGTGAATGTGCCTGAGGAGATTAGAGAGGCGTTAGCTCCTTGAAACTGGAGTTACAGGCAGTTGTGGGCTACCTGATGTGGGTGCTGGGAACCGAAATCAAGTCTATAAGAACAACATGTGCTCTTAACCACTGAGCAATTCTGCCAGCCCATAATATACATTTTTGATAAATGAAGGACTAAGTAGCTTGTTACTGAGCATCCTATTTTTACAGACAAGCACCTTGGATTTTGTAGACACTGTAACTTGCCAATAAGTGGTCAGGTTGGATTAAACTTGTCTCTGAGTCCCATATCTGTTCTTTAAAATGTGCTTGTAGACTCAGCAGTAGTAAAAGGTGTGTAAGAAACAATTCAACAAACAAGCACCATCTCCTTAAAAGGAGCATTGGGAAGAGGAACACTTTCATGTAACATGTAAATAAGTACACATTCATTTCTCTAGTTTTATATTTTTGGGAGTTTTAAAATCAGTTCTTGGAGAATATCACACAATGTATTTTGATGATATTCATTCTTTCCCCCAGTTCTTCCCAGACCCATCTCTTTTATGCCTCACCTAACTTTTGTGTCTTTTTTTAACCTATTGAGCATAATTTGTGCTGCCTACATACTCTTGAATGTGAGACCTTCTGCCGGAGCATGGTTGGCCTTGGCTGCACATTAGTTGAATGTGGATTTAGAGGCTGGGTAGAGCATGGCCCCGTGGTGGTTGTTTGCCTAGCATGTCTGTGAGGTCCTTGGGTTTGACTCTCAGCATATGCAGATACACCCCCCCCCCCCACACACACACGAAAACGAAGTAAATCTCCCCCCTCTTCCTTTCCATCTACTCTCCTCAAGCGGGGTAGTCAGTTTATCGGACTTGCCCACCACAGGCATTAGGCAAATGCAAGTGTGTGTGTGTGTGTGTGTGTGTGGGGGGGGATGGTGGCCTTAAACTCTCATTTCCAAATGTCTGTTTCAAGAGCCTGCTCTTTTCACGGCTTTTCCCAAGACACAGGCAGTCTCCATTTTGTTTCCTTTACTTCCTTTTCCTCTGAGCTACAGGAAGTGGGAAAAACCCTAACCTGCTTAGCCCTCTAGGACCCATGGCTCATGGGCCTCCATTTGAAGGCTTTCTGTAACACAGTCTCTCTTTATCCCTTCCCACATGTAAAAGCTCAAAGAGACTGAACCTGTGCTAAGTTAGTAGAGGACAAGCCCACTAGAGAAAAGCATGTCAAAGCAATTCTTGGCAGAAGAAAAGAGTCCTCACCAGCAGAGGCTTCTCAGGGGCCTGTGAATGGCAGACAAGCAGTCACATGGGAAGCGTTCTTTATTATATTTTTAAAGAAGGTGACAAAATTAGCAGGTGCAGACTGGGCACTGGGGGAAAGGCAAGTACTGATTCCTAAAGGGAGGATCTGGATTGTTTCTCAGTATTCCCTGACTGGTGGGGATGGTCAAAGACAGGGCTACCACGGAAGGGGCTTAGTTCATAGAGGAGTTTGGGGGATCAGGAGAGAGCACCTGTACGTGGTCTTGGGTTCAAGTTTTATGGAGCTGGAGGGATGCAGGAGATGGAGCAGAGGGGCTTATCTCAAACATGAAGAGCCCAATGCAGTCCCAGAGACAAGCCATCTGGGTGGGCCTGTGTGTAGGATGCTGGAAGAGAATGGTGTCAAGTGAGGGTAGTGACAGGGAGGTGGGGATGATGCCAATCATGTGGGTGCCAGTGGAGAGGAGAGTTTCAGTCCAGAGAAACAGATATAAGCAGGTCACAGCACTCTGCATGGGGACAGGCACACAGACTGTGCCCTGTACCCTCTATAGAAATGAGTACTATGCTATGGTATGATTCTCACCAGGCTGTATGCATGTGATGCTGACCCCTGCACCCTGGCAGAATGCCACAGTAGGCATTTTCCAATCAAGGTGGCCCTAGAGCTGCCCTTGGCCATGCTGCACTGTGTTGAAATCAGCCTCTATGTCCACGCTGTCATTGTTTCGTCTGGGCAGATTTTTCTTGGTTTTGAAGAGCCTATACTTTTCTTAGAAGGCTGATAGTGCACTGCTGTAGATGTGGGGTCTGGGGTGTGCCGTCATTTTTCTTCAGTGAATAGTTTGATCTTGCATTAATGCCCCTGTGAATTGGAATGGGCACACATCCTGGAAGGAACACTATGAGGAGCAGGAGAGTGGGGTAGGGAAGTAGTGAGGCTGAGCCATGCCCTCTCCTGCCTTACAGTAGCAGGACAGCAGTGTTAAGTGAGGCCAACAGCTCCATTTAATGCCAGAGGAGAAAGCGTTTTACATACGTACAGCCCCTCATTTCAATGCCGAGAATAACCCTTCTGCAGGATGGAATTGACCAGATCTTCATGGGCAGACAGCCCCTAACTTAGAAAACTTCGATGTAGGATGTTTTGACTTTATGATGGTTCAAAAGAAGTCAGCATTCAATGGAGACTAGGCTTGGAATTCTATTCTTCCTGAGCCAGCGATACATGGATGATGCTCTCACAATGCCAGACTGGACAGTGGCAGTGAGCAACCTCAGGGTAAATATCTGACAATCTATGGTTTGCCATGCTGCTGAGCTGAGCTGCTCAGTAGGTTAGATGTATCAAGTGCTTCTAAAGAAACTTATGATACACTTAGAATGGTTTTATCAGAAGTCTGAGAAGCTGGCTTATTTGGTAGCTTGTCATTGGACTTCAGGTCAGATCCCTAGCACCCAAGTAAGAGATCGCATGGTGCATGCACCTTTAGTCTTAGTGACATTCTAGCTGGAACAGCAAGCTTTGGGTTTGGTGAAAGACTTTGTCTCAAAAATATAGGGTAGAATCAGCACCGGGACAAAGATCCCTCTCAGGAGATCGAAAGACCCAGGAGAGGGCCAAAGACACGCCCCACAGCTCACCAGG
>CM052711.1:25554234-25625160 GCA_028551405.1 Uromys caudimaculatus | reverse complement strand
GGGTAGGTGGGAGGAGGAATTCCCTCACAGAGGCGGGGAGGGCGAGGGGATACGGGGTTTCCAAAGAGGAGACCCAGAAAAGGGGCAACATCGGAAATGTAAATAAAGTATCAAAAAAAAAAATTAAAAAAAAAAATAGGGTAAAGGGCTGGCAAGATGGCACAGAGCTTACAATGCAAATTGGGTGACCTGAGTTTAACAATTAGAACCCATGGTAAAATTGTCCTCCAAATCACACATGTACATCACTGCACATGTGTGTCTTCACATGTGCACAAATAGGCACATACATCAGACAGACTGACACAATAATCAATACATATATACATAAGCCGGAGAGTGATGGAAGAAGACACCCAACATCAATCTCTGCACACACGCGCGCGCGCACGCACACGCGAGCACACACACACACACACACACACACACACACACACACACACACGCACACGCACACACACGTGCACACCCACACCCACCCACCCACTCAAGAACATTAAGTAGACCACAAGCTGAGATGTATCAGTAAAAGCAAACAAGTTCTGGACACTGAGGAGACTTGTCCAAGGTAACTAAATCAATATGTGGCTGAGGAGGCAGGTCTCTGTGGCATTCAGGACACTCCTGCTTCACTTGTAGGCACTGTCAGCTCTGTGTGCCTGGGCTACCCTAGAGAGCACTTCAGGAGCAAAGCTCTTGACACGAAGCATGCAGAGCCTCAGGAGGTCCATTCTGGGACTGTGAACACCCTCCATTCCCCAAAGGGGCTGCCTGGGACTTCTGTCCCGGAAGTCCCCCTTCCTTCTACTTACACATCAGCCTCTCCAGCCATCCCAGCCCCACCAGTAGTGACAGGTCAGAGCAGTCCTGAAAAGGGCAGGGAGGGCAAGCATGCCAGCCCCAGGAGGACTTGGACTAATGAAGAGGATCCAGGTACCCAGGTAAAACACAGGGTTCAGGGAGCAGTCTGGGACAGAGCAGGCAGGAACTGGAACAGACTGGAGGACACACAGACTGGTGGAGCAAGCCTGGTGCTGGCCAGAGGCTCGGATGGATGTGGGGCAAAGGTATTCTTCATAGCTGCCAATGCCTCCATGGGAGGGCAATGAGGGCATCGGTAGCATTTTCAATGGGCTCATGATAGCTGGCTTCTCCACAGACTCTCAGCCACTGCCCTGCCAGAGAACACTCACTCATTTGCCTATCTTACTTCTGTGAGCCCAGAGGGTCCCTGGTCCTTTCCTTCTTAGCAATGTTTAGAAAGGAACAAGAGGAAAGGGACAGGGACCTGAGTCCAGATCCAGTGAGTGAGACACAGACTCTCCCATGGGGGCTTCTGGGCCTGGAGCAGGTGAGCACACAATTGGGGGGGGGGAGTGGAGTGACACTCCCCTGGGGAAAAGAGAAGCTTCTGAGGACCTGCGACAAAATAAATGCAGAGGTAATCAGATACTAAATGCAGGAAGCTGCAGGCAGAAGTTCTTCCCCAGCCGGAAATGGCATCACCTAAAAATACTGAGCTGTGGTTCTCCCAGGAATGCTCAGCAGCCCACATTCAATCTAGAATGGCTTGGGGATTATGGGTTAGAGTAAATAAAGAAGATCATCTAAGCAACATAACCATAGGTTTTTAGCTTAAAATGACATCTGGTACCAACATATTGTCTGTCTCTGAGAAACTCAAATTGCCAGTCGTCCCAGGAGTCTCTGTTGCTTTCAGCAAATTATCCATCCTGAGTTGCTCTAGTTGGTGGGAAGAACACACATTTGAATTTCAGCCTTCCTTTAGGTATTGGAGTGCCTGGTGTTACCCAGGAGACACTGCTGGGGACAGCCTGGTCATTGGACAGAATACTGTTTGGCCACTCAGCAGAGGCAAGGCAGTGAACTAGGTCTGTACACATTGTGGTGGTCAGTTTGCACCTCGCCAGCCATACCTCAATCAACTAAGACATCAGCCTTAAATGCACAATCTGTATGGATTTTCTTCAAGAAGGAAAATTCTTGTTCTGACAGATCTAATCTGTTTCTGCAATAGCCTACTGGTGTGACCCAGGTGAGTTACTTAGCATTTCAGGCCGTTCTTCCCTCATCAGTAAAGCAGGGAATGTTTTGGACTGCCCTAAAAGTATATAAAAGACTGCCCTAACATTCTTGTCTCCCATTCCTAAACCTGTTATCTGTCCTCAGCAGCTGGCCCTGCATACCTACCTGTGGTCATTCAAACCCACTCCTTCCCTCTGACCTTTGATCCAGGAGCTCAGCTAGTTTCCAGGGGAGCCAGCCTAGAGTCCTAGGATCCAGAGATGATAAGAAGTGACCTTCTGGGTTTATTGCTGGCCCTGACCTTGTTCTTCCCCAAGGATCATGAAATCCCAACTTCAGATCCTCCCTTTGCACAACTGGCCATCTTTGAAGAGTCAGGCAGGATGAGACTGCAGCTGATTTCTTATTTCTGATGATTTGGAATTTATTCATCACCTGATGCCACTGAGAGAGATGAGCAATCACAGGCTTTTCCTCTCATTCGATGCTGCCCAAAGCCCACCTAGTAGCTAACTTCATTGTCTCTTATTGATTGCCCAATACAGAAACATCAGCTACAACCCATGTGCACAATCACGGGTGGCTAGATGGCAGCAGTGACTTTAGTTGCCATGAAACTTGACATAAAGCCACATGGAAAACACCAAAAATCTCTAGCTTTGGTGAGAATAGTGAGCGTGTGGCCCCAACTACTAGACTCTAGTTCTGACAGCTCATCTGGCAGAGCTCAGAAAAGTTGAGCACATCTGGATCCCTCAGGCAGATGCTCCAAGAAGCCAGAATAGTCTTGGGGTAGGTCATGAATTAAGCTCTAAGAGTGAACTAATCCTGGCCCTATATGATCCAGCTTTGGGAGGTCCCGTGTCCTATACATCTCTGTAGGAGTCAGAGAAATCTCAAAAGTTCTCATCAACAAATATGAACAAGAACGCAAGAGCTGCGATAAATAAAATAGTAAGAACTATCATCTTGTGTGTGTGTGTGTGTGTGTGTGTGTGTGTGTGTGTGTGTGTGTGAGTGTACAGTGCAACGGATCTCAACCTGTGAGTCACAACCCCTTTCACAGAGGTCACCTAAGACCATTGGAAACCACAGATATTCACAATGCGATTCATAACAGTAGGCACAACTCCAGTCATGAAGAAGTAATGAAAATAATGTTATGGTTGGGGGTCACCACAGCATGAGGAATGGTTTTAAAGGGCCACAGTCAGCATTAGGAAGGTTGAGAAGCATTGCTCTAGGTTTATGTGTGGGAACATGCATATATGTGCATGTGTAAGGAAGCTATAGGTTGATGTTGGCTATCTTCCTCTCTCTTTCCACCATATTTATATATTTATTTTTGATTCGGGGTCTATCATTGAGCCAGAGTGCACCTACTGGCTTGACAGTGAGCATTGAGATCGCTTGTCTCTACCTCCCCTGAGGTTACAGCTCAATTTTGACATGGGTGCTGGGGACCTGAACTCAGGTCCTTGTGCTCCTGTTTCAGGCACCTTACCAAGCAGCTGTCTCTCCAGTCCCTGAACCACTAATTCTAAGAAACAAAGTCACACGGTAGAAGGTGTGAGGCTTCTGTGGGAAAGAGAAAAGCAGAGAGACCATTGTATACCAGGTCTCCTGACCATCCTAACAACACTGGCCCAGACCTGGTCCTGTTATCTGTCTCCCTGGGTGAAGTAGCTATGTGGTCCAGGTGGCCGGGCTCTGGTGGGAATAACAGCTTCTGTTTTCTGTCTCAAAGAGTCCCCAGATTCATAGAATTTGTGAGACTCTCTCTAGGTCCTTAGGAGAGGCAGAAAGGGTGGTAAGGGTGGAGCTAAGTTGGAACTCCCATTTGTTATCTGCACCCCAACTGTGGGCCTCTGCTTTCTAAGCTTGGGTATCTGGCTGAGAGGCCTAAAACACATGATGTCCCCAAGTGTGGAGTGAAACCTAGAAGTCTCAGAAGTGTTCAGACCTCCTTGTGGCAGAGGCTGGAACTGCTTGCTGTCTACCACATAGGTGGACCACTGGGGACTGTGTCTGGGCCTGGCTAATGATCTGTTGTAGAAATGTGATAAGCCCTTTGATGTCTCTGCAAGTAACCAGGAATATGACTTCTTTTTGGCCACCTCTAATGGAAGAAAACTCAAACTCCCAAGGTCAAAGAACATATCTTAGAAAAAGATCTGACTGGAATGTCTTCCTGCAGAGGGCTTCTGAGAGTGTCTGGTGAATGCAGGTCATCAGAGTTCACAGCACAATTCCTGGCACATAAAGCTCACTTAATAAATGTCCAATATTATCTAGTCTCCTACAACCCAGCGAGTCAGAGAGCAGGGCTCTTGGCTGCTGACAGGTGCTTCAGAACCTGTGGCTCTCCATGGTTTATTACTTTCTGGCTAAATTTCTATCCAGGTCATGGTGATTTTGCCTAAGAGAATATAAATTAAGTTCAATAAGTTGCATGATCCAGGCTCTCAAAGACTTTATTAACAAAAGGAGACATTACTCAGGGCCGTGGCCTCCCAGGCTACAATTTTGTAATTTCGTCTCAAGGCAGGTAGGCCTTACTGGCAGCAGTGTCTGTCTATATTCTTAGGGTGCAGCTCTCCTGTGCTTCTGGATTTCTCTTTCAGCATTCATTCCCATCTTTTAGAGAGATTCATTAGAGACTAGTGTTGTTGTTAGTCGCTTATTATATTTCTATTATAATTGTGCCCACAAGCCTGGTCTCTGGATAGACTGACACAAGACAGTCTGTGGTTGAGTTGTCTGATGAGTGTTTGGGTGAACAACCTGCAGTAACCGAGAGAAGCCTGGAAGCTCAAGAAGGATGTGTTCCCTCAGGCAATGCTTTTGAGTATGCTGAGATCCAGCTCTGGCCTTGGCTGAGGCAGATTTCTGAAGGCCCTCCATGAAGCTGTGGCTACCGGACGATGCTGATAGCAAAGACAGCATACACTAACTTCCCACGCCCGCCACTCCCTTCTTCACTATTCAAGGAGTGCCTGCAGTAAGTGGGTGTTGTCACTGAGAGGGGCGGGTGTTGCCTAAACTCCTGTTCTCTGAGTGCATGGGGTTATGACTGCCAGGCCCTGGACCACCCAGGATTCTGTGAGCATTTCCTACATGCCTGCTATGTGCTGAGCACTCAATATAACAATCACCTTGGTTCACCTTATCAACACATGTCAGAGTTACACGTGTCCAGGTCACAGGCATTTTACAGATGTAGAAACTGAGGCCTGCAAGGATTATGCAATTTACACAAAATCATATTCATAACTGCCACAGCTGGGATCGAAACCACTGGACTCTCTAATCTTGGGAAAACTAATTTAAGTGCATTGTTAAAATGGTTAAGTTAGAGATATGAGAAATTTTAAACAACCATTTTCCAATTAAACAAATGAAGACACAGAAAAGCCTCCTCTGATGGTCATTCAGCCAAATGATGGTCAGTGTCCCCTAGACCCTAGGCATTCTCTTTTGGGAGGTAGGGATAGAGGCTAGAAGTGGCCAGTAGATGGGCAAGCTGACTCTCACCAGGGGCTCTGGACCAAACTGGCTACTCTTGGCCAGGGTCCGCCTCAAGCAGATTCTCGATTTGAAGTCCTTTCCCTAAACAGGTGATTGCTTCTTTCAGACTTCCAGACTCCTGGGAGACAGTGTGGTACAGGGCAGAGACATGCACAGCAAAGACATAAGGCTCTGTTGAAATCCTTTTCCTCCACCTTGTAGCTTCCAGGTTACTGCTCCAGTTTCTTCAGGTGTTAAGACAGGGCTCACAGCTACTTCACAGAGTTATAAGATTAAACGTGTGGCAAGAGAACACTGAAGCTTTATAAACCTCAGTAATTAAGTCCATAACTAAGTGTATTTTCATGAGGGTGTGGATAGCAGTTAGGATTCCAAACATAGTTGATCAGTGAAAGAGGAATTTAATAAACGAGGCTCCAATTAGGTGTTTGTGTATGCGGCACCAGGAAGTCCAGAGTTCTATACTCATCCAGCTGGCAGCAAGGACTCGGGGAGGACTGCCCAGCCTCTCTCTGGCTGCCCTTCTCTGCACCGAGCAGCCTGACAGCCAACGATGGGTGTCACTGTTCACTGGAGCCTGCATGTGGATGGACACGGCTATGGAGACACATGGCCTTTACTCAGATCTGTCCCTCGTGGGGTAGGGCGATGGCGGTGGGATGGGGATGAGGCATGGGAAAGATGTCAACTTACAGCAGTGTCAATCTCCAAACCACAAAGGCTACGAAGACCAAACACAGACCAAAAGGAGGCTGCCTCTCCACATACATATCTACTACCTCGTTTAAAGTCATCAATCAATCAATCAATCAATCAGTTAATTAATTTTTGCGTGTCTGTATGTGTACGCACGTGTATGGAGTCTGCTCATGCATGTGTGTACATGTGTAGAAGTCGAGATCAACCTTGTGTGGCATTTCTCAGTTGATATCCACCTTGTGTTTTAAGGCAGGGTCTCTCATTGGACTAGGCTCGCCCATTAGTACCACAGTGTCTCTGGGCTATTTCCTCAGCCTATAAGGACTTGCTAAACATCTAAAACAAAATGGAAACAAACAGATCTTGCTGCTTAGTGGAGGTTAGCCCTGGATCTCACTGTGTAGCCTAGGCTGCCTTAGTAGCAGCATTTGCTGTGATTTTTCAGACCAAGTACATAAATTCTTTAAGTATCAAGACCCAGTACACGGAATAAACCAAATGGATCCCATTTCTTCTTTCACTATTCAGCCATTAGCATCTTCTGTGCACACTCTATGCTGGGCACCTCTGGGAAGGTACTGTTTATGATAATAAAAATGCTATTGAACATTAACATTTTTGGTTTTTTTTGGTTTTTCAAGACAGGGTTTCTCTGTGTAGCCCTGGCTGTCCTGCAACTCACTCTGTAGACCAGGCTGGCCTCGAACTCAGAAATCCGCCTGCCTCTGCCTCCCAAGTGTTGGGATTAAAGGTGTGCGCCACCACTGCCCAGCTGAACATTAACATTTTTAACAGTCATGCACACAGATTCTAACTGAATTCTTGAAGTGAACGATGGATTTTAATGCCCACTTAGAGGCTGGAAAACTGGTGCTCAGAGAGAGACTGTCCTGAGACATAGTTACCAGATGACGAAGTTAGCGCATGAGTAGCTCCAATGAAATGGGAGTTAGTCCATGGATAGCTTCAATGGAATGGGAGTTAGCGCACAGGTAGCTTCACTCACTCACTAGTTTACTCTTTATTAAATGGTTGAGATTGTTCAGAATTAATTTTTGCGTCTGTTTGGTAGAGATCTGTCAATCTGACAAGGACTGGCATTTAGAAGGTTGTACGTGAATTTTGAATGCACTATACCTCCCATAATATTGAAATAAATTCTGCAATAATTTTCAAGGAGAGAAGAAATGCCGTTTAAGCAGGGAAGTTTGTTTTCTGGGAAGGTTTCTAACTAGGAGACTCCAATCAGGACTTGAAACAATGTGGCCCATCCTGCATTCTAACACAGTGGGGTTTGAGGAGGTAGCGCCATGGCCCACCTCTCCCGATACTACTTACCTCAGAGGGCACAGAAAGAGAAGACATGGAGCCTGCCTAGGAGGGGACAACAACACAGACTCCTTATTTTAAAGATAACACTATAGTTTAGATTCTTAGTTTTAGGTTTCTTGCTATTTGTTTTCTACCAGAACTCAGAAACCAGAGCTATGCCAGCAAGCACCTTCTCCTGAGTCTGACTCAGCATCTCAGGGGCTTCCAATGCCAGGGACACAGCCTGGTCTGGAAATTTTTTTGTATATATATTTTTTACTTTTTGAAATTAAAATACAATTATATCATTTTGTCCCTTCCATCCCTTCCCTCCAAATGTGCCCCCTTGATCGTTCTCAAATACATGGCCTCTTTTAATTATTGTTTTATGTATATGTGTACACACACACATACATAAATATCTCACACACACACACACACACACACACACACACACACACACACACACACCCCTTCCTAAATATATCAATGAGATCCGCTCATTCTACGTAATGTTACTTGTATGTATTTAGTTTTAGGCTGACCATTTGGATGACCAAATTGGGGCCTTCTCTAGAGAGCACTATATCTCTGCTCACAACATTCCTTAGTTGCCTGTAGTTCTTCCTTCAAGATCACAGGGCCAAAGTTCCCTTTAGTATTCACCACTTGACAACATAGAGGCGTGAGATAAGTCTCAGGAATGTGGAGGGAAAGGCAGAGAGCATGATGGGATGGAGTGACAGAGAGCATGATGGGATGGCATGACCTGACATTCCTGCAGATGTTTGTTCGTTGGGTCCAGACACTGTTCTAAGTTTTAGGGTCACAACAGTGAACAATGTAAAGTCCCTTCTCCAAGAGACCTCACCTGCAGGCAACAAACAGGCAATGAGAGCAGGAGCTGCTTTCTAGTCTGAGGGGCAAAGGTGGCTTCTTCACCTTTGTAAATGAATGCCAACAAGGAGAAGGGATATCTGACGATAGATATTCTGACTACATGGACAACAGCAAAGGCCTGGAGGTGTGAATGTATTTTGTGCAGCTGAGGCCAGCTTAGGGAAGGTGGGCAGCGGTGTAGTTGAAGAGTAGCAAGCACATTGGTAGTGCAGATACTCTGGGCCCCTGGAAGCCATGTTGGTGGACTTGGGTTGTACGTCTTCTATGTGTCTGTCAACCATTCTTAGTGTCTGGGGACCCAAAGGAGAACAAACCATGGCCCTGATTTCATGCATCTGGTGATCCAGCAAGGGATGACAGGCAAAGAAGGAGCTGAACTGAGCACCCCTTGGCAAGTGCTGGGGTGCTTGGAGGGGCTCAGGACTCATGAAGGGCTTTCAGAGTCTGCATATTCAACTTTGTAGGGACGGTAGTGGTGTCTTACAGAGTGGCCATGCCTCACACCCAGAATGGTCCTTTTTCCCGCTTGGTCTAATCATTTAATCTTCCTGAGGTTCAAGTCCCTTGTGCATAAACCGAGGCTTTTATCTAAAGAAAACAAGGCCAAGGTGTGAAAATGCTTTGAGGCCTGTGAATCCTAGATAAATGTTCTGTGCTTGTTATTAGCTCAGTGTACTCTCTCCTATCCACCTGTGACCCCGTGTGAGCACGCACACGGGCAGATGCACAAGCTCCTCATATCTCTTCACTGATCTATTCAGGCTAGTCTCCTGGTCTATAAGGATCTACAGGCGGGCCTCTCATCTCAGGCCTGATGGTTTCTGTGAAGACTCTAGCTCTCAGGGGGGCTATCGGAGACACTGCTGCTGTGGCATTTACCATAATAGCTAACTGGAACTGTTCAAACGTGTGTGCCTTATCCTTTTTGCTTCTGGGTGCCTCGTTATCTCCAACCAGAACCCCAAGCAGCCCTCGGGCTCAAGGTGTTTGGGGATTTGTACTGCCATTTGTCTGCATTTGGGAGAGGGGTGTCTTGGCTTAGCCCAGAATGGGGCTGCTCTATAGCTAGAGGCACTCAGTCAAGGAAAGAAGAACCTGTACTCTCAGTATACAGAAGGTACAGCTGGGGAGCACATTTCCGTCAGCATACTGGCCAGGTTAGAGTTCAGAATGAAGCAACTCTCAGCAATGAAGTTGGAATGATATCCGAACCATCCACACTCTCGGGAGTCCCTTCAGGAAAGGGTCTGCTTCTCCGACTCAAGGCTTATCCATCCCATCATGCAGGGCACATTCTCTCCCCATCAGAGCTGTGCCTCCTTGGCTGCAGTGCCTACTCTTAGCTTATAGGAAAACAGTGGCTAGGCTCAGGAACCAGAGTCCCCTTCAGGTCTCAATGACCTTCTGTAATGAGGAGTACCAGAACACAAGAGTCCAAGATCTCTCCTAGCTTGGACTTCTTGGAATTCATAGTCCTTTGTTATGAATGGCATTGCCCTGTCATCTACCCTGGCTGATGGTGTCTCATGTCCCTTGTCTTTGACCTTGACTTTTGCTTCTGTATGCTCCTTTTTTCCTGTCTGTTTTGGGAAACTTGTAACTCCCCAAGTAAGACTTTTACCTTACTCTGCATTTTGCATCTTGTGGAGCATGTAGTTTGCTGGTGGTGCTCAGTAAATATGAGGGCAGATTAATAGGCTTCCAAATAGCACATTTTCCTCCCTTCACTTAGAGGATCAGCCATTATAGTCTCTGCATCCCGTATCCCAATCTCTCATCTGCACAAGCTGCCGTCTCCCTGATAGGCTAATAACAGTAAGTATCCATTTACTTCTATCTGAGAAATGCTACTCCAAGGGTCTCCATTTCATTCCAGTCTTAATGGTATTTATTTTTCTGTGCATGCATGCTTGTATTAGCATAGATTTTTTGTTGGGAAGGCAGCTAGTTGTTTCATTCATGCAGGAATTGCTGAACTGCAGGCATACAATGGGATACACACAAGTTCTGATTGGCCTAGAAAAGAGTGGACTTCAAAGACCTAAGGAGTATTAAATATTCTAATCCTCCATTCTGGACAAACTGGGATTCAGAAAGTAGCTTCTGGATGTCTGGAAAAGCACACAGGTTGGGTCACTTGGGGTCAGAAGTGTGGCTAGAAGAAGTGGACAATGCTCTGATACTGTCCCCCCCCATGAGATGCAGCAAAGGAGAACATGCCCAGCGCAAGGCAATGGGGGGGGGGTGCTAACTAGGTTAGTGTGAAGGAGATGGAGCTGAGGCTTCATATGCTTGGCAGGAAAACAGCAGGCCCGTCCGTGGTAGGAGGGGAAGGAGAAACAAGAGGTAATGCACTAGGACTGTGAAGAAAAGTCGCCAGGAAGCAGGCGCTGCCTTCATTAGGTGTACCAACAGGTGGAGGGGCTTGGGTGGAGTGCCTGTGTCTCCAGATGACAAGCACTGAATAAATGTGCGTAACCAGAGACTTGGTGAGGAGCTCCTAGCAGGGCAAGGGTGGGGACTTCATGGCCTCTAAGGGCATTGATACCCTAACATTTTAGAAAGTTCAACACCAAGAAGGCAGCAGATCACATGTTAGATAAAAGAATATTCCTACATTTAGATACTTTTAAAAATTACTTCATATGATAAAATTCATTAATTTTAGGAAAGATTTTATGTTTATGTAATCTGGGGGTTGGCAAAATATGGCCTGCTATCAATTTTTATGGATAAAGTTACACATAAAGGTGCACTGCTATGGCTACCCATCAGATACCTTTGACTGATTTCACATTACAGTGACAGAACTGGGTAGTGAGACAGAAATCATATGAGTCCTGAGGCTTAAAACAGAATATTCTCTGCCTCTTGAGAGAAAATGCATTTCACCTTTTGATCTAATCTAATCTAACGCTTTGCTTTCGTAGGCAAGAGAACTCCCGCTGATAGAGTTAAGTGAATTAGTTCAGGTAAGCCAGGAGATGACTGAGTCAGGCTGAGAGTCAGGGCACTGACACTTGTGTGTGGGGGAGCTCCTGGGGTCCCATTCCTGAATGCTCTCCTGACTAGCACCTGTTCACATCATGCACACTGTCATTTTACAGACACCAAGGCCAAGAGGGCCCACTTGTCTGTTGGGCCCCCAAAACAAACACCACTGGACTTGTCTGCTCTCCATAGGCTAGGCCTCAATCTTTTTTTTTTCATTTTCTTTTTTCTTTTTAATTTTTATTTTTTGATACTTTATTTACATTTCAAATGTTTCCCCCTTTCCAGGTCTCCACTTTGGAAACCCCCTATCCCCTACCCCCTCCCCCAGCCTCAATCTTGAGAAGCAGCTCCAAACCATTGATTGTGTATATGCCAGGGAACTGAGGTGAGGAAGGCAGAGGGCACTCTGAGAGCTCTGCAGACAAGAATTCCTTTGGCTCTCTGAGTACCTCTCAGCATTAGCATTCACCTTCTGTTAGCCAACAAAAGGACATATTTACAACTGTCTCAGGCTCAGCCTGAGAACCCTTTTCATGGGCTTCATGGGAAATCACTCCAAACAGTCCTGATGGGTTAAAATGATTTTTAACGCATCTAGTTGTCTTCAATTCCTTCGGCAGCATCTGCTACACACAGGAAAACATACAGGAGCCTGATATTTACTTTCCTCTGAAGTAAGAGACTCCAAAGGGTACGCCACGAAGCCCGGAAAACAAGCCCTCCCTATACACAGCTATATCTGAAGGAACGAATGGCCGCTTTGAGGCCCCCATTGGGCTTCTGTCTGCTGAGTGGGAGATTTCCCAGAGTGACAAGAATCAATCAGACCTCCAGAATAATCTACATTGGTCCAGGACAGCGTACACTAAAAGCCAAGCCTTGACTTTAACCCTTCTCCCAGTTCTCCCCAGGGGGCTTTCATCCCTCTCCGAAGCTATATACCTTTTCATTGCCTGCACCCCTCACTTTACCAAGCATCTGTCTTAGACAGACAGGAGTGAATATTCACAGAAGAGATTAAACTGCATGAGCAGTCTGGGCATATGTGGCTGAGAGAATAAGGAATGAGTATCAGAAGTGGTCACACAAGACTCCCCCAAGAAGCCTTGACAAAGCAATACCCTGCACTGGACATGCCTGTGGTGTCCCGGGTCATAGAGCTCTGGCCCAGCTCAGGCCCAGCTTGAAGTTCAAGGGTGACATTTTGCAGCCTCAGAAAAACTGAGGCTGACAGATGTTCAGTACCAAGGCTGTCCTGCTTGGTGCTTAGCTAGTGACTCTCTTGTTACCTGTCCTTTGGAGCTCAGCCTTCCCCTTACTACAGATAGGCTCCTCTCAGCAGAAAGGCAATGAGGACCCAGGTGGAGTGTTAGGTACTGGGTGTGGCGCTGGGTGGGGATGGTGACAAACAGGGTCCTAATGTTTACATTAACTGAAAAGCTGTGCCTAGAGCTTCGTAGATGCTGATTCTTTAAATCCTCACCCAGCTGAAAGGTCAACACCACTATCATTTTATAGATGTAGCACCCGGAAATAAAAGCTAAGTAACTGCAACAGAGGCATGGATGGAGCCAATGAATGTGACAGAATGGGGCATTCTGTCACATGACACCACCTTCAAACTCTAAAGATGTTCTTTTCCCAGGGTTTGGGATGACTGTGCCTCACCCGATCAACAGGGGGTCCAGCAGCTCCAAGGAACAGGCATCCAGGCATAGATGCATCCAATGTGCCGTAGAGCACGCGGAAACGGAACACGGAAATTGAAGACCATTTGTAGAGTCAAGGCAGAAGAGCGGAACAAGAAAACACAGCTGATTTTCCGGAGATACACTTTGTTTATGTTGGTGTGAATTGATCAAGGCTGTGATACTGCCAGCCGTATAGAAAACTGTGTTCACTTGGGACATGAAGAGGTGTCCCTGAGAGACATTGCAGAGGAAGCTTAAGATAGCACAAACAAACAAACAAACAAACAAACAAGCAAGCAAGCTGACAAAATCCCCAGCACCCCTGCTCTAGGAGTGAGGTGGGAGGGTGAAAATGGGAGGAGCTAAGAGCTGTTTCTAGGAGCAGGAGTGGGTGGGGATACCTGATCTCTCAGACTCAGTGAACCACAGAGAATGGCTGAACACCAGGTCCTATCTGCAAACAGTTCCCAACCCTTCCTTTCCCACACCCAGTCCCTGGTGAGTGAGAGACACGTGCAAAGTGAGTAGGAGGAGGAAGCAAGAGCACATATCAGTGTGGTAACAGAGTCACTTCCAGGCGCCAGGATCTCTGATCTCGCTTTTCACCAGCACAGGGTTCAAGGCCATCCCTAAAACCACGGGGTCTTCAACAAGAATAAAACCAAACCCACCTATCATATATGACTTTATATTTAAAAGTTACCAATTTAGCCTACAAGTTGCTAACTGTGAGATAGTCTCCTACCTCAAGAGCTATCTTTGCTTCTCACCAGTGTTGAAATGCAGCATCCTGAGTCTACACTGAAATAAACACGTGAAATAAATACTACCATTCTTAAGGAGCCACGCACTCACCGCGGGACACAGAAGTGTACAGGATCAGACGCGGTCCACCACGCTGACCTCCTGACACCTTTGGGCTTTTGAGAGTTCACAAGGCAGTCCGAGTCCATTCTCAGAAAACAACCCAGAAAATGTCCATGTGGGTTCTGGAAACCCTATGTTTAAGTAGGAGATCCCAGAGTCCTGGCTTCACTGAAGAATGGATCTTAGGCCTTCAGAAGTTCAAATCCTAAGAGTGGAGTCATAAGAGGGCTACAGTGGGGCTCACTGAAGCATGGGGACCAGGGCAGGAATAAGAATGACAATAATCTCTGCTAATACTCACCATACATTGTGTATTAAAGATGCTTATAACGGACAGTTGCCCTAAGCAGGCTACATGTGTTGTTCTGTCCCATAAAACCCTGTCAGATATTACTCTGTGTGGTTTTTCAGACAAGGAGCTTAGGACTCAGTGGGTAAGCAACTTGCCCAGAATTCTTTAGTAATGGAGTTAGGTCCTCTGGTTGTAGGTCCTCCTCTTATTTACCCACTCCACTCCTCCACGTGGGGCATAACTTATCTTAAGGACACATAGGTTCTATTGAAGCCTCCCAGAGCTCAGCCCTAAAGCTAACGCCCAGCCAGACTGCCTGCTGTATACGAGTGGACTACATCTGCGAAGGTCCAGAACTTCTCTTTGCCAGGGCCCCATATTGACTACTTTGCTGAATCATGGGTGAATTTCCTGGCTCTGAGCGGTGGATTTGCTGATGCATCATTTTGGGAAGAGGGAGATAAATGCTCAGTCAGGGCAAAGCACTGGATCCACAGGAGAGGACACCACAGCTGATAATCAGAAGGCTTCTGAGGGCAGGGCACTGACCAGTCTGAAGCAAGAGACAAACTTCAGATGAGCAGAGCTTCCAGCAGCCAGCCATGGAAACTGCCCTTGTGTTGGAGAGAAATGTGAGCCAAAGAAAAAAGTGACATGGCACCTGAGGTAGGTCCCCCTGGAAGCCTAACCAGAGTGGGTGACAAGAAAAATGCCACCCTATGTGCAAGGCTTACCACCCAATAATGCCCATGCGAACTCTCATCTTAGATATTATCGGACTTCAGAATAGGGACTGGCTGCAGCCCATTCATTCACAGAGGGTTGCCCTACAGGTGAAAGAGGCAGTGTGCTGTAAACTGTTCCAGGGTTGGGTTCAAACCTCATCTACTCCCTTGGCAGGTATGTGGTGCTGTGTGCAGCAGCTGTCCTTGAACCTTGCTTTCTTACATGTAAACGAATGGTAAGGACTTCTCAGGATTACTACAAGAAATAGATGCAAGTTTCTGGTGTACAAACCATGCATTTGAAATGCTACTTCCCCCTTTTCCAACTTTTGCATCTCCCTCCTTGAACCTCTGCCAGTGTTTATCTTTGAGAATCCGTGGAGAGGGCTGTTCACAGCTGTAGGTGACGCTGTTTTCTATGGGGCAAGCATGACAAGGCTTCAGAAGAAAGGCATAAAAACACAGGGGATGGCCTACTCTGTGCAGGGAACTCTCTCAGGAAGGTAGAACCAGACACATAAGTCTATGGGGCATCTTTCAGTGGAGGAGACAGCAAAGCAGTGAGGGCTGGACCCCGATCAGCAAGGTGACATCAGGTGTGACAGGAAGGCTTGGACTATAGGAGAGAACAGACCTTGGCTGCCTCAGCCAACTGCCTGCTTCTGGGACTAGACCTTTCCCATGTATCGACCATGTGTTCTGGGCCCTCGGCCTTGCAGACTGAAGCTCAGCTGCCCATAAACCTTGGCTTGGCCGCCCTACATCACCTCGGGCACATGCTTGACGTCTCCCAGAGTACCTCCCTTTTCTATTTCTATGTGTCTCTATCCATCTCTACATCTATCCCTAAATCTCTATTTATCTATAGATATCTTTACTATCTACCTACCTATCATCTATCTGTCTATCTATCCACTTATCTATCTAGCCCTTTTCTATTCCTTTCTATATTCTATAGCCTGGACAATGGCTCCTCCCCAGAACGCTCATCTCCAACATCTTTTTCTCTTAGTCTTTCTTCACACAGTTGTCAGACTGACAGCTGTAAAATGCAAAACGGACCGAAATTTAACCCCTTCCATAGCTCTTTGGTGCATGAATGATGAGATCTATACTCTTTAGTCTACTAGTTAGGCCTTTTTCATTCACCGATGTAGGAAACCAGATGGAAGAAACTTTGTTTTGTTTTGTTTGGTTTTTTGTGTTTTTTTTTTTTTTTTTTTTTTTTAAATAAAAAGGTATATTGGGAACATTCATAACACAGAAAGAAAAAGACACAGGGACTTTCCTGGAATGGAGGATCTCAGGACTCTTGGGAGCTCAAGGGCCAGGCCTAGTACAAGGGCAAAGGCCTCCCATGGCCCAGAATCACTCTTCCCAGAAGCGTCTAAGAGAATAGCTGCATTCTGCTGCCATCTGGCAGAAATCCCAGGAAACATGTGATTGGTCAGCTCAAGCCATGTGTTTTCCTCTCTCTATTGTGGATGATACAGTGAAAGAACAAGGTTGGCAGGTACCTGGTGTCAAGGCCAGGCCTAGTGCAGAGCTGGGGAGGGGAGTGGGACCTGGGCCAAACAGGTCAAGAGGTGCTGAGCTGCTTAAGGTAAAGCTAGTCACAGTCTGACCCTGAGACATCTCTGCTACCCACTCACTGTCCCCTACCTCAAATGAGACACTACAGCAATGTCAGGGCCTGTGTGGTAGCTCGCCTCCTTCTGCCAATTCTTGGTTATGGCTTCTACCATATTGTCTTGCAACAGTTTCTGTCTTCTTTGCTAGAATATAGTCATCCTTAGAGATTCAGTTCATTGTCCTCTTCCAAGAGCCCTTCCTAGGCTCCTAGACTAGACTGAGTATCTTATTTTGTGATCTCAGCACACTTATGTCCCTTTATTGTAGTTGCTACAGAGTAACAATGAACAATGCAAATGAGAATGGTAACAGAAGCAAACACATGGCAGACCTGCTGTAGGCCAAGCCACACTCTGGGCACTTGATACATTTTAACTAAGATTCATGTATTTCCCACAACAGTAGGTGCTCTTATCAGTCCCACTTGCTGAAGGAAGTAAACTGAGGTCAGGTAGCCCACATAACTTTTCTGAGTTCACAAAGCTAACAGCAAAGCCATGTGACAGGTAGCAGAGCCACCGTGACTCTAAGCCTGTGCTCCATAGAACTTACTCCGCATGCCCCAGTCTACCCTGTTGGCTTATGAGCCAAGACCTGTGACAGCCAGTGTAGTGAGAGTTTTAGTTTCTTTAAAAACCTAGTTACATTATGTGAATATGTTTTTGTTTTAATCCCAGCTGTGGGATAAGAAGCTGATTCACAGCAGGTGATTATGATTTGCCTCATGCACTAGCAGGGGTGTGATCTTTGCCCACTGCTGATAGTTAATTCTAGAGACTCTGGAGAGTATATAAATGGGAGAGCCCCAACGGGGCCTGTGGTGACTGCTGCTCCCCCTGCTGCTGCATTTGCTGGATTGCTGGTTTGCTATTGCTTGGTTGCTGGATGTTCTGATGACTAAGATTGGACTTGCCCCTAGGAACCCAATGCCCTTAATCAGCAGGAAGTAGTCTAAAAAGGTCTGTGCTCCCTTTCCCCTCTAACCTCTTTTCTCTCCTACCTAGTGCTGGGGAGTTGGGAAGGGATTAGGGAGGAATAAGGATTGGAAGGGTAGAAAATAAAAGAACCCAATAAGATAGCTAAAACAAACATACCAACAGCCCAGCCTCATACTTCTTGTGCTGAGGCACTCAAGTCACACTGACAGAATGAAACAGTCTTCATGGGGCAGCAACAGGGGAAAGGAGGAAGAGGGGGCCGCTTGGGTTCATGGGAGTCAGATTTTTAGGGACTGCTGAAAGAATTGGTCAGAGAAACTCAGCCCCAAGCTGGCTGTCCTGGGAGACCTGGTATGAGGAGGGGACATAAGACACCAATTAATCCATCTGGAGCCCTACATCCTTCAAGGTCACCTCTATGAAATATACCTTATTAACACAGCCAAAACTCTCCCCATTTCAACTTGTATCCAGACTAAATGCTGGATAGCTAACTAAATGCTCTAGTTGCACTCTGAGGCTCCCTCTGATAATCTGCCTCAGTGACCATGAACCTTGCCTTGGCTCCTGCCTCCAGGTTCCTGCTGTAACTTCCTTCAGTCATCGATCAGTCTGTGATGTGGAAGTATAAGGAAAATAGACCCTTTCCTCCCCAAGTTGCTTTTGGTCATGGTGTTTCACCACACCAACAGAAACCCTTACTAAGACAGTGTCTATGTGCATATCTGGGGAACATTGCAGGCAAAGTGCTAAGGGTGGGAACACTTCCTGAGGTGCTTATGGGAAGGACAGGGTGGAGGGCAGGTGAGGCCAGGAAAGAGTGGAGATGGGGAGATGAAGATAAGGTGTGATTTGAGGCCATATCATGTAACATATGAAATGTACCAGTGTCCTCTTACACAGGACACAATGTAAGTACTGTTTTTAGCCCCATTTTACAGATGAGGAAAATGGAGTAGGGAGAGGTAACATGTCTTGTCCAAGGTGACATGACCAGTACATATCAGAGCAGGAAATGAACGCATGTGCTCTAAGTCCGGGCTCATGTTTTCGTCCTAATATATGTCTCCTAAGACATTGCAAGCCAAGCAGTGATGTCTGGCCCTACCAAGCAGGCAGAGCTGAGTAGGACAAGAAACTCAGAAAGTTTTTACCCGGAAGGAATCTCAGAGATCTAAGTCTGGTGTAATGGAAGGAGGAAAGACCTCAAGGCTCAAACCTTCCTTCATATTGTTGGGTGACATGTGGCATAGTCTTTGGATGCCAGTGCCCTTACTGTGCAATAAAGATAGCCATTCCAATGTTAAAGGACTGGGGAGATTAAATTAAGTGATCAATGTTCGAGGGCTCTGAAACTGCTGACAGGTCCTCCTTCACTTCCCATCTCCTTCCCCAGCTTCTTAGAGCTATAGTCACTGACTGTCACAACGTTCAACCCTGCTCCATACAGAGACAGGATACAGGCCGATGGTCTCCATTCCAGTCACCACTTCCAATGAGATGCTTGTACTGGGGACCTAACCTGGTGTTGGGGAGGCTGCACCTCAGTCCAGCTTCCTCCAAAGGTACCCAGAATCTGATGCTCCACATCCCTCTAGCCTCGAGACACCATGGTCTCTCTCTCACCAGGTAGAACTTACTGCACATGTGTACAGCATTGTCTAAAGAGTTAGATACACACGTAAGATGCGCTATACATCGTCAGTTGGTACAACTGGAATTTGTTGTTGCCAAAAAAGGTATAGCGAGTTTGAACAGATGTTGGTAAAGATAACTATGGTATGGAAGAGAAAGACGTGCTTAGTTCACAGGACTGTCTGACCACTCATCGGGGTTGAAGATGGTAAATCCAAGATCAGAAAGGACAACCACCACCACCACCACCACCACCACCACCACCACTAAATCATGCTGGATGAATCTGAAGGCTGAGGTCCCCAGACCTGACCTCATTTGTGACTTCCCTGGCTATGGTGGCAAATGGATCTACATAGACTTGTTTGGCTTGCAACAAGGATCATCTTAGAGACTACTAGTATCAGACAAAGAATCATGGTACTTGATAAGAACAACCTGTGAACTCAGGAGTACAAACTTAATTTTAAGCACTGGGAAATTCTTAAGGAAAAAAAAAGCTGTGAACAGCGGAACTGAATGATGTGCACATAACTGAGAACCAGAAAGCTAGATGTACAGAAACAGGTTTGACATTCTAATCAGACTGGTCAACAGGAGCTAGCCTTGTCTTCTTTGCATTTCACTGATTTAAAATTTTATCTAATTAATTAATTAACTAATTAATTTAGTGTGTACGTGCGCTCGCCCATGTGCATACATCACAGTCTGCACACGTATATAGGTCAGAGGGCAATTTGTGAAAGTTCCCTCCTTCTATAATATGGGTCCTGGGAACTGAACTCAGGCAGTCATGCTTAGTGGCAACTGCCTTTACTGGCTGGGCTATCTGACTGACCCTGCCTCTCCTTTTATTCTTTCGTTATTTACCTATTACTTCATTCATGCAATTAATTCATCAGTTTTATTCATTTAGTTCTTTCCTCCTGGATTTACTTCTCACTCCATGCAGTCCTAATAACAGTGGAGCAGGGAAGAGGCAGCCTGTGAAAGAGATGGAAAGAAAACACAGGCTGAAGCATCGGTGAGCAGGAGCACAGCCTTGGTCTGGTCCTTCACAGTCACCTTCACCCTTTATAAAGCAGGGAGTTATTGCCTGTATCCGTTCTCACCATTAGAGAACAGGATGCTGTTGAAGATGTCTACACAGTTATGATAAACTCCCCACAGGGAAGCCACATTTTTCGGATATCAGCTGGAACAGGGATTACACCTGGACTCACTGCCACATTCACAGCTGGAGTGGGGGTGGGGTGGGGGGCAGGTCCCTCTGTCTCACTGGGAGTGAACATAGCACGGAGTTCATGAATGGGCATGACAAGGAAGGATGGCTTTCCTCCCTGGGGTAGACCCACTGATGCAAGAGTATCCCTTGGGTTGCTAGCAGATAAATACTGAAGAGCGAGTATGTATCCAGGGTGGATGATGGGGGGCTGTTCCGGGAGTCGCCACTCTGATGCCCCTCCTTCGGTATATTTAAGGAGTTCAGCATTGTAATTTCGTGGAGTGTAGGAATGAAATAATAAAAAAGGGGGGGGGGAGGCGGGAGGCAAGGTGATCCCAGGGAGAGTGACGGATGAAAGTCAAGTCACCTATGGAAAAGACACGATGGAAATGTGACCAAGGAGTCCCTGGGAAGGATGAGAGCCTTTTGAGGAAACACAAGCATGGGGTCCTGCTCATGACCTCTGCAGTCCAGTCCATGCCTTGCCCTCTGGCTGTGTGACATAGTGGGAAGGCCAGCTGTAGCAATTTAGTGCCTGGAGCCCCTGCTGGGGATCCTCTCCTGGGGTTACAGGCTCAGAGCATCCTGATGTGCTGCTAGAACATTAGGGAACACCAGCATATGGCACACGAGCCACATGCAGCTCTGTCCCTGCTGTCAACTCAGGGACATCTGAACTCTGATTCTTTGTACTCAGAGTGAGCTGGAGACCAAGGTGAGCTGTTTTCCACAAAATAAAACAAAACAAAGGAACCCTGAATGCTACTTTTTGAGGGTTCTATGACTAGCTCTCTTTTCAAATGATAAATGGAACTGAGAAGCCTGTCTCCCAGGCAACAACAAATCTCTGAGGAAAACCCCATGTGCTTCCTCACAGGAAGTACAGGCGACCTTTCAGACACGGGTGTGGAAAAGTCCAGAAACCTTCAAGTCTAATGCTGTTCCCTGGCGCTTGTCCAGTGGACAAGTTCCCGACTCCTGGCTCTTTTTGCTTACGGTTCTATTAATGGAAATCACTTTCTCAGGGACTCAAATTGTAATCCTACCCCTCGGTCGCCTCTCCATTCTTTACCCTTCTCCAACTCTGATGCTGCTCTCCTCTCCTAGCTTGTGTTCCCCTCTCCTGGCTAGTCTTCACTCGCCCTGTCTTATCCAGTGCTGTAACTGGCCTCCCACATCCTTGCTTGCTCAGCTCCTCCTCCCTAGCAGGCAGAGCTCTGACCGTGCCAGTCCACTGCTCAGACACCATCTCCCATAAACACACCATGCAAACCTGGCATCCGGAGGATTCGTGAACTGACCACAAGGTCTCCGCCCTCCCCCTCCCCCTCTTCTAGTGCTCTCTACCCCAGACCAGGCTACTCCTCTGCCTCAACCACCTTCAGGCTATGCTGTCCACCTCTGCCTGCTAAAATCCTGCTTTACCCCAGTGCCCATCTCAAACATCATCTTTCCTTACCTTTTCTGCTACTCAGGAAAAGGCACTGTTGGTCTAATGTCTGTGCACATTGTATTCTAGTCATCTCTGTGCTTAAATATTCCTCCCAAAAGAACGCATCATCCCGGAAAACAGGCACCATTACTTTGTGACTCTTCACACACGATAGCTCTTAAATACATTAAAAAAGGAGAAGCTTCCTTGAATTGCACAATGCAGAGGCTTATCAAGTTATTTTCTGGACCACGGAAGGATGTGGTATGAAAAGCCCTGTCTCTTCTTCTTGCTTTTACATTAGTGCAGACAAATCAGGGGAAACTAAGATACTGGAAGAGGAGGAAGAAGAGGAGGAGGAAGAGGAGGAAGAGGGAGAGGAGGAGGAGGAGGAAGAAGAGGAGGAAGAAGAGGAGGAAGAGGAAGAAGAGGAGGAGGAGGAGAACCACCAGGCTGTTTCCTCACATGGAGAATGGATGTATCTTGCTAACCTATGAGTTAGGACAGTCTACCTGGGGCAGCTTTACCACCAGGGGACTTTTGGTAAAGTCTGGAGACAGTTTCTCTGTCACACCTGGGAGACGCTACTTGCATTAATGAGAATGGTCAGAGATGCTGCTGAGCATCTGACAACACTCAGGACAGCTGACAGGTCAAAATGTCAGTAATGGCACTGGCAAGAAAGCCTGAATTAATGTAAGATAGCCACTAACTTCACTCCAGGTAAAGAAGCCAAGGCACAATTACACATTGTTCCCAGGATAATGGCTAACAGGAGCGAGAACGAGGTCTAATCCTCAGTGCTTTAATTCCGAGTAGTGTTTTTCCTCCTAGGTCATGTGACCACCTGTATAACCAGATGTCACAGCAGGAACCAAGAAGTGTCACGCCTGATAAAGAATGCTGTCACTGTTTAGCTTGGTGGCTGTCAAAGTGACCACAGGTCGCAGGGTGCAGGGAGAGTAACATGGCCTACCAGCTCCTCTCTGTGTGTTTGTTATAGCTCCTTTACATAGAACAAGACAGTGGTGGCTGCCATACTGGAGGCCCAGAGTGCAGCTAAGCCTCACCCTAGGGACCAGGTAAGGCTGCTCCAGGATTGAAGCAACTATACTGGTCCATGTGGAGAAGAGGCCAGAGAAAGGAAAATACCTCAGAGGGATGGAGAATTATACCTCCAAAGGATGGAGAATTGGGCCTCCAGCACAAGTGACTTTGCTGTGAGGACTGGTATGTGAAGAAAGAGACTGAGGGTCACGAGCACAGTTTAGGATCTGCAAGGCAGCCATGTGGATCTACGGGAGGCGTCTTGAGAGGCTCTGGTGGGCAGCAGTTAGATTCATGCTGCACTTGATTTTGATGAGAATTACCTAAAATGACACAGTATCACTGGGGCTCAGGGTGATTTGGATGACTTCTAAGGGACACTAAAAAAGGTTAGAATTGGAAAGTAAGTTCAAGATCTTATTATGTTTTACACAGTGGTTTTTTTTTTTTTTTTTTTTTTTTTTTTTTTTTCATTTTTCGAGACAGGTTTTCTCTGTGTAGTCCTGGCTGTCCTGGAACTCACTCTGTAGACCAGGCTGGCCTCGAACTCAGAAATCCATCTACCTTCTTATTATGTTCTATGAGACCAAGAAGGAGGTTCTGCTTTGTTCTAATTGCAGGGCTTGAGCTGAAACCACAAGAGCAAGCCCCAGCAGAGTACCTGATGTAACTTGGAACACTGTCCCCCCAATGGTAGGGGACTTGCAGTGTAGTGAAAGAGCTCCTCGGATAAAGACTTCTGCTCTCACCAGATGCAGGAAACCAGGAAGACAGTAAAACCAAAACAGAGCCTTCCCCAGCCCCAAGCCAATTAAAAAAACTTGTCAGAAGCTGTGCATGGCTGCGCATGCCTTTGATCCCAGACCTCTGGAAGCAGAGACAAGCAGATCTCTGTGACTTTAGGACCATCCTGGTCTACATAGCAAGGTCCAAGCCAGCCAGGGATGTAAATGAGACTCTGTCTCAACAAAACAAAACAAAAATAACAACAAACAAAAATCCCTGACTTGTTAGAAAATGTCTCTACTGCAAGAACAGGCTACAAAGAGCACCTGCCAGCCATCACCATGAAGCACACTTGTCATTCAATGAATATAATGTTGGTGATACCCTGTCATGGCTACTCTATAACAAGCATTCACATAAATATCAGGATACTCAGTTCTGTATTCGTTACTCAGAGGCCAATCTAACCATTCCCATCCTCAGAAAACTCACGGTGTGAATAGCAGGCTACACTGAGCCTGACTAACATTTCCTAAGCTCAAAATCCAGCGGTGTGATTTAACACAACACTGGGTATGTCATTTAACTTCCTCTGCAGCTTTCTACTTTACTTCCAGCATCGCTAGGGAGCAAGTGAGATACTTGTGGAGAACTTCACATAGAGAGTACACACAGCACACATGTGCTGTGAGGGCCCGTCATCAGACGGCAGGCTTCTCCATATATCATCCTTCTCCTTAATGGAGATTTCCTCTATCACCCTATCTGATTGCTCTCTACCTAACTGTTGCTGGCTTGTACCAATTCATCCCACCTAATTAAGCAAAGATTCTTATGTTTGGATGAAGTCCCAAAGTTCAAAAGCCACTTTCCTCCAGTTTTCTGTGAAGGAAGCACTGTAAAAACAAACAAACAAAACCAAAAAACCCAACCCAAACAAAACAACAACAAAAGCAATCAAAACACACACACACACACACACACACACACACACACACACACACACACACACACACCCCACCGATTAGGTGTCCATTCAAGTTAGCTCTGTTCTGTATTACTCTGGATTATTTTGAAATAACTTGCAGTTATACTATCAGTTCAACACAAAGAAGGAGTTGCTTCCTGGTGTCTAATGACCCTCCAAGATGCTGAGAGGTAGAAGTTTGTGAAGTTGCCACCGTCTTAGTTAGGCTTCCTGGGGTATGGGAGCAAGCTGTGTGGCCGGTCTCAGATCATGGAAATCTGTCGAGAACTGGAGCTTCTATTAAAAATGGAAGGAGTGGGTTGCTTATTAAGGTGGCAGTGTCTTAGAGGGGCCCTGCTGACTTAGTGAGGATGAGAGAGTGGTTCTTTTTCTTCCGGAGAGTAAGCTTTCCACTAGAGCTTAGACCTGCTCCTTCTCTATGCTTCTTGGGTGGGCACAAAGGCAGGGTTTAGCCCAGCTGTGGCCTCAATTTGTAGCTGCACCGCAGTGCCAGAGACTCCTTGGTAAGTGTTGCTTTGGGCTTCCCCCAGAGCTGGTTGGGAAGGCTCACAGCATGAAGGATGAATGTTGCAGTTTCTGAGATGAACCTTAAAGAGGTAATTGTTTAAAAGAACCTGCAATTTGCATACTCCACCAGCAGGTGGCTGCAATACAAACCACACTGCAACACACACGTGTATCGATTTCCAGTGATTAATTAAAAGGCAAGCAACCTTTGAAGAGCAATCTTGAAAAAAACTGAACTTAGACATAATATGGGTCATTGCATCTTACTTTCAGGGGTTAGAATGTATTCCTCCGCTGACTTAATTAGAATGTGTCCCTTCATAGCTGGGGGGTGCAGGCTCTGCCCTCCATGCTACTTCCTTCAGTATGCGATCCCTGTTGGTGACAATCTTTCCATCTAAGGGGTCTCTGAATGAGTGCATGTAACACTTACTGATTGAGTCAGACTTCAGTCACCAGTGGGATCCTGGACAGCAATCAATCCACACCTCTCTTTTATAGTAAAGTGCAGGAAGGGTGTAATGATTAGTGAAGCCCAGATGGGGAACAAGTATTAACTGGCCACTAGTTAGTGGCAGAGACAGAATTTGAGCTTGAGTTTCCTGTCTTATAGTTAGGCTGACCATTCTCAACGTTCTGAAGTCATTTCAGAGTTCTGAAGAAGTGCCCACTTAAAAGATCAGCACACTGAGGGGGAGACAAAGACAGCAAGAGTAAGCGGACTTCAGCAACTAAACTGGCTTAAAAAGAATGGAGCATGAATATCTTGAAATAGCTCAGTAGGTCAGACAGCAGTCACTACCTCCCTCTGTCTCTGAGGGTAGCATCACGATTGTCCTGGGAGAATACGGGTGACTTGTCTACAATGTTAACTTTAAAAATGTAGGAAATGTCCTGAGTCTCCTTTAATAACCCAGTTTATATCTGTCATCTGTGACTTTCTCCGAAAGTTCATTCCTGGGATCTATTTATAACTTCAGCCCATACTGTTTCTTAGAGTAACGATTTTCACACACTGACTACCCGCAGCGTAAAGTACTACTTCCTTCTATTTGGTCCTAAAACTCTTGAGCTCTCTGGCTTTGCACAGCAGGGCAGGATGCGAAGCCATTAACATCCTTCACCTGAGGAATTATTTTTAAAGAAGCTAATTAAGCCGACAATGAAAACAGGCATAATACTATGCAAACACATTAATTAGGCCAATTTTGGGGTTTCAACAAGTGCCCTGGGAAAGTTCCGTCCATTTACACTGTAACTTTCCCCAGCTGGTTTTCAGTTAGAACCTACTTCAGTAGGAATTTGCTTTAGACACCTGGATGGGCCTGGTTTATCTCTGAGACAAAAGAGAAAAGGCAAAAGTGATGCTGGGGTGGCACTGGGGTCACCCTGGGTGGGACAGCGATCCACAGGCAATAGTTAAAATACACCAGCAGTGACTCCTGAAAATGAATTGTTTTCAAAGTTCAATGCTCTCAGAACAATCCCATTTTGGTCCGTGCTGGGTAGAGCTGACTGACTCTAGTATCTAAAGAGGGCAGACGGAATGCCAGGAGCCACCATCCTGAGGAAAGGCCCACTGTATGGCAAGCCTCCCTTCTCATAGAGCTTTGTTTCACCCACAGAGGAGTTAAATCTCCGTTGTTGGCCTGCTTGGCTCAATAGCAAGGGCACATTAGGTGAGGGGTTCTCCCTATTGATGAAAAGACAGTGCAGCCAGGTGGCATTCTTAAGTCTTCTTTTGCAGCCAGGGGAGAAAGGGGAAGGAAGAGGAACCAAGCCTGAGAGGATTCCTAATGGGACATTTTCCATCATGGTCTGGTTCTGATTCCCTGCCTCCCCCAGCACAGCCGCAGGGACAGGGTGTGAAACTCTATACTATGACTTTGCCAAGGGAAGAAGGGAAGTCAAGGCCTAGATGAGCTTCTCCTCACCAAACTGACACATTCTGGTGTGTGTGTGTGTGTGTGTGTGTGTGTGTGTGTGTGAGAGAGAGAGAGAGAGAGAGAGAGAGAGAGAGAGAGAGAGAGAGAGAGAGAGAGAGAGAGAACACAAAGGTTAACATTCAAGTATTCTAGAATCAATATAGAGAAAGCCTATTATCCCAGGTTGGTTTTTGGTATATTAAGAGATCTAGTTTCCCAAGACCTATGAAATCCCCAAAGGCCCCTGCATTCTCAAGATTGGAGCAGAGGAGATGTCGGAATGTGGCAAGCCTCATTTCAGGCAGTCTTTTAAAAGGAGCCCTGTCACTCACTACTCTAGGTGTTCTAAGTACAGTGTCTTAACCAGAGCCTGCCAGTAATTTGCTTCTCTGTAGGACCAGCTGGGAACTAACCCAGGACACTGGAGCTGTAACAGCAGAGCCGTAAGGATTCTGACACATGCAGGGTGCCGGAGACTTAATAAGGGTTCAATCTTTTAGCGATGCCTGAATTCACAGCATGGCTTTTCCCAAGGAGTGCCAAGTGCTTTAAAGATGACACGTTAATCTTCACAGAGCCTGGTAATGGAAGGCCTGAGCCTGTAGGGACAGGGTGAGGGCTGGGGAAGCTGACTTCTCACTGTGTGCCGGCTTCTATAGGCAGAGCTCTGATGTGGGGAGCAGGACAGCTGTCTCCAGATGCCTCATCTCTGGCCTCTCAGCTGCTGCTGTCCCTGCCAAGTCTCAGCCCCAAAGTCAGGAATCAGACCCTTCTCCTCTCTTTTAAGCAGCACCCTTCACCAACAAACGAAGCAAAGAATAAAAAAAGCAAAGAGCAGGTAAGAAACCGAAGGGGAGCAAAAGGATCTGCCAAAAGGAAGATGGTGAACGGATGCAGCATGGTCTGCTCAGTGGTCCATGCTTCAGGCGTCTGCTCATCCCTGTCATCCCTAGAAACAGCCAAGATCTGGATCTGGAGGCTTGGTGAGGATCTTAAGTCCCTGTCTGTTAGCACAGTGCCTAGCACGGACTGGGTACATAATGAGGTCTGCCAAGAGAATGACCAGCACTGCACTTTACAGTTTAGAAAAGTATTTATCCACCATAACTACATACTTTCCCCAACTACATCCACTAAAATACAGGTTAGCCGGGCAGTGGTGGCGCATGCCTTTAATCCCAGCACTTGGGAGGCAGAGGCAGGCGGATTTCTGAGTTCGAGGCCAGCCTGGTCTACAGAGTGAGTTCCAGGACAGCCAGGGCTACACAGAGAAACCCTGTCTCGAAAAAAAAAAAAAAATACAGGTTAACTAAGCTTATAATGGCCAGAAAAGGGGCCTGACCTGAGGTCTTCTCGTTGTCAGGCTGTTTTGTTTTTCTACTGAACTGCTGGAAAGGAGTGTTCTAGAACGACATGGAGAAAGTGAGAGGCTGAAAAGGAAGGAAGCTAGTTGTCTAACACCAGAATGTTAGCCTTGAAAAGAGTGCAAACAGCTAGCTGAGGGATGGCAAGCACTTTTGCTTCGTGTGAGAACCAATGTTCAGCAAGGATTGCTGACTCCTGGACTTAGGATGTATCGAACGTAGTGGGATAGTGTGCGGTGATTGATTAACCATGTCTGACCCAGACAAGGAAAGGGCTAACAATTTCATTTGACCTACTTCCCTTTTCTAGTCCTACGTACTTTATAAATCATAGATTCAAGCACCAGACAACATGGATTTAAAACTAGCCCACATCCATACTGTTGTGCCATGTTATCCATAGATGGGAAAATAATAAAGACAGGCATCTGTACAGGATGCAGGGCATTACAGGATGTCAGGCATCTGGGGCAGTAGACTCTGCCTTAGTTGGACCTGTTGCATACCTGTAGGTTTCTACTCTATGTCCCTGTGTATAAGTGCCCAAGAGGAAATCAAGGTAAACAGCAGAAATGATCCCATTTGTGGGACCATGAAAGGCAGCCTGGTTTCTGATTGAGCTGAGGTTTAAAACCCCAGCAACCCAGTAGGGGGTTCCCAGCAGGGGACAACCATACAAGGGATGGTAGGAATTTTCCCATGCTCCTGGGAACCAGGCTCCTGACAGGAGGCCACAGCTCTCCTCCATAGGTCTGTGACTTATCAGTCATATAAGGGCAATGCTCCAAGCCCTTCCACAGGTAGAGGTGTGGTCATGTAGCCTCAAGACATCCCCATGTTAATGAGGCATCTAGAGGCTTAGCCACTCCCCTTCCCAGGCAATGGTATTTCAACCTCGCCCCTCCCTGAGGTCACTCATGCCACTCTCCGCCATGACAATAAACTCCCTGAAACCATGGACTGTCTCTCTTCATCGGGATCCACAGTGGGGAACAATGGAACAGGCCTTCCTCTAAAGAGCTGCATCTAGTCTCCTGCATAAGGCTTCCCAGTGCTCCCAGCCACGGCCGCCACCAAACCAAACCAAGCCAGCGGGACCCCTGCGCTCCTCCCTGCTTTTTTCCCCTTCGGCCAGGGCTAGATCTAGCCTGTGGGCCCTCACTCTGTTCTCAGCTCTTCTGAGGCATCCAGCAGGGCCTGGGAACCAGATGGAGACAGCTTCCATGTGGTCCCCGGAACGGCTCTACCACCCCAGGGTGGTGTCTCCACACCCGCATCCTGCCTCTCTGAGAGGCCCGAGCCTGGGGTGGACTTGGGACTCTCACCACCCCTGCCGATTAACCCGACACCCACTTTCCCCAAGGCATCTGGTTCTATGTAGTTTCAGGTCAAAGTGTGTGGTAGGATGTGAACACTTCCGTCAGGGTAGGATCCCTCTTTCCTGTTCTTCCCTGCTCTCAGGCCGAGTGTCCCAGACCTGTTCAGTGAGGATGAATTCATAGCTGGAACCCAGAACATTTCCTAGACTTCCATCTCCTCAAAGAAGGTGCTGATGGCTGATGGCATCCTACAACAGAGGAGAGTGGTTCACCCTCGGTCTGTCTCCCAGTTCTGTCCGCTCCTCATTCTCTTTGCCAGAAGCTTCACTTGCTCGCCCTTTATAACCTCCTTCTCTTCCTTTCAGCTCACTTCTGTTGATTCTTCAACCAAAATATCCAACTGTACTGGCTAGGTTTGTGTGTCAACTTGACACAAGCTGGAGTTATCACAGAGAAAGGAGTTTCAGTTGAGAAAATGCCTCCATGAGATCCAGCAGTAAGGCATTTTCTCAATTAGTGATCAAGGGGGGAGAGCCCCTTGTGAGTGGTACCATCTGTGGGCTGGTAGTCTTGGGTTCTATAAGAAAGCAGACTGAGCAAGCAAGCAAGCAAGCCAGTAAGCAGCATTCCTCCATGGCCTCTGCCATGCTCCTGCTCTTTGACCTGCTTGAGTTCCAGTCCTGACTTCCTTTTGTGATGAACAGCAGCATGGAAGTGTAAGCCGAAGAAACCCTTTCTTCCCCAACTTGCATCTTGGTCATGATGTTTGTGCAGGAATAGAAACCATGACTAAGACACCAACTCCTATAGTCTCTTTCTTCAGATTTAGAAGCACAATGACTTAAAATAAAAGCAATCTCCTCAAGCTAGGCATGGTAGCACAAACCATTAATCCCCAAAGAGACAGATGATGGATCTCTGTGAATTCCAGGCCAGCTTTGTCTACATAGAGAGCTCCAGGTCAGCTAGGGCTACAAGTAGAGTCCATGTCTTCACACACACACACACACACACACACACACACACACACACACACACACACACACAAACACACACACACTCACGCACACGCACACACACACACCACTACCACCACTATCAAAAACAAAAAAGAAAAAACCAATCTCTTTACTACAATGAATGATTTTTTTGTTTGTTTGTTTGTTTTTTTTTTTTGAGACAGGGTTTCTCTGTGTAGCCCTGTCTGTCCTGGAACTCACTCTGTAGACCAGGTTGGCCTCAAACTCAGAAATCCACCTGCCTCTGCCTCCCATGTGCTGGGATTAAAGGCATGCACCACCACTGCCCGGCACAATGAATGATTTTTAAAGCATTATTTCTTGATGCTTTTCACAACTACATTTACCTTGATTAGATGCTGCCCAGAGTGGAGATGTTTTGAGTTGGGAATGTTAGCATGTAAGATATCATTCATCTTAACTAGCCTTCACTCATGGGATAACAGGACTAAAAGGACTAACAGGTTGTTTGATCTAACAAGCTACTGGAAATGGATCCTCAGTACTAGATAGATATGTCTTTCAACATTGATTTGGCTTGAACAGAAAGTATCCCCCTTCCTCCAGAATTTGTGCAGTGAAGGCTTGACCCATGATTTAACAATTCCACAGGTGGGGTCTGGGGAGGTGGCTGGAGAAAGTGCTAAACTCATCAATGAGATCAATGAGTTGAGTTCATCGCTAAAAGAAAGGCATTGGGTCTCTGGAGGTGTATGCCTTTGAAGGATTTATTTTGCTTGCTTACCCTCTCTGTTTCTCTCTGTGTCTCTCTGTCTTTGTGTCTCTCTCTGTGCCCCTGTCTGTGTTTCTTCTTTCTGGATGTCATCAAGTAATCGGCCTTCTCTATTATAAACTCCTACCATCATGATGTTCTCTCTATTGTGCCTCAAAAGCAAAGCAACAGAAAGCCAGCCAACTGTGGATGAAAGCTTCCAAAACCATGAACCTAAATTAGATAATAAATCTCTTAAATGATACTCCCAGGTGTTTTTCATACTGAGAGAAAGCTAGTACAGGAAGTTGGTATCAGGAGTGGGGTGGTTGCTGTTATGTCACCTGATAATGTGGTTAGGAAGCATTTGGAACTGGTTTGTAGGAGACATCCTGAAAAGTTAGGAGAAGATGGCTAAAAATGTTAAAAATGCCATAGACAGAACTTAACAGTCTATTCTGATGGCAAAATTCTGATACAAATGTAAACAACAAAGGCTATGCTCAAAAGAAACATGGACTTTATTGGGAATTTAACTAGAAGCTGCTTGTTTTATCACCTCAGAGACATTTAACTACATTCTATTTATGTCCTCAGACTTTGCAGGATACAGAACTTAAAGACAATGCACAAGACTGACAGAGGAAATTTCAAGACACCAAAACATTTAGTCTATGGCATTGGTATTGTTAGCTGCTTTAAGCCAGATCCACAATGATACCTGAAAACAAAATCAGAGTACAAAAATTTGAAGTTACAGTTTGGCCAGAGGAGAAGTACCAGAAATGTTGGTAGTGAAGACATAGTTCCATTGCAAGGAAGCCCAGTGCTTTGTGCCAGGACACCAGGCAGGGCACCTGCAAGAACTTCAGCTAAACCTAGTGCTCCAGCGTGTAAAAGTACAAACTCTTTAGACATATTTTTTGTAATAAACTTGCTACAGTATTTCCTTAGACAGGACTGCCTAAAAAGATGTTACTCCAGGATTCATTCCACCATGTTACCCATTCTGTCACTTGGAGGGTCCTATAGTTGTGGTCTAAGTAGGGCCAGATTCTGCATAAACTGGAAGCAGGCCCTGATGCTGTCCCCCTGATACTTGTCTGGCAGGAAAGCAGAATGTAAAACTTACAGAATAATGGAGGTTCCTATGCAGCATTCAAAGTAAGACAACCTGCAGCATGATTGTGATCCCTGGTGGCAGTTCCAGAGTAGGCAATGCATAATATAATCTAAGTGACATTGAGGCTGCAGTGAAGACCCCAGGGAGTTAAGAGATGTCAGAAACACATAATGTCTATTGAGAAAAGCCATAAGAAGCAAGTGGAACCAGCACAAAGGGAATGGCCATCTGTCTGCAGCCAGCAAGGTCATATGGGTGTGGCTGTTTAAGCACTTTACAGTTTAAATTACAACTATATGTTGGAAGTGGAACCACAGGACTTATTGTTTGCTCTGTGGGGTCTACTCTTGTTTTGGCCTTACTTCTCCTTTCCATTTTCTCATTCTTCCCTTTTGGAATGGAAACTCTGCATCTACTGTGCCTATATGTAGTGGATTGAATAAGAATGCCCCCCATTGGCTCATTTCATTGATGTGTGGTCAACAGTTGGTGGAACTGTTTGGGAAGGATGAGCCTTGTTGGAAGAGGTGTGTCACTAGGGCCAAACTTGGAAGTTTCAATAGCTCATTCCATTTCTAATTAGTTCTTGCTTTCTGCCTCATGGTTGTCTTAACATGTGAGCTCTCAGCTACTGCTCCAGCACCTGCTGCCATGGTCTCCATCATGATGGTTATGGACTCACCCTCTGAAACTGTAAACCCAATAAACCATTTTTTCATGGTGTCTTAGCACAACAGTAGAAACATTAGAGGCTCAAAGGTAATAGTTGCCTTGAGTCTCTAGGAAGCCTTTGACTTTTGAGCAATGCCAGAATGGTTAAACCTTTGGGGACTCTTGGAGATAGAATAAATGCATTTTGCATTATGAGATGTCATGAGTCTTTGGGGGGACAAGAGCAAATGTTATGGTTTGGATGTAAAGTGTCCCCCCAAACTTCAGGTGATTGGGGGCTTGGTTTTTGATGCAGCAATGTTCAGTGATGGGACTTTGAATGTTGCTAGCTAGTGAGAACACTGATCTCATCAATGTGTTTCTCTATCGATGAGTTCCAAGCTGTATTGGTTATTATTTTACAGGAGTTAGCTGCAGGAAGCAGGCCGCTGGCAGCATGCCTTTGAGGGGTGTATTTTTCCCCAGCTCTGTTTTTTCTTTCCTTTTACTGCTTCCTGACTGTCATGAAGTGAGCAGCCTCTCCCAGCTAAAGTTCCCAGCACCATGATATTCCACCTTGCCTCAGGCCTAAAACAATGAAAGCAACTGATCTTGGATCAAGCCTGTGAAACCATGGGCCAAAATAAAATGTGATTAATAAAAAGGAGATTTTTTTCCCTCAGGTTACAGTGACAGGACACTGATTAACGCCAGAACAACTCAAGAGCTCATGGGAAGCCCACATTGAACATCTGTGAAGCCTCTTTCCATTCGGTTCATTTGGTTTTGGATAATCTCTTTTCATTAAAATGTAAATTCCTAAAAGGTATGGATCATTGGTGGTTTTTCTCATCACTGCCTTGGGATTGCCCAGAATAGTGCACGATATATGCCATCCACTCAAAAAATATTTGTTGAATGAATTAATAATTGGTCTTGTTTATAGTCCTTGAGGCCTTTCAAAAAATCTAACCCTTTTCATCTTCTACATGACAGCCCTGGAAACAATCTGAGACAGCTGTCACGCTCTCCGAGTCATCTCTATCCCTGACAAAACATTTATAGCTCCCTGAACATTATGTGAAGAAAATCCAGACCCTTTGCCTTACTGGAGCTTCAGAATCACAGAGCAGCAGGGGACACTGTGAAATTTTTTTTTTTTTAAATCCAATACTCTCATTCTGAAGAGAAGAAAATAGAGGGCTATCTGATATAATAGCTACATTAGAAGGAGAAGCCTGGGCTGACTGTTTGGGAATACAAGACTGATATTGCCCTGATTGGGGCAATATAAGAAACAGCCAAGATAAGCTTCACAATGCAGAAACCTTGTGGAAAAACAAATTTGAGATCAATGAATTTACAATCTTTTTGATGTTGTTCATGAGAGTAGCAGAATTCTTTAATATAGCTCAAAGCAAGCCACTGGAGATTCAGATGCAGTTGGCACTCACGTGTGCGTGTGTGTGTGTGTGTGTGTGTGTGTGTGTGTGTGTGTGTGTGTGTGTGTATACCAAGAACATGTACTATGAACCACACTGGACTTTCAGAATGCTGAGTTGAAAAAGAAAAATCTCCACACATTTGGCACTTACATTCCACAATCCCACAAAATGACCATAATGGTATAATGATGTCAGAGAAAAACAGAAAGCAGACTGAGCAAAGCCCTGGGGAGCAGGCCAGTAAGCAGCACTCTTCTGCATCAGCTCTTGCCTCCAGGTTCCAGTCCTGTTTGAGTTACTGTCCTGGCGTCCTTCAATGATAAACTATAATGTGGAAGTGTAAGCCAAATAAACCCTTCCCTGTCCAACTTGCTGTTGGTCATGGTGTTTGATTGTAGCAATAGAGAACCTAACTAGGACAGTTAGGTTGTGAATAGCTCTTGTTTGCATGTATCTGGTATGCAGCTGGCAGAGGAGGCTGCAGGCTGGCCTTAACCAGTGTGGAGAATCCCAGAGGCCACACTTGCTTGGACACTAGGTCTGTGCTGCCCCAGAAGTAGCAAAGCATGGTCTTTCAGAGAGATGACTGAAGGCCTTTATGAGGGCCTTCTTTTTCTGTTACACTCTCATAAAATGTCCACTTGGACTGTTCTGAGGCTGGGGGAAGGGGGTGCTCTCTTTTAGATGGGAGTCTTTACCACTGCCAGGAGCCCCATGGGGGTGGGATAAGCTGAAGGTCATGCAGAATGAGGAGGAAGGTAGAAACAGGTTTCAGCAGATGTCTTTGGAAGACTTCTTTAAGCAAACAGGAAAGAGAGTTTAGAGCATACATACTCCTGACCCATTCTGGTGGGGCAGGACTATTCTAAGTTATGAGAACCTCTCCTGTCACAGTGTGGAGATTATGAAAACCTCTGCGGTCACAGTATGGACATTCCGTGAGCAGAAACACCACTCTCTCTCCCTCTAAGACCCCCAGTACGCAGGTTGCATGCTGGTTCTTTCCCACAGCCCGATCCACTGACAACTCATGGCTCTTAAGTATCGCCACTCTGCTGGAGAAAGCAGGCTTACTTGCTAGGAAAGCATGACAGCCACTTAGGTGGATGTAGACTGGACAGGGAAGGTGAACATGCAAATCAAACTGTAGACATCGTCAAGGGCTAGAAATGGTGATTATAAATCTCAGAAGCCAGACGGCGGCTGTAAGAGCTCAGGGTTTTCAGGGAAAACAGCAGTTGGGGCCATTAATAAATCTGAAACTTGTCTTCTTAACTAAGCCAGAAGACAGACAGAGGAGCCACCATCTATATAGGGAGGAATGATAGGACTTATCTGCGAGGGACCTCTGTCTTTGTACCTTTAGCTGATGCTAAGTTGTCAAGGCATGCATCTGTAAGAGTGAGTGGGGAATAATGACTAATTAAAGTACGTAGAGGGTCTCTCCGAAAGTGTTTAATGATAAGATACAACCAAAGAGCTGCACAGAGCAGGAGTGGTACCCACCCTAACCACTGGGCTCTGCTTGCCTGTACTATGGAGAGGAAAGGCCTTGAAGTCTACACAATAGCTTCTTATAACTATGGTCATTTTGAAAATAACCCTGTGAGGGAGGTTTTACTACCATGCACCCATTTTCCCCCCTAAATTAAGAGTCCATGGTTTAGAGGAATCAGAGGCAACCAAGAGTCTCCCTGTGACTACCATCTGCTCTTCTGAAGACAACCCTTCTGCAAGCAAAAGCAGCTGAATTAGAGGGCCAATAAATGCCTACAACATGTGTGTCCGTCTGTTCGATGGTCAGGACTGCTCCCCTGACACCATAGGTCAGTGAGGAGGTGAACACTCACAAAGGAGGCCCTGGCATGATCCCATCAGGATGTCCTACTAGGGGTCAAAGGTTGGTCTAGGAACTGAGGACATCTGTCTGTAAGGGACACAGATCTGGTGATCTCTGGCAGCAGACACAGTCAACATGCAGTTGCGTCATAGGGAGACAAACAAATATTGGGAGCACTCTGGGGGTCTGGGGACATGAACATCACACGGGTTTTACTCTATGTATGGAGCAAGACAGACCTCCCTTCCAGTTCTAGATCATTCAACCACAGAAAGATTAGAGTATCCTTCCCCCTGTTGCTTTCACATGATTAGATAGCCTTTGTCTAAGGGGGAGATTATTAACACTACTCTTAATTATTTACTACGTCTGGGAGCTGGGCTCATAACAGGTACTTAACATGCGTTTTTCTAATTAGTAAATGCAGGATCTTTAGTCCCACCGTGCATGGCAGAAATGGTCCAGCATGGAGGTGGACATCAAGGCAAAGTGTGAAAGACAGACACAGGACGTCTCCCACTGACCCGGCTGCCACCTGCACAATCTATGACGACTTGCTTTGTCCTCTGTGTACACCTGAGGGGCACAGCTTTTCATGCCAGGTCCATACTTTGGAGGTGGGCTGATGCTCTGTGAGTGTGGGAGGAAGGAAGAAGGCAGGCGGGCAAGGGCTTGTCATGAAAAGTTGCACTGTTCTCTCCACGTCCCAGCAGGGCAGGTCAGCAGTGACCTGAATCTCCTTGCCCTGAGCAGAGTTTCTCAAAAAGTCAGACTGGGTTTGAGGAGGACCAGCTCTGCTCTGACCTGAGTGATGTCTGCACAGAAGAGGTAACTTGCCTTGTGTGGGTGTATACCCATGTAGGTCACTAGGGGACACTGTGCAATGAACAGTAACATAAATAGGGAGGGGCTAGACTTCACTAGGGGGTTAGCCTTGATCTACCGAGCAAGATAATTCTGGGAAGATGGGTGGACAAAGGGATTAGCTGTGAAAATGATCACGCTTGTGGCCTGGATCTGGCTCCAGAATTCCAACCTGGATAGCAGCACATGGTTCCTCAGTTCCGGAGTCCTAAAAGAGCTGTGGCTTGGTTGACGGCACAGTGAGCTGTGAGGGCACAGAGCCCCAGGAGTGTATGGCCAGGCGTAAACTTTGGAGCCAGATTACTGGATTAAAGCTGCAGCCCTTGAAAGGAGTCTTAGGCAAATTGAATGTGTGTGTGTGTGTGTGTGTGTGTGTGTGTGTGTGTGTGTATTTGTGCATAAGGTGTATATTTGTGTACATATGCATGTATGTGTTGGCCCTGTGCCCAACACAGCCCACAGAGCACTTCTGCAGTCCTATCCAAACCCTTCGATGTGTGGTAGGGAGGGCCCAAAGGATGGAATGGGAGCAGTGTTCTCAGGAGCTGAAGCATAGATGGACCACAGCCTGTCCATGCACTTCTGATAAAAACGAAAAGGGTGCAGTCTCATTAAGTAAAGTCGAGGCAGACCCGAACAGCTGACAAAGGGCACAGGGGGAAACCCTTGACTTAAATGAAAGGTTCCAGAAACCATCATCCTTCTCAAAGGATGAAAGAACTGATGTCACATGCCACCAAACTCAAGATCTCAAGATTGCCTGACAGCCAGCAAGTTGAGAGAGCGAGAGAGAGGAACGGGGGGGGGGGAAGGAAAAGGGGAGAGAAAGAGGAAAGGGAAGGGAGGGAGGAGGGGAGAAGAGGAGGGGAGGGGAGGGAGAGAGAGAGGGAGAGGGAGAGGGAGAGGGAGAGGGAGAGGGAGAGGGAGAGGGAGAGGGAGAGAGAGAGAACATGACTTTTTCAAAGATTCAGGCTCAGCCATTTGAATGGGAGCAAGCTGTAAGGGAGGGGTCTAGGAGTGGTCTAGTTCTTCTTATGAATGATCTTGATGTGGGTGTCACAGAAATGAAATCAACAGATGGCAATTAATTTGTAGAAAACGAAAGCAACTGAAATCCAGAGTCACAGGAACCTTGAAACTGCTTCTAGGCAAGGGAAGCATGTGAGCAGGAAATATGAGCCAAAGTCTGCTCTGTCTCCCTCTGAAGGTGCGAGGCAGGGATGGGGAGGAGGCTGGCTGTCCTCTTGATGGAGCAGGAAGGATCAGAGAGAGAAGGGGTGGGCAGGGAGTGGAGAAGACAGAGGTCTCCATTCATCTTAAACTGCTCCGCTCCTGATAGACAGGGAGTGGGTGGCTGTTTATCTTTGAAATCTCAGCTATTTTCTTCAGTAAAGAGGTATAAACTAACTTTCCTTCAGGGCACAGTTTTCAGTTGCAGTAGGGAGCCTTAAAGGTATACAGCACATTGAGAGGCCTGCCATTCCTTCCTACAAGACATCTTCCTCTGGTCCTCATGGAACCTGACTCAGGTTTCTTTGAGAACTCATTCATCTTCCCCTTTAAAAGGTAACCTCCCTTTTTGCCCTTGTTCATGAAGAATTTGGGGTTTCTTTGAAACCCCAGGAGTGGGGTGGAGTGTGGGGGAACTAGCCACAATTTAAATTTGAAGGCACACACCTGCCCTAGTGCTCTCTCCTTTACATCCCAAACTGTAAGGGTTAATTTTAATGGCCAACTTGATGGGATTTAGAACTTCCATGGAAATAAATTCTGAGCATTCTCTGAGGGAGTTGGATTGGGTTAACAGGGGTGGGAAGAACTACCTTAAAAGTGGGGGGCGCCATCCATAGGCTGGGGTCCTGGACTGATGAATCCCAGGAGAGCTTACCAGCAGCATTTGGCACCTTCTCTGTGTTGTTTTTAAATCCACTTCACACAAGCTAGAGTCATTTGAGAAGAGGGAACTTTAACTGAGAAAATGTTCCCAACAGACTGGCTTGTGGAGGCATTTTCTTGATTAATGATTGATGTGGGAGGGCCCAGCCCACTGTGGGTGGTCCTGGGTTGTAAAAGAAAGCAGGCTGAGCGACCTGGAGAGGAGCAAGTCAGTAAGCAGCATTCTTCCATGGCCTCTGCTTCCGTTCCTACCTCCAGATTCCCACTTTGAGTTCATGCCTTGCCCTCCCGAAGACTGCGACTTGGGCCATGTAAGCCAAATTGCCTTTAGCCATGAGCTTTATCACAGCAATAGAAAGAAAACTAGGAGCCTTTGCTTCCTGGTTTAGATGCAATGTGACCAGCTGTCTCAAGCTCCTGAGCCATAATCTTCCCACCATGATAGACAGTGAGCACAACAAACCCTTCCTTAAGTTTCTCTTCTCAGGTATTTTGCTACACCAACAAGAAAAGTAACTAAAACATAAACTCTGTCAAAGAAGACAGGTAGGAGGTTGGGACAAATCCTCTCCAGTCAGAGGAGTCCACTGTAGGTGCTGTAGCCACCATTAAGGATGGTCCTGGGCTACAGATGATGAACTCCTCCTCTCTGATACACAGAGACTCAGGAAGCCAAGATGCATGAATCACCATCAGTACTTCAGATTCCTCCCACTTCCACCAAATCTGCTCCAAATTCATTTATACAGTTTGGAGGGCGCCCTCACACAACATAGACTGGGGGTGGGGTGGGGGGTTTACGTTGAGAAAGCTCTGCTATTTCACATCACTGTTCTGACCCAGCTTCCCAGAGCATGTCTGGCATCTTCCATCCAGGCATTCTGCAAGCTGATGCCCAAGGCTATGCTTGCACTTTGTCTAGGTTTCCAACAGGGAAGAGGGCTTCTAAGTAGCAGGAACACAGGCCTGCAGGGAAGAGACATTCACCTGCCTCTGGGTTGTGGGGAGGAGGGGAAGACATGATTCAGATATTTCTCCAAAGTCCCTTCTAGCTGCTTTATGAGAGGCCACGGTGCATTTTCTTAGCTAAAGTCAGCAAAATGTCCAGTCTTGGAACTTCTACAGACTCAAAGACAAGCCCAAGTCAGACACATTCTTGGCATTCAGCAGAGCCCATTCATGCAAGTTTTCCATAGGAGAGGTGACTAATGCTTTCTTCTTGCTGGCTGCATATTAAGCGGGTATTCGAATTCAGAACCTGAAGGCTAGTGGGATGGTAATGTAGACAAGAGGTGGTAGTGAGTCAGAGACACTTCTTTAGTCTTTTGTCTGCTCCCCCTGACGTGGACGAATCACAGACCTTCTCAGAGCCTCAGTTTCTTCATGGGCAAAATTCTCTGCCCTTCTTATATAGCTACTGGGAGGAGCGAAGAGAAGGCAGTGAAGGGAAGCACACTGTGCACGTAGGACCTAGATAAAGGGTAAATAGCAGCACAGCTTGAGTGGCTCAGCAGCTTCCCAGAGGACAGTGCAGGGAGTTGGGGGCCTTAGAGTCCACTATGGCCACCATTTCTTACAAAGGCCTTTGTCTCCAAGAATTGATTTCTGTTTCTCATACAACATGCTACATAAGGACATCAAGCATTACATTTATCTGTCTCTGAGCTAAATTTAAAGAGTCCCATTGTTACCCCTCCCTCACCATGCTTAGAAATAGTGGCTAATAGAAATCTTAGAGATATTTGATAAAATAATGAATAAAGACCAACTAATGGGCTACTTAGGATGATGCACTTCTCTGGGAATGAAGAGGGATGGAAGGAAGTTGTTCTTACTTCCGGGGTTGGAAGACTCGGCAACCAGCAACACAAGTCAAAGCCGTGCTGTCTGAGGTCAGGGTTTCGTTACAACAGAGGTTAAGGTTTGAAGTTAAGGGGCAGGGGGCTGGAGCCTATAAAGTTTCCAAAATGGTTTAGACAGGAAGTTAGAGAACACATAATGGGTCAGGGTATTCATTAAACTAATACTCAAATTCAATACCCAGAAGGTCTCAGAATAACAAACTCTAGGAGACACCTCAGTCAAGCTCTTGGCCAGTGCTTCTCACCCTTCCTAACCCTGTGAACCTTTAGTATAGTTCTTCATGTTATGATGACCCCCAACCCTAAAGTTATTTTCGTAGCTACTTCATAACCGTAATTTTCTACTGTTAGGTACAGGAATGTAAACATCTGATAGGCAAGGTACCTGATATGTTATCCCTGTGAGAGAGTGTTCCACCCTCGAAGGGGTCAAGACCCACTTGATGAAAACCATTGCTCGTGGCAAAGGGAGCAGCCACTTGCTGAACATCTGTATCGACCCCACTCTGAACCATACAGAGTTACACTAAATAGTCGTCACTGTCTGCTTTAGACCCTCATCTCCGTCTGTACTCAGTCCTCAGGCTTAGTGGGCCACTTTTGTCTTTTTTATGGTCTGTTCAATTTCTTGTAGGTCTGATTCCCAGGTTCCCAAACCACCCGGGACACACATAAGAGCTATTGGGGTTCCCAGAATTCTGTGCTCATTACCCTAGAGCTTTAGTTAATTCTTGCCTGGCTGGAGTTCAGGAGAGACCAGGTCTAAGAGGAGATGATCAAAAAGAGCCTCAGCCCTGGAAAGATACTCGGTGGGGAAGAAAGCTTAGCACAGTACAAGCTGCTCTGGACACAGGGAAACCTGCTGGACATTAGGACAGGAAAGGCTGATTACAGCAGATAGTCTTAGAGTTGTCACTGGTAAGAGATGACCTTTCTGACTGGCATGCTGTGGCTCACCATGCCAGGATAATAACTTCTAGGCAGGATTAGGGACAGCAAAGTCCTTCCAGGGCTGCAGATGGCTTAGCCTGAGCTTCTGAACCAAGTGAGAACCACAAAGGCACTGCCAGGACCTGGCAAGATTCTGCCTGCAGAAAGTTGGATCCAAAGGCAATGTATGGTGTGTCAAAGTCTTCATGGGTCTATTGGATTGCCTCACTTAGAGTGGGCTTCACTGACTGGAAAGCCCATGGTAGATGTGTTTGGTATTAAGTACCGAGGTGTATACCGAGGTAATTCCAAACCAACTGGAGGATTCATACCATGAACATTTACCATATAACAGATATTCAATAAATATTTGTCTGTGTATTCTTTGGTGGGGAGGATGTGGGAGATTATTTATTGGAGCATGAATTTATTAGTAGAACTTATTAATGGCTGTAGCACTGAAGAAAATGATGCCCCTTGGTATCCAACTTTTCTCTAAGAATCACATCTGCAGTGCATCTGGTTCTGTTTAAAGCACTTTATAAATGCTAACCCATTAAATCTTGCCAACAAGTTCATGACCATCATGACCATGTCAACAAGTGGAAGCATCACTATCCTTTCTTCTAGGTGGAGAAGCAGAGAGAGACGTTGGTATGTGGTTGAGAGCAGGATTCAAACCTATTTACTAAGATTCCCTAGACCAGGCTTTCTATATGTTGTCTCGTACGGAAGGAGAGTCAAGGGTAATGACTTCTCGACTGTTGGTTTCTGGATCTCGTGATTCTCTCTATTGAGTCACACCCTTCTGTTAAGTTAGGCCTTCAAACAACAGTGGGTCTCCAGCACTGTGTCCTACCTACCAGGAAACCTCTGAGGGATACACAGGATGCCAGGAGGGGTCCAGAGGGCTGAAAGCGTAAGGAACTCAACGCTTTGACATATTTCGTAGTGTTTGGCTTACGGCTGAATCGTCAATACCTTTTGTACAGTTTCAATTTGGGAAGAGTGCTTGTAGTGGTTTTGTTTGAAATGTTCCAAATATTTGTGGTTTACAGTTTTTTCAAATCTTACTTACAATTTGATATTTACTTTTTTTTTTTTATTTTAAAGATAAACACCTATATGCTTGGTGATCAGGTGTTCATTTAGAATTTTTTTGCATTGCGAGCTTGGGTAAGTTACTTGATCTTTCAAAAGTCCTCATTTCTTTACATATGGAATGGAGGTAATATGAATTCGAATGAGCTTTAAATGAGTTCAAACTTGTATAAACACTTAGCATCTCATGCTCACTTTCTTCTCCTCTTCCTCCCCCTCTTCTTCTTCCCCTTCTTCCTCCCCCTCCTCCTCATCCCCCTCCTCCTCATCCCCCTCCTGCTCATCCCCCTCCTCCTCCTCTTCTTTCTCCCCCTCCTTTTCTTCCACCCCCTCCTCCCCCTCCTCCTCCTTGCTTGTTACTAGGTATTAGTGATGGAGAGTTAACAGGGAGGTGAATAGAAGTCAGCTCAGATTTTTTAATGGAAGCTAAGCAGAAGAAGACAACCCATTCTGTGTCTTTGAACCAAGAGGCACAGGCAAAAATGAAAATAGGGCCTGAGAACATTTCTTTCTATACAACTGATTGTCTATTAAGCTGGGCCATCCCTATAGACTATCATTCCATGATAGAGTAGATTTCTAAGAGAAATGTTAAGCACTCATAAAAATGAGATTAACTGAATTAAAATATTTTTGAAACACAGACTTTTAAAAGGAGCCCCATCATCTGCGGACCTCTCAGTTTTTCTGAGTGACACTGGGCAGCCCTCCTCTCTTTTTAATCGGCTCTCTTACCTGTACAATAGAGGAATTGCACTGAATTCTCCAGTCCTTTAGCTTCTGAAAATCACTGACCCCACCCCCAGGCACTAGCTATTTAAGGGAACAGTCAGTGGGGAATCAGATAGGGAGTGTCAGCACTTCTTACCCTGTAAATCCGTCTGCTAAGTTCTGCTGGCCGAACCCTGCTTTGCCAATGTGTGCTATGGAGAAGGATAATTCCATACCCAGTATCTAATGCTCTACAACCTGTGGGTGCTCCACAGAAGCAACACATGGCAGCATCTCTACCTGACTTGGTTACAGCCTGACTTTTTAGCTTGTTTCTTTGCTTGTTTGTTCATTTGCTTATGAGAGTGTAGGTTGATATGGCTCCAACCAACCTGAGATTGCTGCATCCCAGAATAACTCAACACAGGGGTCCTGTGCTCTGCTCTCCCCATTTAGAGTCAGACTATCAAGTGCCAGGCTGACTTCAGGCATACATGCCTCCTCAGGAGTCCCTAGTTGCATCTTCCAAATGGCAGGCTTTTTGCCTCCTGGTCCTATTTTCTATCTCCACCCCATCCCCTCCTCTGCTGGTCTTTCTCAGGGCCATCTGGAAGAGAAGGAAGCAGACAAGCTCCTGCCTGCCAGAAGCCAAATGCCAGTGCAAAATGAGCCCTTGAGACAAGGCCAGAGAACAGGTGCAGTAAAACTTGGAGCCAGCTGCTTGTGTCTCTCTGCTGCTGCAAGGAGATACTGAGGATTGCTGGACCCCAGAAGAGCTTAGAGGCATCTTAGGAATGCAGGTTTCTTTCTAGAAGAATCTTCTGGCTTGTCATAGTAGTTTGGGCCTTAGAGTGTGTACAATTGGGTGACAGAGGTCACTGGCATTCATCAGAGTCCTTTATAATACATCAGAAAAACTAGGTCTGCCGAGGCATCACTATATGCCTCTGTTGGTTGTGTCAAGGGCACAGCAGAGGTGATTGCTGGGCTCCCTTGATCTTGGTCTTAATCAGAAGACTCCTGCTACCTTGGCTCTCATCTCAATTCCTAATACAGAATGCCTAGAAACAGTACTTTTTCTAAGAGTGCTGCCTTGACACAAACTTATTTGAAAATATACTCACTCAATCTAATAAGGGTAACCACAGAAAGCTAACTCCTGTCCATAATCGAGTAATGAAGGATCTAGTGAGCAAATCATGAAAACTAAACATCTTGGAAAATCTTCCCATTCCTATTTCTTTTTAATGCATGGGTGAGTTTGCAAAATAAATTTCTTGGAGTCGAAAATGAAGCAAAAAACTGAAAACTCAAGACATAAGATTCAGCCTGAAAAAATCCTATAAAACTAAAAACTTAAAAAAACCACAAGAAGAGTCATGAACACTTTAGAGACACTTCACAAGACCCTCTCTGCGACTGGCAGTCGAAGCAGATAGAATCATCTAGAACACGCAACATTTTCAAGATACAATAATCTAGAACACAGAATATCCATGAAACCTTTTCAACAAGTTTGGACAATGACAAATTTCCTATGCAGTTTCTTTTAAACATCTATAGAAGCAAATCAGAACCATGTGGAAGGTGGATGGTGTAACCCAGACCCAAGACTATGATCTAGTTTGGAACCTGCAGGCCAGGAGCTCCAGTTTAACCAACGAGATTTGCACTAGAATATCTTCCAGTGTTCATGCTTATGTAAGAAGGCAGAACAACATTCCAGGAAACGTTTTGTTTGTTTGCTTGTTTGTGATTCTGGGAAGTATATAATTCTGGCTGCCAATGTAAGTGACCCACCCCTTCAGGAAGTAGCAGGCACATACGCTCATACACATAAAATAAAAGTTAATAATTTTTGTATTATTACAAACTTTTGTAAAGTCTCTCAGCATCCACACAGGGGTTTTTCTCTCAAGGACCTGGACATAGTTGCATTTGTATCTGAGAGCACATCTGCTCTTGTCTAACTGCTGACAGTGTGTCCACATCTGGGGATATCTGACTGATAAATTCACTTCAGATTTCACTTGGTGTCTGAGGTCACTTAGGCAAGGCAAAAGGTTAAGATTTTTTTGAAGAATTGGAGGAAGGACCTAGTCCCACTTGGCTTCCCTGGGCCCTTAGGTGCCATACGTTTTTTTTGTTTGTTTGTTTTCTTCTTCTTCTTCTTCTTCTTCTTCTTCTTCTTCTTCTTCTTCTTCTTCTTCTTCTTCTTCTTCTTCTTCTTCTTCTTCTTCTTCTTCTTCTTCTTCTTCTTCTTCTTCTTCTTTATTACATCGTAAGAACCTGCTTTTGATATCCAGGGCCTTCTGATGGTTACCAAGAAGTAGGGAATCAACTTCAACTTCTTCCCTACCACTCTCTTTGCCAGGCATTTTTGTAAAGAAATGGTCCTTGAAGCTTGTTGACTTGTCCCCCTGCCTCCCTGTACCGCCTTCTCCTTGGATCCCAAACCCTTCCTATTCGAGTCCTCACCCAATATGTACAGAGCTATAGTTTCATGGGTAATTTTTTTTAAAAAAAATATCATTTAGGAGAGGGTTTTCTTCTGGAAAGTAGCTGCTCACCAAAGCTCAGTAGTTCATAGAAGGATGGGAGGGCCTGCTTTTAGGGTGTATAGTGTGGCTGCTCCAGTTGTGGCCCCTCTGCATTTGTCTCTTAGCCTCAGGTAGGTGAGCCCAAGGGAAGCTGTTATTGATTAATTAAAAGTCAGAGGATCCAGGAGACCCAGCAAGTGAGACCTAATGGTCTGAAAAGGTGATAGGCTGAAAGTGGCAGGTCAGAACTAGACAACTAGAACTTGCAACAGACACAAAGACAGGTCAAGTAGATCTTGACAAAAGCAAGCAGAAGCCTGGCAGCAAATACTAACAAATCCCAGGCTACCCAGGCATCGGGAGTTACAGGACCTGCAAGGACCAGGCCACACAGGTGCTAATAATGGGGGCCTAAGTTGCCTAGGAGATCAGAGGCTGCATCCTCCTTCAGGCAACACATGAACTGGGTCTTAGTGCAGTCTTTGAGAGTGGAAGTAAGGTTGGAATAGGGTCGAGTCAGAGGAGGCTGAGCACCTGACATCGTCCTGGATTTCTAGAGTCCTCCTGAGACATGGCCTGGAAAGTTACAGGTGACGGTTCTGGAGTTGTGACACTTCTGGGGAGTCTACACTTTCCCCTCTGACAGTGTTCTTCTATCCTCATCTTAAGTCCTAAAAAGACTGAAGCACGACTGAACGGCTTGGACCTGTTCTTCACAGCCCCTCTCCTTTGGAGTAAGCAGACACAGCACCATCAGATCCCTATGCTAAACCACCTTGACACAAAAAGAAAATGTTAAAAAACAAATGGATGAAACCCAACTAAAAGCCACAACAGAGACAGAGTCCCCAGGCTGCTAGGATATCCCTCTCAGACGTCCCCCATCTGTTCTGCTCTCCAGGGCCTCCCAGCTGAGCCCTGCCATCAGGGAAGGGCCCTTGGCCCCCTCACAATCTGTCATCTTTGACACCACTTGGATCTTGTTTCTTTTGAAGCTGCCAGGGGACATGAGGATACCATGCCTGTCTGTGGGCAGGGAGCCAGGAGGACCATGCTTACCATCAGCACCTGGGCTGGATGGGGTAAGTCTGAAAGAGCTAGGAACAGGGGTTCTGAATTGCTAGGCATCCCAGCTGAATCCCAGTCTCTCCATACGTCCAGTCTCTCTTGGCTGCCAGGGCCTCATATTTCCTGCCATCTGTGATGGGTGTCTCTGGGGAGACCCTCTCCTTTCTAGCTTGCTAATCACTGTGTACAGACACTGGCAATAGCCTGGTCCCTACTCCTGGCAATTGTGCAGACATCCCTTGGGCTGCTCTGAGTTCCCTTCTGTGCTGCCAAGGGATTGGCTCTTCCTGTGCTCTGTCTGCTTCTTCTCTGATACAGGTGATCATTTCTGCCAGGAGACTTGGACTCTCAGCAAACAAGGGTGTGTGTGTGTGTGTGTGTGTGTGTGTGTGTGTGTGTGTGTGTGTGTATAAAGTTAGAAGGTAAAGCCCCCTGTTTACTGATTTTTAAACTAAAAGGCTAGGCATGCCTCCATCCTTGACCCACAGAGTAAGGTAGTAGAAAAGGCCCAGGGATGGGAAGCATTAGCAATGGCATCAGGTAGGCTGGGGTCTGGATCCGGGTTCTCTCAGTGACTCATGTGCACATTCTCAACGCTGCCCTTCTTGGGTTCCAGAGTGCATTTCTGTAAAGTGTGCCTCTGGGCTGTATGATTTACTATGCTATCTAACACCCAAGGAGGCAAAGAGGATTCTGTTGAACTACCCTTTTCAGCTTTTTTTCCTGCTGTTTCACTATTTGTCGACCTAACCTTGCTGTGAACAAGAGCTGGCTGGGGACAGCTGCTGCTGAGGAAGCTGGAAGGGCAAAGCATACTGCTCCTACCCTTTCTTGGATCTCTTCCTAAGACCTTGGTCTCATTAGCATCAGATCCTGACCAGCTGAATGAACTAGGCAGCTGGGAGGCGAAAACCCTAGGCATATCCAATTTGGTTTAAACCTTTTGTTTCCCAGGTTTCCTCAGCAAGGACAAAAGCAAGCAAGCAATGTCCAGAACGGCCAATATGCACTCATGCATTCACCCATCCACCCACCCATCCACCCACCCATCCACCCACCCATCCATCCATCCATCCATCCATCCATCCATCCATCCATCCATCCATCCATCCACCCATCCATCCATCCATCCATCCATCCATCATATCCATCCATCCATACATCCACCCATCCATCCATCCATCCATCCATCCATCCATCCATCCATCCATCCATCCACCCATCCATCCATCATATCCATCCATCCACCCACTCATCCGTCCACCCACCCATCCATCTACCCACCCATCTACCCACCCACCCATTTGTTTATTCAACTCTTTTAAGGCAGCCCATCACAGTCATTAGTTTTAACAGTTTCTAAATCTGCCTTTTCCACTGGTTAGTTGCCTAATGCTAGACATGCCACCAGAACCTCTTCATTCCTATTTCCCTATTTTATTTGGAGGAGAACAAGGGTGGTTTCTACTTCAGAGGCACTGCACATAAACCACTTGGCACTATTTAAGCATTCAACAAATAGCTTTGTAATAATTAAGTTGGTTAAGTTGCTTATGGTTGAACAGGGAGACATGCTAAGTAGATACCTGTCAATCAAACAAAGTGGATGGGTGTCCATATAAAAGACTGAGTCCTTTGTTCCAAAGACCAAGAACACATCTTCACCAGGAGCTCTGGGGTTTGGTTTGGTAGCACAAATCTCTCATCTTCTCTAAACAATGTGAAGTTGGTTCATGAAAATTTGGAAGAGTTGAGCCATTTAAAATAATCAGTTTCTTGACTTGATGTTCTCGCCATTTTGGAATGGCGGCTCATGGTATGACTCTCATGGTTAAAAAAAAGAACGAGCAAGTCTGATTCTGTTTCCTCACAGAACCGAACCAGCATTTCTGATTCCCTTGAAGCTCCTCCCTCCTCACGTAATCCAGTTCCTGACACCCTACCCCCATCCCCATGGCAGAGGGCAAGGCAAGATCTAATTTACCTGTTTCTGGTAGCTTTCAGCCTTGCCAAAGCCTGGTCCTTACACCACTCATTCCCTGGCATCCTGGCCTGTCTGCCCCTCTAGGAGGCTGCTGTGACTGCTGACTGAGGATGTCAATAATGTTTCCCATTAGCCAGACCTCTGGCGGCCTTTGAGTGCCTTGGCCTGACACAGGCTCACAAGCCAGCTGGAAAAGGTCAGGCCCCAGGAGCTTAAGCCAGTTGATGCTCCAGAGACAGGACTGGCACAGTCACCCCACTCATGGACTATTAGACCATCAGACAACCTTATTTACTTTGTTTTTACTGGATAGCCTGAAAGTTCTCTTTGCATTTGTTGAACACATTTGGATGTTCCTGTCTCTCCCTCTCTGGTTTTCAGAGGCTATAAATGATGTCCTTAAACATGCTCAGAACAAACAACACACATACACATGGCCCTGAGGATACTTTTCCCTAAGCCTAACTCCTGTGTACCTGTGGGTGGCACTGGAGAAAGGAGTAGGGGAATCACATACCTGGCCTAATCCCACCAGCCCTTGCCAAGGTGACATGGAACACAGTATTGAATCTTTCTGAGCCTCTGCTTGCTTCTCTAAAACAGGGAATAGCTGTTGCCCTAAAATCTGTTTCATGATTATTGTAGGATTAATTATGAGACATCCGCTTACAGAGAGATGAAATTGTGAAAAAAATCGCAATGGGAAAGAATGAAGAATATTAAAAATAGTTTAGGATATAAAGGATTTCTAATGTTGGTTTCTGTCTTCTCTAAAATGAAAAACCGGTGACTTTCTTGGGTATGAAGAGCATGGCTGTATACTCCTTGCATGGGGTCCCCTGGACTTAAGTGATCCTGTTACCAAGAGAGGGCTCTGTGAAGAGCAAGTGGCCTTGAGGAAGTAGCCAAGCTTCAGGGATCAGCTTCAGGAATTCAAAGCAGGGTCCCAAACGCTTCGTCCGGCACAGCTGGAAGGTGACTTTTTGGTGGACCGGGGTGTCTCCCTCACTTTTCTCTCACCGTGAGTGGAAAACAGGGCCTTAGAGGTTCATGAGCTTTTCTCTCTCCTCCAGCTCTGGGGAGGGCTGTTAGGCAGTTGCCATGTTCTGGTCCTCTCAAAGGTTTGATTCTCTGCCCAGGGAGGTCAGAGAGCCACAACCTCAACTTTCTTCTCCTTTTAGGCTTCTCTGGCGTCACTGACGGGTAATGCTCACTGGTAAGCTCTCTAATAACCAAGCTAACGTGTCCACACCACAGTTTGGAACGCCTTTGCACAGTTCTCATTTCAGTTGATCCCTAGATTCAGCTGACTCTGGACGTGATTGCTCATTTATGTACAAGCAGACTAGACACTGAATTTTGAAGACCCTGCCAAAGGTCTCAGAGCTGGCACTGGAACCCGGGTCTTCTGACTCTAGCTCTGTGCTAGAGAGCCAGCAGCTAAATTTTAAACTGGCATGGCGAATAGTTCCAATTGGTGTGTCTCCCAGAACTTAATTAGAAGCAGGGTCCACCCACCAGCGCTGGTCTGATGGGCTTTAATGAAAGGAATAGCACATGAATCTCAGGAGCTAGAAACATGTCTAAATGTCTAAGGGTAGAGTCACCAGAAAGCATCCCCCTCTGCTTCCCCAGTCATCCACAGGGCCACAGGGGAACTGCAGGGGCCCAAAAACCTGCAACCCAGCCACTGGGGGATGGTGTGGAAGGCTGGAGATGGCACCTCAATTCCCAGAAAACATGAACATAGATGGAGCTCATTCCCTCCTCTCTTTGTTCCCACCCTCCTACAAAGATGTGGCTCTCACTGTTAATCACAACTGCTTCTCTGGGAGGGAGGGAGAGTGAGATGGAGACTCCAAGAGGTTTGCTTCCATGTTCTCTGAACTCAGTTCCAAAGCACCAAGAAAATTCAGTGAATCAGTGAAAAACAACAAGACTAAGTTCGTTATTTTTATTTAGTGGAGCAAGTCTGGAAAGGCAAAGTGGTCCATTAGAAATGGAGGGGCCAGGGAACAACAGGCTGGCTTCCTGCCTGGGCCTCTTGCTGGCTATGAGGCTTCAGGCAGGTGGCTAAGCCTCCCTGAACCCTGTACTAGGAATGCCTCCCTTGCTGGGTAAGGTTTCCATGAGGCCACGTAAGGAGGGGACTCAGTACTGCAGCACACACACAGGCCTCTAACACATAGAACATGCTGTTTTATGTTTATGGTATGTGTTATTTATGTCCCCTCTCAAGCAAAACCACCCAGATTTTCTAGACATTCTCCCACACATGTCAACACCTGCCTCGTACTGAAATCCTTGACAACTATGGAGCCATTCCTTAAACATCCTACAGATTTGAATCTGCAGGAACGAGAGGCAAATAGTACGTCTGTGGGTACTGACCTCACATTGTGGGTATCTCTGCTGTTGGAGTTTAGGCTCCAGCCTCTCCCTTCCAGAGATCCTCAGCTCTGTGTGAGCTCTGCCTCTCTTTGGAGTATTCACCTGAATGCTCTTCTGTTTACTTCCTATTGCTTTTTCTTCTTAAAGGCGTCCATAACAATCAACGTCAAAACTGTAGCCACTTCCTGCTGAGTGTTAACAGAAATAGTAGCTTCTGTCATCCTGGGCAACTTTTCTTAATGCAACAAGGTAGTCACCTAAAGGAGGCTGGGAGAACCAAACCTGATGCCTCCTGGGACTTGTTCCCAAAGACATCATGTACTTCTGCTGCCTAGCAGAAGATCACTTGAATCCTGCAGTCCAGGGCCCTCAAATTACCCTCTCCCTGCTTCCTCTCTACCCACCCTGCCCATGCAGCCACAGCCTAGCACCCAGGCACAAAGCACATCTTGTTTCCTTCCTCTACCTTTCCTCTAACCACATGTATGCTCTCTGTCCCTTTGGGAGTTGTGCTTTATCTCTAGGGAGCTTAATGCTTTGCTGATAAAACCAGTTAATCCTCTGCTGCTCTTCTTTTGCAGAGATGGAGGAGGAGATTAGAGGGAAAGGGTTAGACCATCTCCCCTTCAAGGGCACTCAGAACATGCAGCAAGGACTTGGATCTTGTTTTCCACCTGATGCTCTCTCTAGACTAGGGTCCCCTGTGTTTCCTCAGCCTTCCTATAGTAATAGGAAGGGATCATAGGTAATGATCGAGCAGTGTGGGGACTCACTCGATCCCTTGAAGAAATGACAAATGCTGAAAGAAAGCGTGCCCATCAGTGAGGACCATTCTCCAGACAACCCTTCTCATGCAGCAGCCTAGATCCTGAAACAAAAAGGTGAGCGCTATCTTAGAGGGACATGACTCAACCAGGCAAGACCTTCATGCCTCCATCCTCACAAATCCTGGGATTTACAGAATCACTGGTTCAGGCAGAACAATGGCTACAGGGTTTCCATGCCATATTTCTTTGGGTGGCTACTAAGTATCATTTTACAGAAGGTAGGTGAGATGAGAGTTAGGCTTCAGCATTTGATTGACAGGACCCAGCTGAGTTGGAGGAAGTGAAAGATACAAGCCATATGCAAGACAAGCAAACCTTCCAGTGAAGTCCAGAGGAACAAAATGGACACAGAAGCTCAGGGCAGTTAGGATGTGTGTCAATGCTAAGCAGTCTCCGGGGTGTCAGTTCTGTGGATGACGCTGAGGGTTCACATGAAAAGCTAGTTTTGAAGAGATATGGTCTATTGAAAGGGACGCTGGTGATTGAAAGTCATAAAAATGGCTCACGTATTTAACAATATCACATGTTTACTGGATAACTTCTATGGTCCGGGCAGTGTTCACAGAGGACACAACGGATAAAATATCTACTTTCATGATACATGTAGTTAGTGAATCGTTGCACTCCCCTGGCTGTAAGTATAGAAACAGGGCATTATGAAAGAGCAGAACTGAAGAACCCCACTGAAACTGTGAAGTCAATGGCATCCTCTGAGGGGCAGTTGAGACTTGCATGATGAACAGGAATTAGATAGACAGGGTAGGCAGGAGGAGCATTTCAGATACAGGCCAGCCTGGGGCTATGCTCTGAGCTGGGGAAAGCCAGTTCCACTGAAGACCTGAGGGACAGCTGACAAGGCTTAGAAACGGAAATCCAGAGTGGAAAGTGTTTTATACATTTTATACCTGTGATGAGAAGTCATTAAAAAGTTTAAGTTGGAAAGTGAGCGCATTCTGTGTTTGTAATACATCGCTCTGCCTGCTGTGTGGGGAGAGTCTGGAGGGAAGGAGTGAGGGTGGAGTATGGGTAGAAAGCAGAAGATGGCAGCCATGAACACACAAAGGGAGATAGCTGTGTCCCAGACATGGAGAGGGGTCAGTAGGTCTGATGCGAGGCTGGACGAGTGGAAGGATATCGGGAATGATACCGAGATGTTTTGGCTTGTGTAACTCAGGGAGTGGAGGTACTCTTCAGTAAGATGAAAAGAACAGTGGATGAAGAAATACGGTGAATGTTTCAGTGGAGAGCAAATATTTAAGAGAGAAGCTGGGTGTGGCACAGTGCTGTAAGCCTGGTGTGCAGAAGGTCAAAGCAGGAGGTCAATTTAGGAGGACTGCCATGAATCCCAGGCCAGCTGGAGCCTCACGCTAAGCTAAGCCTCAGACCATGTAGGGCTACGTAGTACGGTCTTTCTCAAATGATGGAACAACACCACCACCAAAAGAAATAAACAGAAAATGACTTAAGAGTAAAAATCTTAAGCCAGACACACCTCTCCACCAATCAAGCAGAGCAGCACACAAACTCATGGACCTGGCCGCATAGGAGAGAGAGAGAGAGGGAGGGGGGAGGGGGAGGAGCATCTGCTGCTATTGGGGTGGATGGAGTTACTCAGAGAAAGTGTAGAATAGAGAATGAAAACATGGCACATATACCCACTGGAATTTTACTTAACCATAAGAGAAATAAAATTATAAAATCTACAAGAAGATAGGTGGATACACAAAGTATATTAAATTAACTTGGACTCAGAAAGATAAAAAACAAACAAACAAACACTCCTTTAAACTCTTACACACTCTCTCTCACACACACACACTCACACACATATAAGCTTTCTCACACACACTCACACACAAACTCTCACACACAGAAACTCACACACACTATCTCTCACACACACACACAACTCTCTCTCACACACACCCTCACACACACTCACACTCTCACACACACTCACACACCCTCACACACACACTCTCACACACACTCACACACAAGCTCACACACACACACTCACACACACACACACTCACACACACACACTCACACACACACAAACACACACACACTCTCTCTCTCTCACACATACAAACTCTCTCACACACAAATCTCATGTTCTCTCAGATGCTGACTGACTTCTGGCATCTGTAAGTTTGTAAACGGATATGTGTTAAGAGAGTGAGTACAGACTCTGAAACTAGGTAGGAGACCACAAGAGAGGTACAAGAGCTGTTGAGAAAGAGGGGAGAGGTCAAAAGGTCACATGTAGCATTGAAAGCAGAAAGGAGGCTACTGGGGTTGAAGGGCACAGGAAGGAAAGGGGACTAAGGGTGGGGATAGGGTGAAGAGAAACCACAGCAAACATTTTGTTTAAAAAATGCCATAATGAAACCTAATTCTTTGTATGCTAATAAAAAAGCCTACCCCCTCCACTCCAGGAAATTCAGCATTTAAACCACAAAGACATGCTTTCTTTCAATCCTGAAACTAGCAGCTTCTTGGTGTTTTAGATGTGGATTTAGTCTTGTACAGTTCTTTCCAAAATACTGAGAAGTTGCCCTCCTAACCCAAACCTCACAGCACCATGCTTCTGTGAGAGAACACTGCACAGGAGTGAACACCCAAGCTGCAGTGTCTGCCACTCGCCGTACTGGCTAAAGACAACCGACAGACTGCGGTAACTTCTATGCAATGTGAGTTCCCATTACATAGTTTATACTGGCAAAGTTTTCAGGGCATAAATATTCTGTAGAAACTGGTTCAGTAAAATCTAGGCTCCAACGTGGCCCTAAACACATAGCAATTATTACCACCACAAAGAGGGAGATCGACTCTGGATACAGATCTATAGTAATGCAATTTATGATTTCTTGGGGACTATTCCTGTTTCCCTTCACCAACAACACAGGAACCAGCAATCTTGAAATATTGAAAGTAGCAGTTAAATGAAACAAACAAAATCTTTCCAAACCTCAGATGCAAGAGCTCAGCAAGGAATATCAGGAGAATATCTTGTTAGGAATTCATGCCTGTGAAAATTGGTTCAAAGGTGGACACACCCTCCCCTAGAGTCAAGGAAGTTCTACCACCATGTCTGTGTACAGCTCAACCCGACTTCTTTGGCAGAACATATTTTATATTTTATGGAAGGAATATATATATATATATATATATATATGCCTTGTATTTACTGATTTACAAGGGACTTGAGGCCACAGAGGGCTCCCCCCTCCCCCGAGTAGTTGTGAGAAATATGGGCGGGGCGCTGCTTCTGCCCACTGCCCCCAGGCTTCCTTTACTAGGGGTTTCAGGCTTTGTGACTGCCCCAGCAAGGTTAAGCAACACCCCTCCCCCAGCCTGCCCCATCGTGAGACAGGTACCCTTCTGCCAGGCTTTCTTACTTGTCTGGAAAGAATGAGTTTCAAAAAGCCCCCAAACAAACAAACAAACAAACAATCAGTTCTAACACACATGCTAAAATAGAATCACTCTTCTCAGGTTGTGTCTCTTTAGATGGCATGATTCACCCAAAATAATATGTCCCCCATTTCTCTCATTTCCAGAAAGACAAGAACACAGTGTGCACAGGCATATTGCAAAGCGGGGTTTGCGATTCTTCACCACCAACCAGCTTTCTCTCCTGAGCTTTTCTGCTTAAAGAGCAAAGTGCAAACTCTGGGAGGAAAAGGAAACAAAACAATCTGTCAAAATTCCTCTTAGCACCTATGACTAGTGTTAACTTACATGCTCCCAGAGTGCAAGAAAAAAGCCCGAAAACTGCTTCTAAAAAGATGGTTTGACCTTTTAAAACGAGAACTCCCCCATCCCATATCCATATTAAATAGGTAAGCCTTGGGAGTGCCATTGTTTTAGATTAAGAAATGAAATGAGGTTGAATTTCCAGAAAAGGGGTTTCCCTACAGGCCACGAGCTAATTAGGGTGTTCTAGACCGACACTGTAATAGTAAGTAGAATGCAGGCCCCAAATCTCCTAGCCAACTGTAGTGGCCAAGTGCACGGAGTCTAGTTCCAGAAAGGGACGCGAGGGCAGATGAAAATGTAGTAGATAAAAAAGTCCAGAACGTGACCTCCCAAAGCCTGTGTGGTTCCAGGGCAGGATGTCCGCCCCTGGCGGCGGCAGAGCCCTGGCGATCTAGGTGCACCGCAGCTGCCAAACCCTCAGCGCGCACTAACCGGCGCTGCTGAAGGAAGTTGAAGAGCTCCCAGCCAGCCGACTGGATAGGCGGTGGGCGCCTGGGAATCCCTTCCAGCGCCGCAATTAGGAAAAGTTTTGAAAAGTAAAGACCCTAGACAGATTAAGGGACTCATCCTTTCCTTGAGTTTAAGAAACACCTCGTGCTACACCAGGCGGCTGCTAGCACAAGGCCACCAGTTCCTCTTGGCCCGGGAGCATCCTGTGCCTTCCAGTTTCCCACCGCCCCAGAACTGGTCCTCAGGGCAGATAGCTAGAGGGGCGTTCTGCCCAGCTGGAGGTTCCAGGTAGAGATGCCCTTAGGCTCGCTGGCCTGGGGAGTGGGGGAGACGATGGCAGAACCTCTAACTCCCATTCCTACACCCTGGACCTTCTCTTCCAAGCCAGCTTGATTTTCTCCAAAAGACGCACGACACAGCCCATGCGCCCCCGACACTCCACTTTTCTCCCCAAACTTCCCGGGGAGACCCACAAATACATACTGCGCCCCCAAACTCCCACGACAATCACCAATCATCTCATCTTTGCCTCTTGAACCCTCCCAGTCGCGTTCTTCCTGCCCCTCACTATTCTCCTCGCCTCTCTGAGGAAGTCAGAAGCAAAGCACGAGAAAATGCCTTCGCGAGGAGCCACCCGTCACCCGCCCTGTCACTGAAACAAAAGCGCAGGGAGGAGGGAGGTGGGTGGGGAGGCAGGAGGATGGTTCGGAAAGAGATAGGGGCAATGGTAAGAAGGGGATGGCGAGGGGGAGTCGGAATGGAGAGTGGAGAAAGGGGCCAGGACCCCGCTCCCGCCCCGCGTGGCGTGGCCGGTCGCTTACATGCCCAGGTCGCTGTAGGTGTTGAAGAACTCCATCTGGTTGCATGCCTGGATCCAGCCCACCACCCAGGTCTCGTGGCGGGGGATGGGGGGCATGACCACTCGGGCCGAGGCTTTGAAGTAAGGGGTCTTGTAGCGCAGGACGATGGGCGAGGTCTCCTCGATGCGCGTGGGGCACTGGTCGATGGTGGCGCACACATCGTACACCACGATGTTCTCGCGCCGGATCCGCGCCTTGCAGGTGATGCTTTGGATACAGCCCATCCTGCCGCCCGGCGCCGGCGCGGCGCGGCGTGGGGCAGCGCGGGGGCCCGGCGCGGGCAGCCACGGGCGCCCGTCACGCCGGCATGGCGACGCGCCGCTCGCTCCCGGTCCAGCTCAGCTAGCGCCTAAGAGCGAGGAGCCGCCGCCGCGGGGCATCCTCCGGGGAAGCCCCCTCCCCTTTCTGCGCGCTGGATCGCGGCTGCCCCGACGCCCGCCCACGCCCGCCTCCTCGCTCCAGCAAGGGCGCGCGGAGCGTGCGCTCCTAGGAGGCGGCGGGCGCTCTCGCCGGCTCCCGCGCCCCGGCGGAGGGCAGGGAGGGGAGCGGCGCTGCGAGGAGTGGTGCCCACCCCGGGCCGGAGCCCCCCGCCCTTCGCTGGAGAGGAGGAGGCGGCGGCGGCGGCGGCGGCGGCGGCGGCATGGAGCTGCGGGAGGGTGGCGGCAGCAGCGCCCGGTCTGTCTGTTTCCGCGGCGGCAGCAGCTGCAGCCGCCGCCGCCGCCGCCGCCGCCGCTGCATGAACCTCTGCACCGCGGCTGCCCCCCGCGTGCAGCGCACCCAGCGGCGGGCGAGCGGGCGGCCCGAGCGGCAGGCGGAGGCAGGCGGCGGCGGAGGAGACCGCGCTCCCTCCCGCCCCGCCCTGGAGCTGGACAGCGCCCACACTCCTGCGTCCGGCTGCGGGGGTGTATGGGGGGCGTCAGGGGACCGTAGCCCCGGGCGGAGAGCCCAGCGGTCTAGGGCTACGGGGGACATGCTCCGCGGAAGAGACTGGCTGTACGCCATGAGTTTGTCCCTCTTCGGCTGCCGTCCGGGGGGGGAGTAATGTGCAAGAGTGGGGGTGTTTAAAGGGCCGCTAGCTCCCGGGCGGGGCCGGGCACGTGGGGTTGGGCGGGGCCGGGACCTCAGTAAGTGGCGCCCCGCTGGTGACAGTGGGGTGCAGAAGCGGGACCCTGCTTTTTAGGATGGGTGGGGCCGAGAGGGCGCGGCGCGGTTCAGAGTATAGAGGGAACCACAGTGGGATACAGGAGAGGGGTGTATCCTTATTTGTGATATAGTTTGTTAGAGTTGGGTGTGACCTCCTCTGGTATCCTACCCTTAGGAAGGCTGAAGTGTGAGCTCCAGCAGTGGCACTAAATAGATTTACTGCCTCGTTCATTGGCCTGCGTTTTCCTCTAGTAGAAGCTTTTTATTTGCACCGCTGTATTGAGAGTGATACCTGAGAAATCCCGTTGGAGGTTGACACATAATCACCCCAAATGCCAGTGTTAGCCAAGGCAGGAGCTCAGCCTACTCGTGGTCTGCTTTCATATAACCCCTCGACAACCTCTGAAAATACTCGTATCAGAACAACACACAGTGGGGGATTGAAGCTCCTTCGGAAACACCGCCTTTTGATTGTCTTGCATCCTTAGATAAGTTGTACTTAGTGGAATTATCTAGCTAGACCAGAACGCTTAGCTACCCTCCCAATGTTACCTAAGGCCTGTTATGTACAAGCAGAAGTTCAGGACTTTATGGAACCCAGGAGGATTAAAGAGTAACCACTTGATCCTACAAAGTCAAGGTGCCAATTTGTAGAAAACCATCCACGCTGTAGAAAACTGGGAATCTTAGGGATCTTTTCTTGTCTTTGCTTCTCTGGAAGGTCCGTAGTGACCAGCAAGCACATAGTCATTTTCTACCAGTTGTGTCAGTGAAACCTTGATGGACGAGCAGCCTGTCTATGCTCTCCCACTCCCGATGGAAACTGACGCCACAGATGGGCTGCATATTCCATTCTGTGTATCTGCCACGTGTGTGTTATTGTGATCTCGGGTGTCAAATACGAAGCATATTTAGCAGATAATTTTTTTACTGTGCATCTTCTCACATAGTTCAGATCCAGCAGCTTCTTTTAGCTCCTCCCGCCCCCCTCCCCCCCATCATTGAGCACTGGCTGGGTCTGGTACTCAAGTGTGAATTCCTTTAATGGGCCACAGAAGGCTGCTGGGGTTAGTCCTTAGTTAGGACAGATTGCAAAAGTTCTAAAAGTAGCCTTCATCCTTGTCTTACCTTTTCTGATGCGTTGGGTTCACTTTATAGTTCACAAAAAAGCAATCTCGTCCTTTGATGACATGGCTCATTTTATGTTGTAGCTGTAGGCCTCCATCACTGATCCTTTCATTCAGCCAACACTTCCTGGTGGTATGTCAGGAGCCAGGTATTGTGCTAGATACTAGAGACTCAGAGTTGAACCAACACTCATGATTCACTCGAGAAGATAAATCTATTAACAAGTTGTTACAGTCAACTGTGACGCTGCTGTAATAGAAACTTCTATCCAGTGCCACGGGAGGCTAGACAGGAGAGCCACTGAGATTTATAGATGGCTCAACCAAGACAGTGATATTTGAATTAGATCCTGAGGACTGATTGAGACTAGCCAAGAAGAGAACCGTGTGAGGATGAGAGGGAGATAGGTTTGTGAAAAGCAAAACCCGTAGAGATGTGGGAGAACTTGTGCACACTCAGGGAAAAACAGCCGCTAGTCAAAGAGTTTCTCAGCATTGCGTGTGGGCAATGGACTTCAAATCTCTGTCCCCAAACCGGTTGTTGATCTTCAGAGGAAGCTAACGGAAAGCAAGTTTCATAGTTTGAGGGAATGGGGAATGGCTCTCTACCAATGTGGAGACTAGAAATAGGGAAGATTTCAGGGGCTGTGATTGACAGATGATTTGGCCTTGAGTTAGGGTAGACCCAAGAGGCTTCGGAGGCCTGGCTGCATCTGAGAGTCATTAGGAGGTAAATTTGATTCCCTCAGTGATTGATTAGTGTCTGAGGAAGGTCGGGGCCAACTATCAAGTTTTCCAGCTTTGGTGATCCAAATACGAGTGGTCAGAAGAAAGCAAAAGTAGGAACATGTTGAGGTTGGGAGTCAAATCCTGTTAAGCTGGAGGTGCTCAAGAAATGGTTTTGGAGAAGAAGCCGAAGTTTGGGTTTCAGTGGTTATTATCTTCTAGGAGATAGACTGAAATAAAAACATTCAGCTGGGGAATTAGGTTATCTTTCTCATTTGAATAATTTGTCAGTCTGCAGTTGTGTGGATACAAACTTCCACTGTCTTCTGGTAGTAGAAGCCAAACCATCATACATGGGGAGGGCGCGTTAGCTGTCTCCAACTTGTAGAAAAAATGTGTAAGGGAGAATATATTTTATTTTCAAAGCTTAAAAGACTTTGTTGTATCTAGTAGAGTGTCAATAAAATATATTATCTACAGACTTTGATCAATGACTCTCTTGATGCGTTTACCCACGACCTTGGTGAATCTCCAGAATCATGAATGTCACCATGACAATTTCAACCATAAAATATAGTAAACTATAGTCATAAAATGTAAGGGATCCTTTCAGACTTAATGGATCTTAAATAAACATGGGGCTATGATAATTTCTAAAGGTATTTGCATAAAGTTTGCAATTAAACTTACTTCATTACAGTGCATTGTTACCTTATCAACTGCATCATCACCGGAGTCCTCAAGAAAAAAAAAGTCAGTGTGAGATTTATTGTGTGGAGATACAAATGCTAGGTGTTCAGTGTAGTCCACACACTGGCTATATGGCTGGCATGGATGCTCTAACTTCCTGGAAGCCCACTCACATTTACATTTCAGCAAATTACTTCCTGACATGGACCTTTCAGGCCATTGACTGGGGACAGTTACCCTTCCCAAATGTCAGTTGCCAAATGCCTTCATGCTGTTCATAGTTGTTTGCTCACACTAATCTCCTGAAGTAGGCAGTTTCTTCCTCAGGAAAATGCACCCTCATGCTATGCCATCCAGTTCAGTGTCTAGTATTTAATAAGCATTTGACAAACTTTCTAGTCTTGGGAATCTGATGAAACCTTATTCCCCAGCCCTTTCCTACAAGCCCTGCAAGCTGTGCTATGACCTACTGTAAGGATGCATTTGGGTCCGGAGTCTTTTCCATCCCTCTGGGTTTTCAGCATGCTTGCCTGATGTTAATTGATGCCCTTTGTCTTTAAGCACTGTACATAGTCGGAAGGATTCTCAGTTCTGAGTACCAGAAGTTGGAAAACCCCCAGTGACAAGACCTTGACAACAATCATTCCTTATGAATAATGTCATTGGCACTTATTCTCGGGGTACAGCACAGACCTTCTTTGTATCCAAGCTTTTGATGTTTGGGGGTAGGACAGAGGTCTTCAGTTCCCTAGCCAGGGCCCTCCAGCACACTCTGAGGGACTCCAGCCTGTTTGCCTCAGCTGCTGTGACCCTGTGCTCTGACTTTTCACAAGAGGGAGATCTCTGGCTTGACTTTTCCTATCAACGGAGTCATTACTCAGCCTGCCAAGCTTGCCTTCTTAGAAATCATGGGTCAGAGAGGCTTATCTTCTTGTTGACCTTGTCAAGAATCTCCAGAAACCCGAGGACAGACTGCCAGAAGTTGGGAAATAGCCTCGGAAACTGTGAAAAATGGAGATGGGGTGCAACCTGGCTGAGGTGGCCTGAAGATAGACCAGAGGCGGGTGAATCTTCAAGTTGAAAGGGTACAGAGTAAGAGGCGTCATTCCATCTAGCTTTATGACTTTGTTGATTGTGACTTTAGGACCTGAATGACCAGATTTTCTTCCAGATAGGTTAGGAAGCTCACCATGGACCACAATTGTAGACGCAGGATTCACCAAGACTCTTAGCCTGAGATACAGGATGGCTTCAAATAGTCTGACAGCTTTGTGTTAGGTTCTGTAAAGCTCACGAAGATGTGCTCTGACTTCTTTGTGCTGTCAAAGGTCCCATCTCTGACACACTCAAAGGTCATTTTTTCTTAGTCCTTATTAGTACAGTGATGTTATTTCCTTCCTCTACGCCCAGGATCCCATCCCCTGTTGATTTCCCTCAGCTTCTGACTCCTTTATTTCCCTCCTGTCCCCCACATTTCCTAAGGGGTTCTCCCGGAGTCTTCAGGACTTTTACACACAATATCGGATTTGACTGTTAGTGTCATGAGTGTCTTCCATGTTTCCCCACCCCCACCCCAGTCAGACATTTCTTCTCAATTCCAGGCAAGTGTTCCAGTCTACCCGGTAGATGTTTCTTTGAGTGTCTTCACATTCTGCTGTATCAATGAATGGACACTCTCTCCCAGTCAGTCAGAGTCTCCTCTGACAACCATTTCTGGTTGAAGCTCCCAATGTCTCCTCAGTATCGAAACTAAACCAACCTAGATCCTTCATTCTCCTTTTCCCTGTTGTTTTCTAGCACGTCAGGAAGGAACAAACAAGACAGGTTGATTGGGAGCCCATCACAGAGCACTGAGAATCAGTGTGCCTTTCTAGCCTTGTCTCTGCTTCCTACCCACCCTTGTGCTCAACCCAAGTGGACCCACTCAACTTTCCTGAAAAGCCCCTTTCTCCATGTGGCTGGGCCATGTCCTCTGCATGTTCACATCCTACCCTGTGGAGATTGCTTGCTTTGACCATTGTTACCGTTGACAATGTTGGACAACGTGAGCTGTGGACAAGTGGAAGATGCCCAATCCCTGCCCGTAGGAATGTCAAGAGTGATCAGATTACCACAGCGGAGAGGTCTCCCAACAACGGCTCCTCCATTTTTTCTTTTTTTCTGTTTCATTTCCAAACTTGAAGGGGTAAGCTGTAAACTGGCTCTACAGATGTGGCCCGGGTTGGATTATCACTTGCAAACAGACCCAGGTGTGTAGACAACCTCAGTAGAAGGTAAATGCCTTCATTAAATTCCCACAGGCTATTCACATCCTTCAGTCTTATGACTCCACTCTTCTTCCTGCACCATTACATTTTCCAAGCAAACACTGACCAACTGTGGGCTAAGTGCGCATCATCATGGCTCCTCCTCATAGATCAGGTGGTGAGATTTACCTTTAGGGTGTTCCAGCTCCGTGCTCAGAAACGACACCTTTGAACCTGCTCTTCATTAGCAGAAGAGATAGGAGGCCACCCACTCCCCTGAGTCTTAGCAATTCCAGGACAACCTCATTTTTAGGCTAATCCTGACCTAGAGCCTCGCAGACCCAGTGCTCCTTTGAGCCTCAGGTCCTGGTCACAGTCCCCATCACCCTTCTGTGTAGGAGCAGGTTCCTTTTTGACTCTTTTTTCACATTTGTTTCTTAGGTGCCCTGAAACTATTATGTGTGTGTGAGTGTGGATGTGGTCATGTGTGTGTTTGTACATGCACATGAGTGTGCATGTATGCGTGTACATGTGTGTGTCATAGGTTGATTGGGGGTATCTTTCTCAATTGCTCTGCACCTTATTTTTTGAGACAGAGTCTCTCATTGAACCTGGAACTCATCGATTTGGCTGGACTGGCTGGCCAGCGAGCTCCAGGGATCTGTCTGTCTCTGTCTCTATAGTGCTGAGATTACAGATGTGTGCTCACATGTCCAGCTCTTTCCATGAGTCCTGGGATCTTACATAAGGTCCTCACAATTGCACAGCAGACATGGTGCTATCTCCAGCCCCCCAAACTACTTTTTAAAAATACCGTAACTGACAAGTATCTTTTTGAAAAATCCAATAAGATCACATCATAAATTTTGGGAAAAAAAATCCACAAATACATCTCAATGATTTCCCACTGCTTTGGGGACCTCAGAGAGCCACGGCTATGATGAGATCCTTCCTGATGTGGCCTCTGGCTGCCTTTCTGCCTCACCAGGCACCATCTTATCTAGTCCATTTGGACGTTCTCCTTTCACCTCATTGACTTTGCTCCTCTGGGTCTCTGTGGAGGGTCCTTTTCCTGATGGATTATTCTTCCTTCGTGTCTTTTCCAATCTCTGACCCCCAGCCTCTGCCCTTCACTTGGCTAACTCAAGCTTTATTAAAGCTCAATGCACAAATGTTACCCTTCTTTTGATTTCCCAGACTCAGATGGGAATCACTATTGTGAGCTCCTCAAGTCCCGCACCCATTCCCCACCTCAGCTGTTCTATGAGTACTTAATCATTTGTCTGCTTATTTAATTATGACTTGTCTTTCTCTCTAGGTTACACATTCTGTAATGGTAGGAAACTATATTGATCTTTCTTCTATTGTTTCTCTAGCCTTTAAAACAATGGTGGGCACACAGTAGGCATTCATAAATACTTCTCAAATAAATGAATGAGTTGAGACCTTGCTTTGGCAACCCGAGTGGCATCCCACACCTTCTAGAGATGTGGCCCCCATCTCACTTTTGACATTCTCCCACTATCTGGATGGATAAAGATCTCCAAGCTTTCCCTTGGGCATAGGATCCTTCTACCTACCCTCAGATTTGCAAATACTGCCCATTTTTGTGGGTCCTAGGTTCCACACTCCTGGGCTGTACCACCCAAATTGTGCCAAGGATAAGTGTCTGGAGAAACCATACATATAAAGGAGACACTGGTAAGGTGACTTTAGGAAATCTTTGCCTTGTTTACTTAGACAATGCAATACTGGGTGATGTGGCTCACACCTGTAATCCCAGCTCTTGGGACTACAGAACAAGAGGATTGTTGGAAGTCTGAGGACAGCCTGGACTACACCTTAGTCTCTTTGAGATTCTGTTAGAAAAAAAATACAACATGGATCTCAGTCTAGGCTAAGTTAATATAACGTAAAAGCAGCAATCTTCGTGAACCTTTAGCATTGATGTACGTAATTATATTTTATTACTGCTGCAAACTGTTGATTTATGAACAGAAAGAAAACCCAAAACACATTATAATAAAGGAAATGAGCAATAGATACAGGAAAAGAATACAGAAGGGAAAGAGAAAACATGAGGTTCTCTTCAAATTAAGTATTATATTTACTGGACTAGAAACTAATTTTACCTGAATCAGTTCAGTAAGTATCACCCACAGTGGAGGTAAAGTAGCATTAGTGTTCACACTTCCTGGGGAAAGTGAGCAGCACCCAGAATCCTGTGCCAGAGCGAGACAAGCCAGGAGCAGGCCACACGTGGCAATTCTATTCCACAGCCCTCCCGCGGAGCTGCATGGAGAAATCCATGCTGTTTCCCTAAAATGTTTGAAGCACAATTGATTGTATCTTAAAATAGGACCGCAGCCCAGCGCTGGGACCAGTAATGGGAAACTGTGTCTCAGAGGCTTTGTGTCTCAGTTCACAAAGAATCAGCAGTTATATGGGCTCTTTTGGAAGCCTCAGTTTCCCTGTTTGTATTCATAATTAAAAATATCTGCCTTCATGGCTGTCTTTAGATTCCCACCTGCTCTGTCATGGGAAAAAACCTAACAGTTACTTGGTAACCTGCTGAAGGTTCTGACTCTTCAGAAGTGCTGTCCTGTGTCACCCTTGATATACCCTTATTCAGTGACCTTTATTGAAAGAATTTAAGACCCAGGGTTTTTTTCCCCAAAGATGCGACTACATGTCCTTAGAGAAATGAACATGAATTTAGAGAGTAGGAAGAGACTGACTAGAAGGAGAAGACAACGGAGAGGTCAGAGGATGGATGGCTTACTCTTCCTGTTAGCTTTCGGGTATAGCAAATACTCAGGTCATCATTTTACAAAAAGAAGACATTTATGTCGACTGACAGTTTTTTCTTTTCATTTATGCCAAGGCAGCACGTCATAGCAAGAGTGTCTCGGAGCAAAATCAGGGACTAAAGATTTCAGCCTTTGGAGGGAGAGTTAAGATCCAAATATAGTTTCAGTCAAAATGAATAGGGAGGCCCACCTTTTGCAAGGAAGTCCTGAGGCTCAGTTTTAAGAGATTTGTTTACACACACACAGAGAGACACATAGACACACAGACACAGATACATTCACACAGACACACAGACATACAGAAACAGACACAGATTCACAGATACATGGACACATTTACAGACACATTCACACATGCAGACACACACAGACACAGACACACATACACACCCAGACATATACACCCAGACATGCACTCACAGACATATACACAGACACATTCACACACAGAGATACAGAAATACACAGACACACAAAGACACAGACATACAGAGAGACACACATAGACATACTTTTACACAGACACACAGACATACACACAGGCACACAGAGAGACACAGACACACAGACATACACACAAACACACACATAGACACACACACAGAGAAACACACACAGACATATGCAGACACATGCACACACAGACACACAGACAAACACACACATAGACACACACAGACACACAGACAAACATACCCAGAGGTGTGTGTGCGTGCGTGCGCACGCGCGCACGCGCACACACACACATACAGGAGGTACTTACTCTGTTTCTCCAAATTCACACCCAATCTTCCTCACACTCAAAGTATCTCCCTTCTCCCTTTATTGCCTCGCTGCCACCTAGCTTAGAGAATAAGATTGAGTTCAGGTCTGAATCGATTTCAACTCTAGGATAAAGATGTAGGAACAATTATGACTGACAGCAGAGCTCAAGTGCTCAGAGGTGACATGAAGACAAATTCGGAGGGGAATGGAGAATTAAAGTCCTCTAACAGTGACAGAAATCTTGCAAAGGGGAATGGGTTCTGAGGGCTTGTGCTGGGTGCTTGAATCAACCTAATTCTTTCTCAAGAAGAGAGGCACACGAAATGAGGGACGTAAACACAGCACAAAGGCAGAGACCTCTGTGAGCACTTCCTCTTGCAGTAAGGACCTCCCACTTCCTCTTGCAGTAAGGACCTCCCACTTCCTCTTGCAGTAAGGACGTCCATCACTGCTGCACATGGTCTTGTGGTCATTTGCTTGCATGCTTCCTTTGTATATCAGACACACATGGGAGATCGTTTAAGTGTTACATATCACTGTTTTAAGGGCTTAGCATACTCTCTGCTGTGTCCTCAGACTTGGGTGCTAGAGATGGTGAATCTTGGTTGTCAACTTGACCCATCTGAAGTCACCTGAAGCACTAACTGCTTGGAGCTCCTGGGAGGGATTTTCTTGATCCGATTATTTGAAGTGGGAAGATCTACCCTACACATGGGAGGTGCCTTTGAATACCTTTCCAGATGGAGAGATGGGAATGGAGGATGCCTTGCCCTTTGATCTTCGCTCTCTGCCTACTTAATTTCACTCTCTCTGGCAAATTCATCTGTCCTGTTGCTATGGAACGCATTCATCAACACTAGAACCATTAGTGTGTGTGTATGTGTGTGTGTGTGTGCGCGTGCGCGCGCGTGTCCCTTCTAAATAAACTGAAGCTCAGGAGTTCTCCAGGAGCCTTCCAGGCCTTTAGTGTCAGATTAAAACTTTTAAATTCTGCAGCTTTATGGGCTGAGCAATTAATTGATTCTTGGTCTCTCCAGTGTGAGATAGCCATTGTTGGACCAACCAGAACATATCCTGTAAGCTGATCTAATAAGTTCCCCATATTTCATATATTACTGTATATTGTATAATCACTTCTGTTCCCTTAGGAATCCCTAGTACAGGACTCAATTTCTGATTTGCACTTTAATATACAAAGGCGTTTCTTTGTTCTTCATGGTTGTTGGGGATCAAGGGCCACCCACTAGGAAAGTATCCTTCTGAAAATTCTGTAGTACTAGACTTAAAAAAAAAGAAAAGAAAATCTGAGGAAATTGGCAGAGGTCTAAGGATACTGAGCAATTTGATCGCTGCAAAGAAAGAAATTAAAATATGACATCAGACAAATGAAAAAGTGAATAATCAGTGGAAGGAAATTCAGACCATTTTCTAGAAGACAGAGTGATTGCGTCTGAGTACCAGAACCCAAAGACAGTTAGTTCTCAAGGAGAGGAAACAGCGGAAGAAAAGAAAGAGGCCTTCTCTTCACAGGAACATGGAAGCAATGGGGCAGTTGGATAAGACAAAAAAGAAGAAAGCAGAAATGTTAGAGACTAATGGGTGAATGAGGGAAACTGGCACAGTAAGGCACACATCAAACAAGAACAGAGGGTCCATTCAGGCACATTAGACAGGATCAGTGATCCTCACCATCCCTGAGGTGGAACACTTGATTATGGTAGACCTAGTGGGCTGTGTCTTCAGATGAAATGGAGTTTAGGTTGTGAAGCAGGACAGACAACGGGCTGTTGGCCTGTTTAGCTGTATCTAATCAATTTTCAATACTTTTTTTTTATTTTTATTAGCATTTAAAGAGGAGTGTAAAGGAGGCAGCCTGTTTTCCTGGAAATAAAAGCAATGCCCAGAAAGTCTAGGGACCAAAGGGTTAACTTGGGTTGCTACAGGGCTGACTAGACCTGCAGCAGGTCATTTGTTGCGGAAGTTATATACAAGGCAAAGAACAGAAATAGAGACAGAATGCCCAGGGCCTGAGGTAGGCACAAAAACTCTTAATATCTGCTTGCTGTAGGTAGGGCTGGGACTGAAGTACATGTAGGAAGGAGCAGACCGAGTAAGGCCCCACTGAGAAAGCCAACTGCAGATGGCTCTAGTTGCTCTGCTTCCTCTCACACCAGAATCTCGGGCATATCTTTCTTCTTTGCTGGGTCTCAGTTTTCTCATCAGAGAAATAGGCTTAACCACATTCTCCCTAGTGCCTCAGATAGGCTGGCACATTATAAATACTACACATTCAAATTATGTGATGTATTTTTTAGTGGAAAAAGTGATGTGTTTGTTTTTGGAACCCTTCTAGTCTCCAGTGGAAGGAACATTTATTTTATTTATTTTAATTAGTCCTCTCTGTGCCCTAGACACTGGATTTATTTCTAGAAAGTACCAATTATTCAATAGATACAAATCAGTAGATACGTAGGAAGGGTCTACCATATGCCAGGCACAGTGCTAAGCCTGTAGACTCAAGGATGCTCTGAATAGCACTTTCGATTTGTTGGGGTTCACAGTCTAGAAAAACATTAACAGTTAGTGATGCCTTGCTACAAAAGTCCTAATAGAATGTGGTGGAAAGATAGGAAAGGAGGAGCCTGAGGCAGCACCCAGAGCACATCTGCTGCAGGATCAGTAAGAGATGGTCCCTAAGAGACAGTGGGGGAAGGCAGTGTTTGCTGTCACAGAGCCTAAGCTTGTCATAGGCATGTGACAAGTTAGAAAACAGAAAGCTGGTCTCTGTGGGTGAAGCCTGAGTTAAGGACAGCATGGGAAAAGATAAAGGGTGACACGTGATGTGTCGGTGGATGTCAAAAGCATTAGAGGAATTTGGGACACAGGGCAATGCACTGTAATTTGAACACATTATAGCTTTCCTAGGATAAATTGCACTTAGTCATAGTGACTTGTCCTCTTTCCATATTGTTAGAATGGCCTTGCAAATTTGGTAATGGTTTTGGGGATTTCTTTACTGTAATGTTATGGTCTGTTTAGGGTATTAAGATGGTGCGGGCCCCATGGAATAAGTTGGAAACGTCCTTCCCATATCGGTTTTATGCTATTTCTTGTAACAGATGAACACAAATTTAGTGGCTTCAAACGATGAAGACAAGCTAGATGTGATGGCATGGGTCTATAATCTCAGTCCTGGGGAGGCTAAAGAAGGAGGACAGAGTTCTAGACCAGTCTAGAGTATACTCTCAGTTCAGCCCACACTGTACTGAGCTTGACTTCTGACTGGAATTAGTGAGACATTGCCTCAAAAATTCAACCCTCCAAGCCAGCAGCACCAGCACCACCATCACCACCTTCATCACTGTCACTGCCACCACACCACCACCACCACCATCACCACCACCACCACCACCACCACCACCACCACCACCATCACCACCATCACCACCATCATCACCACCACCACCATCACCATCACCACCACCACCACCACCACCACCACCACCATCACCACCACCATCACCACCACCACCACCACCACCACCACCACCATCACCACCACCATCACCACCACTACCACCACCACCAC
>CM052711.1:25515375-25540944 GCA_028551405.1 Uromys caudimaculatus | reverse complement strand
GAGGAGGAGGAGGAGGAGGAGGAGGAGGAGGAGGAGGAGGAGGAGGAGGAGGAGGAGGAGGAGGAGGAGGAGGAGGAAGAGGAGGAGGAAGAAAAGGAGAGGAGGAGGAGCAGAAGGAAGAGAAGAAAGGAGGAGGAAGAAGAAGAGGAGGAGGAGGAAGAGGAGGAGGAGGAGGAAGAGGAGGAGGAGGAAGAAAAGGAGGAGGAAGGAGATTATAGCAATTCTGAAGTCCAGGCTGGCATAGGCCCCAGTTTCTTTCACTTAAGGCAAGGGACATTCCACGTTCAAATCTTGCTTTTGTTTTCTGGGATAATTCTTTCAGCCCTTGGTTTCAACCTTTGGACTTTGGGTCTTGTCTCTGAGTCATTCTTCCTGAGCCTAAAGAATGGTATGTGCGTACGAGAGCATGACTCTAAGCTCTATAGGAAGGGGGAGGGCAAACCTCAGTTAACAATCTCTCCTCAGAGTCATACTCTTTTGTAGCTGCCTCAAGCATTGAGTCATAGGTTGGCCCTGTGATCTGCTTTAACCAGTGGAATATTCCAGAAGCCTCAGCTCTGGGTCAAAAGCTTAAGAAGACCTGATAGCTTCTGACTGTGTGCTTTGGAATAACTTAACCCCCATGTGACATGTCTGTCTACCTCACGAAACCGACGCCATGGAGTGTTAGATAGGGTTGTAAAATCATGAGGAGGGAAAGTCACCATAGTCTTTTGGTAAGGTGTCTAGATAATTTCCCACCAACTGACATCTGATGGTCATCACATGGGAGAAGGAAGAACCCAAAAACTTTCCATAGCGCACAGTCAGCATGTGGAATTATAGGAAAGAAAGTAGCTGTTGTTTGAGGCTATCAGTCTGTAATGTTTTGTTCTTTACCAACAGATGATCAAGACTTATGCATGTATTCATTCAAAGTTCCTGTGCTCGATACTGTTAGGCCTGAGTGGATGCAGAATTCCATAGCACAGACTCCGATCTCCATTCTGGTGGTATACACTAGTGAGAAATCTTGGCAAATGGAATAATTTTAATTTTATATTTTAAATATAAAAGGTTTCTGCACGGAATGTATTTTTGGTGACTCTTTTTTTGTGAAAGGAATAATCACTGAGATTGGTTGTATTTTTCTTTTCCTTCAAGTTAGGGTTTTAAAACTGTAAAGTGCACCCGAGTTTTTGCAAATGTAATTCAATTTAACAAATATTTTCTGAGTGCTTACTATGTGCTTCCTTTTATGTATTTTTCAAATCTGGGTCCTCAAGTGAGATTGGTTTGAGATCAGTAGCTCTTTTCCGTCTGACATCTATTAGCTTGCATGGGCATTATTGTCTTGAGTTACTTGGCGATCCTGGTTTTGCCCATTAGCTTACATTCTTGCTCTCTTATACCTCCCCTGGCTGTTTTCTTATTGCTTCAGGAGGAATTACATTCATCTGTTCAGTTTCTAAATGACCCAATTAGCAATACTTCCCCCATTCCTCCATTTAAATCCCCTGTCTCCAGTTGGACTCCCTGCTCATCAGCCCTCTCTTCCTCCCTGAGTTTTACTCAACATTCTGCTAATGAGTTCATGGTCCGTTGTTGGTACTCCATGGATTGCTGCCCAGGCACTTGGAAGTCTCTTTGCCTTAATTATCGAGGAAGGGCGTCTCTTCTCCTCACCCCCTGCTAGCCAGCTCTGCTAGCTCTGAGTCTCCAGTTGCTCACTTCCCTTGTGTCTTGTCTTCACAGGAACAGATGCCGTAAAACAGGAAGTCACCCTGAGAGAACACAGTTTGAACAGATGAGAAAACTTTGGACTAGAAAACCAAGAGACTTGTTCAAAGAGTCACAACCAGGACCAGACCCACATCTCCAGATCAAGTCAATGAAGACCTGACTTCATTACTTCGATGGCTGTACTATAGAACTGCAGCACACTAATGTGACTGAGCAACTGAAGATTAATACATTGATTAATTGAGTAAGCTTTAGTTAAATAAGCACCGGTTCGGTTCTTAATCTTGAGATAAAACCTGAAGGAAAATATGAGAAAAAAAGAGAAAAACCTAGTGGATTCAGAAACTGTAAGATGCATAGCAATAAAGCATAATATTTTTAGGATTTAGAATAGTGGTAAATGCTCTCTTGCTTCTTACTAATTTATGCAACAAACATTTTGAAGGACAGCAGTATATGGACTTTCATGCACAACACACATTTTCCTCTACAACTATGTTATGCCCTTTTACAGGTCTTTATTATACATTCAATTACAAATTCCATAATTGTTGTAACATATTATAGATTGTATTGAAGGGAAAATGGTTATGCCATTTTTAAATAAAAAGTTATCTTCATAATTGGCCTTGTGGTCACAATTCTTAGATCTATCAGAACCTATTCCATAGTAGAAGTTCTGAAACTCAAATGCATTTGGGTCTATGCAGTAAATATAGGCAAATACATCAAGCTGAGTTGTACAGTTGAAGTGCCAGGATCCATGACTGCCCATAGACCACACATCTTTAAAGGAGCAGTTGCTAACCAGTGTCTGGCTAATATTGCTCTGTGGAAATCCCAAGACCAATATTTCCAGAACTTCTGTATTTTTAAGAAATGCTAGCTATCTCTATTTTAATTTTCAAAATGTTGGTGATGATTTAGAAGATTTGAAACCCCTGCTCGAGCTGCGCTAAAGATGTTTATCAGACTCGCTTCTGTGTGAGTAGTTTGTCTACTGCCTGCCATATACCCTTTTCCCTATGTTCAGAGATGCAGACACCCATGGGATGCTCTCATTTTTTTCAGTAGTGAATAACTTTGAGGCCATGGTTCATACAATAGTCAATTATTCAGACAATAGTCAATTATTCACAATCTCTAATGATGTCTTTGAGAAAATCTGCATTCCTCATTATGATCCACGAGGAGATAGCAACTGCTTTTGAGAAGCTCCACAAAGGGATTGCCTTTGCTTAGTTTGTATTAGTTAAAAAGTGTATTAATTAGTGCCGGAGATATGGATCAATAGTTAAGAGCACTGTCTGCTTTGAGGAGACTTCTGTTCAGTTCCCAGAACACACATGGCAGCTAACAACTGTCTATATCTCCAGTTCTAGGGGATGTGATGCTCTGTTTCAGCCTGTATATATGTGTATATGTGCACACATATGACATATATGCAGGCAAAACACCCAGTACTCACACCATTAAAAAAAATACCTCTAAATGTATTGCTTGTCCCACACGCATGCAATCCAGGCTCCAGGAGGCTGAGGCAGGAAAGGAAGGAGGACCTAGACTTTGAACGCAGCCTGGGCTGCATAGGGAACACTATAAAAAAAACAAAACAGATAAAATAAAACAGAAGATCGCACCACTGACAAAAAAGTATTCATTACTCTAGAAATTTCAATTTAATATTGGCTTTACCATCTAATGAGTGTGCTAGATACTTGTTCTTGCATGGGCCATGCTAATGAACTGACATGTAGTATCTTGAATCATGGCCATATTTTTAGAACCCAAACTGTGCAGTTCAAGGTTTTCAATTGTCTCCTACACTCCAGGTCTAATATCATGGTCCTATTGCTTGTCTTACTTCATTTCCTTAATTGTCAAATATTTGCAGAGTGTATTCTAGGTGTCAGAAAGAGACAGCAGTGAACAACACAGGATGGTCTTCTATAGGACCCACTTGATGTTGGGACCAGAGAGACAGCATAGCAAGAGGATGAATCAATTCAAAGTTTCAAATGTGGATAACATGAAGAACAAAGTAAAACACAGCAATCATGACTGAAGGAAGCCCTTTCTGCAAAGTCATGGGGCGGAGACTTGCATGGCCAGAGATCTGTGGGAAAGGGCTCTAATCAGGGGAAAGTCCTGGGGCTATCACCCCGAGGCAGGAATGGATGGGATGTGTTCCTGGGTCAGAGAGCAAACCGGTTTGAGTGGAAAGTCTAGCCTGCCCGTTTTCCAGCATTCCAGTGTTTTCAGCTCTAGCACTGTTTGCCTGATCTTTGTGCCTCTAAACCTGGGGTGCGGCTTGCTCTCTCCAAGGTGCTGAAAACGATAGTTCCTTTCTTGGAGATCTTTCTGGATTCAGAGCTTCATCAATTACCGCAGCAGCTTACAATGTCTTGGAAAACTTGATATGTATAGGAGAAAACACTGCATTTGTAGTTTTTTTCCTTCCTGGAACTCAGGGATGTTTTTCAGTAGTAGTCAGAAAAATAATGAGCTGAACTTCAGGCTATACCTGTTGGAGGAGTGGATGTAAGTGTTCAAGGTGATGAGGATTCTGAAATATCAATATAACTGGGCAGGTGGTACCATGTCCTGTGATTCAGGAAACCAGAGGAGAAGTGGGTAGCATTTGGATGCAGAGACGGATAATTGGGAATGCAGTGAGAAGAGGGCTAAGAATTTCTTGTATTCAAAGATGGATTCTAGCAGGAAAATTCCTCTTAGTGCTGCCTGAGATTTGAATTCCAAATGAAAGTTCCTGATTTGACATGATTACAAAGAGAAGGTGGTCCTAAATTGTATTTTGTCATAGTTTCCTAGAGAAACAGAAATGAAAGAATGAATATATAACGGGATTTATTACAGTAGCTTACAGGCTGTGATCCAGCTAGTCCAACAATGGCTGTATACCAACAGAAAGTTCAAGAATCTAGCAGTTGTGTGGTCTGTGAGTCTGGATATCTTAGCTGGTCTTTAGTATATGCCAGAATCATGAAGAAGTAGGCTCTAATGCCAGTAAAGGAACGGACTTGCCAGCGAGATTGAGGGCAAACAGGCCAAGAGAGCAAGCTTCCTTCTTCAATGTCCTTTGTATAGGCTTCCAGCAGAAGGTGTGACCCAGACTAAGGGTGGATCTTCCCACTTCAAATGACTTAATTAAGAAAAATGCCCCACAGGTGTACCCAGACCCTTGGGTTTTAGTTAATTCCAGATGCAGTCAAATTGACAACCAAGAAAAACTGTCACATAAACGGTACTGGCTACTATCATTCTTCAATCCAGATAAAAGGATTTTAGCACTTGGTCTTGAAACTTATCTATGCTAACAGGATTACTTCTTAAAGTCAAAAGGCTCCAAATGTGTTAAAGTTAATGTCTGAAAGGTAAAAACTGAAGCAATTCCTTGAGGCATGTAGATCTGTGTTATCCAACTAAGTGGATTTTGTAAGCATATCTGGGTGTTTTGAAGACTGGAACACAGGTGGTGGACACAACCGTCATTCTATAGTGGATAATGCTCATCAATCATTAAACAAAATTTACTGGGCCCTCACCATATGCCAGATATTGTGCTGGGAAATAGGGATGCTAAGATAAACAATGCCTTTTCAAAAAAAAAAATCATTCTGCTTCAAACGTGGGTTTTTGTTTCCATAACCTATAGACATTTAAAAAATATCTGTTAATGTTTTAGGATTGTGTTGTGTCGGAGAGTGGTTTATTTGCAAATCACTATCTCATCAGACAGTCTTTCTATGATTTGTCAAAGGACAAAGTCCCTAGAGTCCTAGCTGCTTTTCTGTTGTGGTGAGAACATACCTGGACAAAAGCTACTCAAGGAAGTAAGGATCCATTTTGGCTCAGTTCACAGTGCTGTCCAGCTTGGTAGAGAAATCAAGTCAGCAAGACCCGGAAGCAGCTGGTCGAATTACATCCCCAGCCATGAAGAAGAGAGCAACAACTGCTTGTGCTTCTGTCACGCTTGCCTCCTCACAGAGACCAGGATCTTATCCAAGGGAATGGTGCTGCCCACTTTTAGGGTGGGTCTTCCCCAATTAACCCAACTGAGCCAACCTTTCCCAAGCATGCTAGAGACTATGAAATTGACAACTACTGCCAAATAACTATCATGAGTTAAAATTGCTTATACTGCTATTCTGGAATCAGGAATCCATTTAACATATAAAGTAGAATGGGTGTTCAGATGGGATGGAGCAGGGTTTAAAGAAAATAGAAGAAAACCACGAGCAGGTTAGTTATTTCAAAGCCATGTGCCATACGTATAAGGAGAGGAGAGAGATATGGAAGAATGGAGAAGAAATGGTAGTTTATACTGGGTTATTTTAACCAAACTTTTTGGGCCATTAAGTTTAAGAAACAAGGGACATCATTATTATATCAACTAAAATTGTCCTGTTTGGGAACTTTGTCAAATCTCTAATGTCAATTTCACCCCTGTGTCTCAAAACTTTAGCATCAGTGACTCCATCTTTCTTTCTAGTCTGGCCTAAAACAATGGCCTGAGATTCCTATTTAACAAATTTGAAGAGCCTCTCTGTAGGTCACTTTGAGGAGGAAAGTTTAGCAGTGGCCACAAGCTGCTTTATGTTGTTAAGAATTTGTTCCAGATAGAAACAGTTTTCTTGGTTATTACTTATGAATCCTGTCACTGGGATCTCTGATAAGGCAGCTCCAGGGCCTATGTTCTGGCATTTTGATGGAATGGCTTTATTTTCTTCTCCCTGGGAACCAGGTGCTACTTGCTAAAAACAGCAGAGGATTGAGTCTCTCTTGCAGCCTCCTGGTAGCTCTGCAGAAAACAAGACAGAAGCTGGCTTTGGCTCTCTTTCCATAAGTGTGTGTGTGTGTATGTGTGTGTGTGTGTGTGTGTGTGTGTGTGTGTGTGTATGTATGTGGTCTGTGTGTACACGCGTGCATGCAAGTGCGTGTGTGTGAAAGAGGGAGGCAATTTCTAGGAGTCTCACCATGGAATCCAACTATCAAACTCAAGTTGCCAGGCTTGTATTTTATGCATAGAGCCATCTTGCCAACCCAAGTCATGATACTTACATACGTTATTAATTAGTAATATTAAACCAATCTTAGTCTGCATTCCTATGAGATTATAAGTTAAGGCTCAGATCTGCTCCTCATTAACTCTGTGGTCTTGAACAAGTTAGTTAATCTCTTTGAATCTCAGTTTCTTTATTTATGGAAGAGATATAATAATGTTACCCATTTCACACAATTTCTCAAGAGGCGAATAGCTTACTGTCATTAAAGTGCTTCCCTGGTGTTTAGCCCACGGAAAGTATACACTGATCAAGTGATTGCTTCCTTGTTCCTTCCATGGCCTGTTAGCGTTGCAGCCTCTCTCAACCTTGTTTGTAGAGTCATGAGACCTGTGCCCATGTATGACCCACTGAAAATGATATTAAGCAAATGGATAGATAGCATGTATGAGTAGACAAGGGACTGAAGGACCTGGATTGTTTGTTTCTTTGTTTATTTCGAGACAGGGTTTCTCTGTGTAGCCATGACTGTCCTGGAACTCACCTGGCCTCATTCTCAGAGATCAACCTGCCTCTGCCTCTGCTAAGTGCTGGGATTAAAGGTGTGCACCACCACTACCTGGCTAGGACACACATGCACATGAATGCGCGCGCGCACACACACACACACACACACACACGAACACACAAACACAACAGAGCACCCTTGTGTGGGGGATGGAATCAGAGGATAGCTTGCTGGAGTTGGCTCTCTCCTGGATTTATGTCTGATACTTTGGCCCCTTGACTCATCGATGACTTTGGATGAACTCTTTGTTGGCTGTCATATTATTGATGCTCTCAAACAGATGCAAAAGTGAAAGTCTCCATCTGTACCCACAAGCTAACAGAAACTCTCAAGCTGCCTCTGCCTTTAAAACTGACCAATGAGTCATCCAGTCAAACATTTCAATAAAGCTTTTGTGTTTTGAGTCATAGTCAAATTTCTTAAGAGTTGGTCATATAGCCAGATGTAAAGGGATATGCATTTAATCCCAGTATTAGGCAGGCAGAGACAGGCGGATCTCTGAATCTGAGGCCAGCCCGGTCCTCGGAGATTGTTCCACTAAAACCAGAGCTACACAGTAAGATCATCCCTCAAGAAGGTTGTTAACATTACTTTTCAATAGTTTCCCACATACATTTCCTTCTTAACAAAACACAGAAATAACTGTCTAACGTCTACCGTCTATTACACTTTCTGCTTAAAGTTAAAGTTAGCCATTCATCTAAAAATGGAGACCTTTCAGACCTCTTCTGTAATTTTTGGCCACAGAGAAAAGAAGACAATGACCTTCATGGATGATGATGAATGATTCTTTCAACGTTGAGTCCGGGCATAGTGATCCTGATTCTAATATCGAAATCACCATTCAAAGAAGTCTTGTTATGCTGAAAACATCCCATATTCAGACAGAAAATGTGAATTATTCAAGTAATCAAGGAAACTAGGCCTAGTAAAATATCTTGCTGTGACAGCAGGAACCAAGGATCAGCGTCTGATGACAGGAAAAGCCATGAGTGCACAAAGCAATCTGTTGTTTTGTGCTCGTGTGAAGTGACAATGAAGTGTACACCTGCTGCCACTGCACCTGAAGGGGCCTGATACAATCCAAACCATTGTCTAACCCTGCCACCCTTGCCCCATCAAGCCACATTTGTCCTGGATTATGTGCCATCAAAACAACCTTTGTTTAGGAGCCTCTACAAAGACCCAAGCAAAATGCTGAAGGCAGTCATTTACATTCCAACAGACATGCCCATAGTCTCAGAGACATAGGCAATATTTTTTTGTGAGGGGAACATTTTCTCTTAGATGCTCACCCCAATTGGAGTTGTACTATCTTTGTGCTGGGATTTGGGGTGAAGTTGCTCCCCTGAGCTGAGATGGATCATGGAGGTTTATCACTTGTAGAGAATGTAAGAGGATCCAATGTGACTAGGTCCCAGACAGCAGCAACCATGGAGCAGAGTGAACACTTGCTTGGGAATCAGGAAGATTGGTTTTCCTGGGGCTTGTGACTCAAGGCAAGGGTCATCCTTGTTCCTGTCGGGAGTAATATGAGGGCCTAGATTATGTTCCTCCCTCCCTCTCACTTTTCTTCTTCCCTCTCTCTTTCTTTACACTTCCCTGCTTGTGTTATGGAACAAAACTATGGTCTATTATATGCTAGGCAGATAAATACTCTTCCACACTGAGCTGGCTGCACCCTTCCCAAGTCTAGATTAGGTGATGTCTAAGGTCATCTTTAGTGTGGTGATTTTAAAATTGTCTTTCAAAAATCTCTTTCCGCTGACTATAGATCTCTCAGCTTCTTAAACTTATTTGATCTTGCCCAGTTGTCCCACTACTTGGCTTCTTATCTCCATACCTCTGCATCTACTTTCTGGCTGGCCCACTCTGAGATAACTTCAAGAAATGTGTATCTCTAGAGCTAATCACCTTCTCCTTCTGAGATAGCGCATCTCCCTGCCAGGTCACTGCAGAGCAATTACCTGGCAAGTTCAAGATGTGTCTAGAATATTCACTCTTACAAGGCCAATCTTTCTTCAGTTCAAACCCGTGGTCCCTTTCAGAGGTTGTTTACTGATGCTTGTGAGAAATGTCAGCTGGGTAGTCAGGTATGAAATCAGATAATTTAACTAGGTTATGGGGCACTATGCTGAGCGTGCTAGTCTCCCTAGACCTCTGCTCTAGGAATGCATTTCTCTAGAGGTATTCTGATACTAAGATTAATATAATATGATACTATTTTTTCTTCCCTAGTTCCTCAAACTCAAGCTGACAGGGGGCTGGAGCCTCTGCCAGGCAAAGGTGTTCTGCTGGTTGAACATGCCAAGAAGAATCATACTCTTTTTCTTGGTGTTCAATTAGCACGAATACCACGCATTGTTTAGGAAAATAAGAAAAGCCAGGATGAATAATACTAAAAATACATCAAGTACATTAAGAATATAGCAGTGACTGCCTCTAGGACTGATAGTTAACAGTCAGAGAGACACTGGGTAAGTTTTTGAGTATGCCCCAGATATTTCACAGGGTATTTGAAACACAAACTTAATCAGGTGTCCTGTCTTTTCATTTGCTAAATGTAGTTCTCCTATTTCTCAAAATAGTTAGAGCACCAAACATCCCATTGGCAGAGGGGATGGTAAAAGGCAATTTGAGGATGTTTTCAAAATCCCAAGATGCTGCGGTTTCCCACCTAAAGCCCCATATCTACCCAATTCATCAGAGAAGTTCAAGGGGACAGATGAAAGCATTCTAAGACACTCAAGGACCCAGAAAATATTCTCTTTATAGATTTCTTAGACAGTTTGCCAGGCTGTGTTCCAGTTAAAGCACAGAGTGACTCAAAAGAAGATATGGGGTCATGAAAGGGCAATTTGGGTTTTAAAAAGCAGAGAAGTGGTCTGTAAAACAATTGGTATAAAGTAGGTGCGGTGCTGCCCCAGCACTCCAGAGGCTGAGGCAGGAGGATTGTTACAAGTTTGAGACTAGCCTGGGCTACATGGCAAGATCATATCTTGAAAAACTGAATTAAACTAAACAAAACAACAACAACAATCAAAACAAACAATAGTAAACAAAAAACTGACAGGAATTGCTTGTTCTGAGCAGAGCTGGGGTAGCAGGTAAGACTTTTTAATGGCAAATAAAATAATCAATTCAAATTGGCCTAAATACAACCCAAAGGTAGGGCTTGGTCCCTGACTAATTGGCTTAAAAACTTCTGATGTCTTCCTGGTTTGTCATGTCTGGCTTTGGGTTTGTCCTAAGGCCACCTCTTTTATTGCTCATAAGATGATTGACAGAAGCAGCCCGAGTAACCACTTCTTTCCTCAGATTTCTGGAAAGACTTACAGACTGGATTTCTTCTTGGTAGACTCTCAATCACATCTCATTGGCCCACGTGGCCTTGGGCTACCCACTCCTGGAAGAGCCTTTAACAAGGGAGATGCAGTAGCTTTGATCCTTCCTCTCAGTGTCTACGCTGTGCCAAGCACCATCCAGGCACGGAGGACAAAGCAGAAGATAAAAAAAAAAAGACAAAAAGCTGTCCATCATGACAGGTGTGGTGCATGCCTGTAATCACAGCACATCTGACGCAGAGGCTGGGAGATCACACATTGAAGGGCAGTTTTGTCTGTTTAGAAAGTTCGGAATAACCAGGGCTATATGAGACCCAGTCTCAAACAAGCAAAGGAATGAGCCAAATCAAATAAAAAACAAGTTTAAGTGGACACACAGGAAAGTGCTCACACACACACACACACACACACACACACACACACACACACACACATGCACAGAGTCACCCCCAAACCCCTTCTCTTTCCTTTATATAACTTCCATTCAGATTAGATGACAAAGCAAGTATGTAGGTAAAATGTATGTGATAGAGTGTATGCGCTAGTCAGCTGAATCAGCAGAGCAAATAGGCAGTGTGAGGAGCGGGGTAGAGAATTCCTCAGTGAGAATTTAAATTCTTCATCATTCTGTTCATCTGTTACAGAAGGGCCTGGGAGCCAGCCACACTTTCCACTGTGCCTACAGAATAGCCAGTCCAAATGGAAGCAGGAAGACAGGGGCTCTAGGAGGCAGGCCTGGGGGAAAGGGAGAACTTGGGAGGGTACCCGATATGACAGAAAATTTAGAAATTGGGTTATGACAAGGAGTGTCAAAAACACAGGTGTAGGTATACAGTTTTCGCAACCTACTTTTAATAAGGGTTCAACCTCTCCTCTAGTCCACCACCCGGCGGAGGTAGTGGAAAAGTGACTAGGATCTGGGGGACGTGGACCTGTTCAGCAATAGTTCTTTGGGGGAGAGCTCGATCTTCTTGGGCAGCCGTTCAGTCCATGGCAAACACCAAATACGACTCTTCAGCTGTACACCAGTCCTCTAGGCAGGCAGACAGCACATACGAACTTGCAGCTTCAGTCCAGTCCTCTCAGCAGGCAGACACCAAGCTCAAACCAGCAGCTGTAGTTCAATCCTGAAGAAACCACCAGGCTCACCAACCAGACTGAGGTGAGGCCTTGAAAGCTGCAAGCTGCGGCAGGAGACTCACGATCAGTTTCTGGGTGAGTTTCCCTCAATGGCAGCATTATCACAAGTTGTACTGGCTGCTTTTGTGTGTCAACTTGACAGAAGCTGGAGTTATCACAGAGAAAGGAGCTTCAGTTGAGGAAATGCCTCCATGAGATCCAGTGGTAAGGCATTTTCTCAATTAGTGATCAAGGTGGGGAGAGTCCTTTGTGGGTGGTACCATCTCTGGGCTGTTAGTTTTGGGCTCTTTAAGAAAGCAAGCTGAGCAAGCCAAGGGAAGCAAGTCAGTAAGTTACATCCCTCCATGGCCTCTGCATCAGCTCCTGCTTCCTGACCTGCTTGAGTTCCAGTCCTGACTTCCTTTCGTGATGAACAGCAGCATGGAAGTATAAGCTCAATAAACCCTTTCCTCCCCAACTTTCTTCTTGGTCATGATGTTTGTGCAGGAATAGAAACCCTGACTAAGACACAAGTTGAGCTCAACTCTTCTATGTAAGGAAAACCAAAGCTCAGTGCTGGTCTCCCACTGCCTCTGGGGTCATAGTTATCCTCCTTCATCAAGTGTCCTTTCACAGGTTTGCTGTATCAAAGCATCTCTTCACCTGTGTCTGCTTCAGGAAAACAGCCTTTCCTGTGTCTGCTCCAGCAAAACAACCCTTCATCTGTGTGCCCCAGCAAAACATCATTTGACATAACTAACTTTCCAAAGAGCCCTTAAGTTTCTACTTCACATGTGTGCTAGGTCATACATTTATAATCATTTAAATAATGATGAAAATGCTGACATTCCTGATTTCAGAATGAACTGACAGAGAAAGCGTGTTGCACAGTAAGATTAGAGTTAGGGGCCAATCTGGAAGCACCCGTGTGCCCTTTGTTACCAGTGGAACCTTAGGAGAGATTATCTGCAGTAAGTGGAGTAAGGGTGTGCTCCCCAAAATCCCAAAGGCAAAGAAGCCATTGAGCCACTGAGCCTTTGTGCAAGACTTGCCTCTAAATACCGAGAAATAAGTGTCAGACACGGAGGGACTAAGCAGACCATCGTGAAAATATCAGAAAGTAGACGAGTGGAATGGGAGATGTGAGCACCAGCTACATAATCTACTGTTGACTCATGCAGACAATCAAACTACAGCAGAACTGCACTGTGCCCATATAAAGGGAACAGACTGAAATGTCAGTGGGTGACTTCAGAGGAGTGCGAAGATGGAAGTCTAAGGCAAACTAGCATTTCTGAAGTAGTCCCGTGGCAAAGGCTCTGAACTGTGTACATTCATCATTTTGACTTGATGAGGTGTCTGCTCCCCAATCTAGAACTTGCTCCTTCAGTCCAAAAGGCAAAGGCTCATTATGGACATTTAAAAAAACTTGAGAGCATTTTCTAGTATTAAAGATAAGTTGTGGGCTTAGTGGTAGAGGTAGAGCTCCTACCTAGAATTTATAAGGCCCTGGTCTTGACCCCTGGCACAGTAAATAAGTAAGTAAACAAACAAGTCGAAAGCAAATGCAATTCTTAAAATACTGGTGTGTTTTTACCCAGTCTTTTAAACTGATTGTATTCAGACACAGCTGTGATGATGTGGACTAGGGACTCATTTTGATGAATCTAGATTCACCAGTCTAAACTAATTAGCTTAGGTTCGGAAGATAATTTGTATCATTTTAAATCTTCCTCAGGATTGGAAACCAGGACCCAAACAAACCTGGTGTTGAAGTCTTTATGTCAGAGACTTGACAAACACAAGCATCGGCGACATGAGCTCATCCATCAAGGAAACTGGGCCCAAGAATGACAAGTCAAGTTCACACTGGAGCAACTCAGGCACTGGGAGCTATTAATTAGGAGACAATAGGACAGAATTAAATACAGATGTTTCATATCTGCAGGTAACCACATTGATATCTCAATTAATTAAAGCATGTCTTCATTAGATGCTTCTCCTTCTGGCCTTGTCTCCAGTCCCCCTGTCATTCTCACCTCATGCCCAAGGCCACCCTGATCTGGTGAATGCCAGAGGCTACCCTAAGCTTCCTCCTATCTTTGTGCATCAGCCATGCTGATCCCCTAGATTGGAAAAAATGTTTCAAATACAATAGGATGCAACAAGAATGTTCTGGTTTCTGTAATGTATAACTAATTTCTTTGCAGACATCTGACGCTTCTTTTTTTTTTTTTTTTTTTTTTTTTTTTTTTTTTTTTTTTTTATGATGCTATTGGATTTGACCCCACCAATACTCACGGTATGAATGAACTCTAGCTTGGCTCCCACATTCACCTCTAAATGATCATGTGAACTTAAGCAAGTCACTTCTCCACTTTGTTGGTTTATTCGTCTATAAAAACGCATTTATAAATACCTATCTAGTTGTTACAAGAAGAATTAAAAGCAATAATCCCTTAGTTACTTTCTTACTGCTGTGATAAAATACCTTGACAACTGCAGTTTAAAAAGCGTTTATTTTGGCTTACAGTTCTGGGTGGATACAGTCCCTCATGGTAGAGAAGACATGGGACCAGGCAGGGAAGGCATGGTGGCAGGCATAGAGGCTGGCTGATCGTACTGCACCCACACTCAGGGAGCAGAGAGCGAGCAGGGAACAGAAAGAGGCTATAAAGCCCCAAGGTTGGCTGTATGTATTTTCTATGCTGTGATGAAAACCATGATCAAAAGCAACCTGGGGAGCAAAGGGCCTATTAGGCTTATAGCTTATGGTCCATCACTGAAGGAGGTCAAGAACAAGCACTCTAAGGCAAGAATTTGGAGCCATGGAGGGGTGTTGCTTACTGGCTTGCTCCTCATGGCTTGCCCAACCTGCTTTGTTATACACCTCAGAACCACCTACCCAGGAATAGCACATCTACACTGGGTTCTCTCACGTCAATCATTAATCAAGAAAATGTCCTACAGATTGGCCTACAAGCCAATCTGATAGGGGTATTTTCTCAACAAATGGGTCTTTTCCCAGATGATCCTAGATTGTGTCAAGTACGTACACACACACACACACACACACACACACACACACACACACACACACACACACACACACACGGTTGCCTGTGCCCTGGACAGCTCTCTGCCCGACCCTAACTGCCCTTGGGGGTTGGGAATGAGTAGGTCTCCAGGAGCAGGTGAGAAATGCCACTGCAGCAAGCTCATCTGAGCTCCACTGCAAGCTCCTTTAATACCCTCCACCCACGCCCCCATTGGTCCCAAGAAAGCACCTCTTCTAAACAGCAGTTCCTGATTGGCTGGTATTGTTTGCACTAGCAATCCTTGGTCTCTCAGGCAGTCCTCAATTAGGTCCTCCTGAAGGAATGATGGTGTCTCAGGCTGTCCTCAATTAGGTCCTCCTGCAGGAGATGTTTGTGGCTTCGCAGCCCCCAGTGTTGACATAGAGGCAGACCCGCCGTTCCTGCTACACACACACACACACACACAACTCCAACATACTTGCCTCTAATGGCCACTTCCTTCAGGAGGGCTCTGCCTCCCAGAGTTTCACAGTGTCCTCAAACAGTGCCATGAGCCAGTGATCAAGTGTTAAGTCCATTAGCCTACAGGGCCATTTCGTTGTCAAACCACAAGAAATAATGCAAAAATAAATAAATAAATAAATAAATAAATAAATAAATAAATAAATAAATAAATAAATAAATAAAGCCTTTAGTATAGTGCCTGGCTTATGTAGGAGCTCAGAGAGGTCTGGTACCGTTTGTTATTGCAGCTGAACTGCTGCATTTGTGGTTGGCCGGAATGTCTATCTGCTGCAGCTAGGGACTGCAGTTTTCTATCTTCCTGTCATTTGTCTTGAGACAGAACTTGGCATCCAATCGGAGAATATGTTTGAAGGCTGAGAAGTGAGGAAGTGGTTCAGTGATTGAAGGTGATTTCAGCCGCCTTTGGGTTTAGACCAATCATTTTCAAGGGTTCTAGTTCTGAGAGTAGACCTTAGAGCCCTGCGAAAAGCCGGCCGGAATTCAGTCAATGAGCCAGTATTTTTCTAATTAAAAGAAAAAAAATTCCTGAATACATGTACTGATTTTAAGGTCTAAGGAAGAGCCAACAATGTAGGAACAATGCAAAAGTTGCTTCTTTTCTATAACATTTTTCAAAGATCTAGGACATTAGTATTTCTAGTCATCAAAGATTTGGTATTAAGGGGAAAATGCACTTGAAAGCAAAAAGAAAACAAGAATCGTAAACCACAATTTGGATGGATAGTGTTAGCAAAGTATTTATTATTTATTTTTCTCTCTAAAGCTATGGATAGTTTTATTTTACTTTTAATACATTTTTAACAATAATTTAAAAAAATAGCCACATTCTTTTCCCCTTCTGTTTCTTCCCAGGTCTCCCCCATCTAACTCCTTACATGCCTCTGCCCCCCTCACTCTGAAATTGATACGTTTTTATTTTATAATTATTATTAAATATATATATATATGTATATACATATATATATGCACAGATATATAACTACATCCTACAGAGTTCACCTTTGTTATTTGAGTGTATATGGTTTCAGGGCTGACCACTTTATTTGGAGAGCCAATCAGGGGCCTCGTTCTTGGGAGAGGCTAACTCTCTCTCCCTCAGCAGTCACCACTGCCTGCAGGGCCTTGTCCAGGGGTGTAATCTCATGGGATTTTTCCCTCATTAGCATGTCAGTTGATAACTGTCCTTGTGCAGTCTTGTTTGTGTGCCATTTCTGTGGCAGACTGTCTCATAGCAGACACCCTGGTGTTCTGGCTTTTTTAATCTTTCTGTCCCCTCTTCTGTGATGTCTCCTGAACCATTATTGCAGGAACTGGGATGTTGATCTATCCACTGTGGCTGGGCTCCCCACCATTGGTTGATGTCTGCAATGTGCCTAGTTGTGTGTGTGTGTGTGTGTGTGTGTGTGAGAGAGAGAGAGAGAGAGACAGTCTCCATTTGCATAATGAGACACTTCATTATTGAGGGGTGAGAGCTACATTTACCTACAATATAAGCACAAGACTTAGAATATAGTTAGGACTATGCTGGTCTAGGAAAATGGAAGTAATAGATTTTCTTTGAAGATCCATGACCTCGCTAGTCCCGGGTTGTTGGCTAGGTTTCTGGTACCATGCACAATTTCCTTCCTGTTGAGTGGGCCTTAAGTTCACTTACATGGCTGTTGGTTACTACCAACACAAGAGTGCCACTTACTGCATCTTTATACACATCCCGCCCTGCTGGCCATTGTAGTTCACAGGTATCACAGCTGAGGAGGACCATCAGTTACTCCTTCTCTTTGAAGCTTGCATAGAATTATCAGGTACCACGGGAGCAAGACCACAGGGGGAAGGTTTCAGGTCAGTCATGTGTCTCAAGTGTGTGGTGTCTTCAGCAATAGGGATTTGTCTTTGACCTCTGGGTGGCAACCAAGGGACACCATCAATAGTCCATATTGCCGTGAGAGTCACTTGGACTATAATGACCATCCAATCAAAAGGAGGTTTCTTGTGCCTGGTACTGGGGATTTTGTTAGTCTATGGTTCTTGTGTGGAATGTAGTCAGTCCAAGTGCCAAAATGCCCTTTAAGGTTTGAGATATTATATATGTACATACATACATACATATCTTAAGTATATATATGTTTATACATATATGTGATTATACATATATATGATTATACATATATATGTTTACACATATATACATACATACATATATATATACACACGCGTGTGTGTGTATAATTTTAGGTAAATAGAATAATAAAGTTCCTTGAGCCTTTATCAAACACCTTTTGTATTATTTGTTTTGAAGAGTACGTCTGTTTGGTTTTTTATTGCCGTTTTTCCTCTTTCCATAGGATTACCATTGAACACTTGGGTGACTCATGAAGCTCAGGTTATCATTAATGCTTTTGTAGTTATGTAGAATGGACTTAGAACTTCAGGGACCAAAGCTGCTGAGGGTGCTTCTGCTCTGACTGGGTCGCCCCACCGTCTCTCAGAACTCTAACACCAGAGCTCTGCTGCTCTGTCATTCCAATGTAAAGACATTTTACTCCCACTGCAAGACAAGCAGACTCCACCGGCGATGCCAGATGCTCCAGGAGTTACTTGGGAGGATAGTTTGTCTTGCTTGTCTCCAAGGTTGCTGGGCAACTCCAGTGAGTGATTTTTTTATAGAGGACAGAGTGATCTGCAGCACAAGGGTTTATTATTATTAAAAATACACCTTGTTTGCACGGAATGCCCAGACAAAGAAATGTAAGGCATGACAGAAACTAAAGCTAAATGAGGAAGAAACATTAAAAATCCTAATTACTAAATATCCCACAAATACCACAAACGGAGTGGGAACCTGACTAATTAATGACGGGAGCCTCACATTTAAGCATTTCAGTTTTACTGGCTTCCATCCTCTTTGTCTATCAGGACTGGTTTATTTCCACCATCGAATACCTATGAAACCAGTGAGGCCTAACTGATGTGTGATTGATGTGGGCTCTGTTAATTATATGGCTGAGTTTTATGCACGAAACCATATCCTTGGTTTCTCTCCCTTAATTTACCTCGCTTTAACTGTTGGTCATAAAGTAGTTTCAGACATATCTGCTGAGTCCCAGAGCAGAGTTTTGCAACTCGGAAGGTACCCGAGTCAGTTTAGGCATCCTGAGCAGTACTTCGACGCCGGGGAACTCTTGGGCTGTAAGATAGATTGCTCGGCTTTTCATTCCAGCCCTGCTGGCTCCCTCTCTGCAGCTGCTCACTGGTGCCACAGCACATCTGTTATCATTAAATGCATGCGCAGCATCCGCAGTGACAAAGGGCTTAATTGCTTCCTGACAGTCTATCAGATGGGGCTTTACTCACTCTCAATTTAGATAGCTGGAGATGATAACATCTGCCTACTAGCCTCTCCAGAGCATCTGTTACCCTTGCTGGTAGTAGCACCTGATTTTCTTCTGGGGTTTCACTCATCTCTCAGGCTTCTTTTCTTATTATTACCTGTGGTTCAATCCCATTTCTGTTTCTCCAGGGCTGGGTTTGAACAAATGGAATCCCAGTGGTTGGTTTCTGGATGGGCACGTGATCCAGGCTTAGCCAATGAACAGACACCTAAGACTTTGGCAAGAACTATTTGAGAAGGACAACTTGTTCTTCTCTGGGATTTTAGGCCTTTAGGTCTTGGACTCCCTGTGTCTTTGCTGCCACTCAGCTCTGAGTGGTGAAGCCAGCACCAAGGACAGGAGAGGCTAGAGGTGGAGAGACAGGCTCTGGTCATCATGGTTTGCACGTGTGGACTCCAGCAGTGATTGAAGACGAGATCATAGTGCACCACTGTATTATATGAGACAATTTGAATGGGAGTCTGTCACTTAGTCAAGAGTCCTGACTCAGATGTAGAAACTTTAACCTGGCCCCTCCAGTGTATGTAATGGATGTAAAGAGCCTTAGGAAAACAGAAAGGAGGCAGGGGATAGAATGTGGAGTTTAGAAGTTTACACACACACACACACACACACACACACACACACACACACACACACAGAGAGAGAGAGAGAGAGAGAGAGAGAGAGAGAGAGAGAGAGAGAGAAAGAGGCAGAGGCAGAGACAGAGAGACACAGAGAGACACAGAGAGAGACAGAGAGACTGAGACTTATCCCACGGCATCTGGGTGGTAGAGGACACACTGGAAGACTCTGAGCATCACCCACCCACTCGGCCATAGCCTGCTTATGTTCGGAGCTGAGGAGATGTCAGATGAGAAAGTCCATTCGGTGCTTTCATGGGGATGATGATGACTCAATAGTGACTCAAGACTAGGGACCTGGACAGACAGGAAATGAGCAGATCAGTCAGTGTTCTGTGTGGATGTGCTAGACCACACGGGGACAGGCCCTATGGTTGACTGACTGACTTTTCTTCCTCCCTTCCGCCCTTCCTCCCTCCCTCCTTCCTTCTTCCTTCCTTCCTTCCTTCCTTCCTTCCTTCCTTCCTTCCTTCCTTCCTTCCTTCCTTCCTTCCTTTCTTTCTTTTCTTTCTATATGCCCCATTTCTGTTGAGACGGGGTCTCATGTAGCTCAGGCAGGCCTTGAACTTAATTTCAGATCCTTCTGTATTCACATCCACGGGGAAGATGTCCCACAGCGATCAGCCTTATTGAGTTCTGAGGAGCAAAGCCAGGGTGGCAGCCTTGCCCATGCTAGGCCAAGTACTTTACCAACTGAACTTTATTCACAGCCACTGCCACCCAGGTATGTACTGGCACGGCCAGCTGGATTCTCTGATTTCCGGGGTATCTTGATGCTATCATTAGTTACTGAAGCATTCGGCAGTTAGGTTCACACTAGTCTGTTTTTGCTCTCAGCTCTTTTAACTTTTGAGCTGCTAAAGCAATGGCTCTCAACCTGTGGGTCATGACAGCACTGGGTCACATATCAGATATCCTGTGTATCAGATATTTACACTATGATTCATGACAGCAGCAAAATTACAGTTATGAGGTAGCAATGAAATAAGTTTATGGTTGGGATCACCAGAACATGAGGGACTGGGTAAAAGTGTTAGGCAGGTTGAGACCCGTTGAGCTATAGGAAATTGAGGTAGATTAACAATAAGTCTTAATAACTAAAAAACAGCAGCCATCAACATATGCTCTAAAATATAGGGCTTTTCTGTGGGGGGGGGCTACACGGACTGGATTTGGAGTACCTATCCCTAGTGAGTCGTAAACGTCTATCTATGTGCTTGAACATACTTTATTTTCCCTAGTCTCTGTAGCATCCATGGTTCATAGATGATAACATCAAGATAGTGAAGGCTATGGGACCTGCGCATGTTGTCAAGTTAGAGGAAAAGATAGATCCTGACATTAGCTGGCCCTGTGGGAAGCTGCTGTCCCCACCAGCCTGATGAGGCCTGAGACCTGTCATTCAGAGATCTTGGTATCGTCTCTTAGTTGCTTTTAAGTCACTGTCACTGATCTTTTCTGTGCCCATGGCTACAGCAATGTGTATATTTCTTCCCTGCTAATAAGTTTTCCTGTGTGCTTTTGCCTGCAGAGAAAAATCTCATTTTTAATTTTTTTTAAATCCGGGAAGGCAGTGCCTTGCTTGGTCGGGGTGCCACCTGCCACCCCGAGTCTTACTTCTTATGACTTCCTCTGATCTTTTCAAACCAATGTTCCATCCTCTACTGACTTGACTCCAACTCTAGTTCCTTATCTAGACTATTTGGAGCTGTGTCCTACGCTTCTCACTTCCAGAACTCATATTTGCTGAATTTCTTTCCATTTTCTAGGGCCCCCCTCTGTTGTGAAGCTCTCTGAGATGGCCTCTGACTGAAGCAATTTCCTTGGAATCATATTTGGGGTATTACTGCATTTGTTTTTTAAACCTACTCTGATATTTTGTTATATAGTGGCCAGTTTCTCCAAATGACACATATGTGAATTTATCAATACAGGAGATCATGTATGGATCTTTGTGGTCTCTCTGCTGCTTTGGTCAGAGTACTGAAAAAGTAGTTACCGCATGGGTGCTGAGGGCTCTCTCTCTCTCTCTCTCTCTCTCTCTCTCTCTCTCTCTCTCTCTCTCCCTCTCTCCATGAATGTAAACTCTCTGTGCTCCCTCTCACACCACTGAACTGTAGAAGAAGCTATTCCCGTTATAGGATGTGCGTGTCTGTTCCAAGCCTCTTCTCTACTTCCTTTACAGCACAAAGCAAGGAAAATATTTAATACTGCTGCAGTCCACGAACACTGCATGAAGTAGTACCCGTTCTACTAACTTGCAATGCTCGTTTGTCTCCTCCACTCCCCTCCCCTAATGCTTCTCTTCTATTAGAGTTTAGTTTATTAGTTCCTTTAAAAAAGATTCTTTAAAAAATAAAAATATTTAATATTTACATACACATATAATGTGTTTAGAACTAGTTCATCTCCCATCCCCTTCCCTCCAATTCCTCCCTGATGCTTCTTTACTTTTTCCTCCAAATTTCATGTGATTTCTCTCTCATTTAGAAAAGAAGAATATCTATTGAGTCCACTTGATGCTGCATGTATGTATATGGGTACCACCTACTGCAGTATGGGTAGCCTCTCGGGACCTGCATCTCTGAAGAAGTGATTCTCCCTCCCCCAGTAGCCACCAATTGTCAAGAGCTCTTTGGATAGGAGTGGGGCTTCGAGAGCCCCTCCCTCTCAGGGCTGGGGTTTTGTCTGGACTTTACCTTGTACATTTAGTCCCAACCTTTGGGAGTTCCTGTGTTCAAATGCACCATCACATCTGCCAAATTCTGTTTTGCTACAGACATCCACTCCTCTGGCTCCTAGAAGCTTTCCATCCCTTCTTCTACCATGACCCCAGAGCCTCAAAAGACAGTAGTTGCAACACTCTGAATAATTTCCTCCACCTACTATTAATAGGCTTCTAGAAATACTGGCCTTTGGTTCTCAGTGCATCACTGACATCTTTGCTCATGTGTTCCTTCTGCAGGCTAGCCCCTTCTTGACCTCGGGGCTCCCGAGAGAGGGTCTCACGGTCCCTTTCTTCATGCTGCTGAGTCATGGGTGCTTGTGGAATTGGTCGGCTTTCTGAGGGTAGCGCTGTGTCGTGTTCTCAGTGTTTCAGAGTGCTCTGTATACATGAGAGCTATGTGGGAGCCACACACTGAGGGCTTTTAATTAGAGGACCAGAAGCTGACACTGTTAGATTTATGCTTTAAATAGATCACTTGGGCACATAAAATTCATTTTTTAAAGGACTGATTCCAGGACAAATCAGAGTGGAGTGGGGGATGCATGGAAGTTAGGGGATTTTGAGGCAGAGAAGCCAGCTCAGGGGCCTGTCCAGATCCAAGGGAGGCTTCTAAGGGAGAGTGAGAGAGCCTAATGTTGCGCTATGAAGAAAAATCAAGTTCTTCAGGATGCTTTTTGAGCAACACCAAAGAGCAGGAGACCATGTTCTAAGTCCCTGTGGGTCTCTTTGCATTCCCCCACTGAAAATCTTCATCAGAAGATCCTTCTTGCTCAAAGTACAAGCCCAGGTCCAGGGAGGAGATAATGCTCAGATTTAGACAGCCTCTTCTGGATCTACTGTTCCTGGTCCCCACGGTCCTATTTCATTAGCTAATTATGCAATAGCTCTCTTTGTTTTCTCCATTGATATTAGTGTTAAGCCAATTAAGATGGTGCCCTTTCAAGTAGGATTGTCTCTTTATTGATCAGCTGTGTCCTAAAGCCCTAGTTCTTAGTTGTGAGGAGCATGTCACTCCTGTTTAGAGACACAAAATCTTCTGAGGTGACCTGACTCACCAGAAGAAGAGAGGCAAGCCTCTGCTACAGAAGTCTTAGACACACAGATACAGGCAAGTGGCCTCTCTGGGCTGCAGTAGTTCCAGGCAGTGGCTTTGGGGACAAAGGTGGTACAATATTAGGAGACTTTCCCTTTTAGTAGATATAATGCTTGTATTTATCACCAGGGCTCAGAACCCAGGAGAAGTTGAGACTCTCTGTAGTTGCTCTAATTTGGTTATTAAAGCTGACCAAACAATGATTAACACAACTGGTAAAAATATTCTCTTGGTGCAGGATTGCAACTACCGCTTGACCACTGACCTCTATTAGAGTTGAAAATCAAAATCAAGCAAACATGAATAGTCCCCAGGAGGAGGGATGCTTTCCAGTGTGTATGTCACCTGACACGTAACCCTCCTGTGGCCGTGTTGTGTGGAGAAGGACACTGGCCACATTCCCACCTCTGCCCTTTTCTCAACCTGCTCTCCAAGGTCTACTTATCTGAAGCATGCCCTCCCTTCCAGGTGGAGTAGATTCTGAATTATGTCGTCTTCCTAGATGCACTAATTTCATTTTCCTCCCAAGATACATCTCCCTGCACTATGTGCTGACTGGGCCTCTAGCCTGCTAAGACCTTCGGTGTTCGCACATGGCCTGGATGGCTGGTCTACTTCTTGTTCACTATTCCTACAACTTCAGAGGTCAAGCAAGTAATGTACTTTCTTGCAGTGAGGACGGAAAGATGGAGAGAAGGGGCAGGGAAAGCTAATAGAAAATCTCACAAGCAAACAATTATCTATTTACTTACTGAGCAGGTTCATACAATGGATGGTTTTGGACAAAATTTTCAGCAAAGAACCAGCCAAACACATAGTCAATGACAAATAGCAAAATTCTGAAAGTTTTATGTGTGTTAGCTCTTTCAAGCCTTAACTCACTCCATGGGGTAAATATTATGAACTCACTTTTGGATGAGGAAATCAAAACAGAGAGTAGTTAATGCGCCCAGTACAACACATTTTGTAAGTGTCAGGGAGTGGATCCTACTGAGTTTACATGTAAATTTTAGACCTCTTACATTTTAATAGTTTAAAAGCTTTCCACTTAAGCTGAGATGTGGACATTTAACTAACTTGAGTATGTTTAGAAAACCCATCCAGTATAATTTTCTTTCTCAATTCCTATGACTCACCCATTTCTGGGGCATATTTCCACACGCCTTCATAGGCTTAAGTCATCTTATACAACATTCGTGTACACACAGGCAAACACACACACATGTATGAAGCCCATTTTGTCACATAATATGAAATCATAAGATGATATGATATACATAAGATGAAATCACATTATAAACAGTCATGTAATTAATTTGTTTATTCATAATAGTTTATAGAAATTCAGTCTAGACAATGGCTAGAGCATGAATTCATTGTTTTTAGTGGTCATATGATGCTTTACTATATAAAGGTATTATATTAATAGAGACAATCTTTTATAGGTAATCACTTTATTTCCATAATGTTAACTGTATCGCTAATTATCATAATTATTATGTTGCATGAACAACGATGCAATAAACATTCTTGAATGTAAAGTCTTTTCTAAACGAGAATTATATTTCTGAAGAAAACAGTTCAGTGGTTTTCAAACATTCAGAGTCACACAACCAAGATTGCTTTAGAACACTTATGATACTCATAGAAAGGACCTCTATCCAAGGTAGAAATACAAACTTCATTGAGATCCCATCCCACCCCAGACAGAATGGTAGTTGCCAAGAAAACAGAAGCCTGCAAGGATGCAGGGATAGAACCCCATACCCTGCTGATTCTGTACAACACCAAGGACAAGACTGCAGGGGGTAAAGTGCTTGGTGTGTAAGCATGACACTCTGGGTTTGGATCTGTAGCACACATGTAAAAAGCACGGCTTAGTGGCATGTATTCTTAACCTCAGAGCTGGCAAGGGAGTGAGTGGACATGGGCAGATCCTAGGGACTCAACGGCCATTCAGTGAGAAACCAGCCACATTCATTCAGAGACCTTGTCTCAAAAAGCAAGATGGGGCTAGCTGGCTAGATAAAGACAGCTTGATAGATGAATAAGGAGAATGTGGTATATACACAATGGAGTATTCGTTTTTTGGTTGTTTTTTTGTTTTTTGTTTTTTGTTTTGTACCTAGTCAGTTATTATATTTTATTTTATTTTTTGATACTTTATTTACATTTCGAAGGTCTCCCCTTTGGAAACCCCCTAGCTCTTCCCCCTCCCCTGCCTCTATGAGGGTATTCCCCTCCTCACCCACCCCCCACCCACTCCTGTCTTCCCTCCTTGACATTCCCCTATACTGGGGCCTCTAACACCCTCAGACCCAAGGGCCTCTCCTCCCACTGATGACCAACAAGGCCCTCCTCTGCCACATATGTGGCCCGAACCATGGGTCCCTCCA
>CM052711.1:25492626-25514875 GCA_028551405.1 Uromys caudimaculatus | reverse complement strand
GTGGTTGTACCAGCTTGCAGTCCCACCAACAGTGGAGGAGTGTTCCTCTTTCTCCACATCCTCGCCAGCATCTGCTGTCACCTGAGTTTTTGATCTTAGCCATTCTGACTGGTGTGAGGTGGAATCTCAGACTTGTTTTGATTTTGAATTAAGGATTGATTTTTTTTTAATTTTAAAATTTTCATTGCTAAAATTAGATTTCTTTTCCTCACATCAGTAGTTCCGTGTAAAATGTATAAAGTCCTATGGTATCTTTCTTGTTCATCTCCTCCCACACCCCCTAAGTGGTAGGGATTAAACCTAGGTCCCTGCCATGTGCGATGCTTGCTCTACTGTGAGCCATAGCACCAGTCCTAAACTTCATGGCCATTGGTTTCTTTATAGCTTCTTTTTATCATTTCTATTTTCTAATGACAATCTTTGAAAATTTTATAATTTCTACATTTTATTATTTTTCTCTTGACTACATTGTGAGTAATTTCTTCTTTTGTTGAATTTGGCTAAAATGGACTTCTAAATTTTGTCAAACTTACGTTAAAAATTTTAAAATAAGATATTTTTACTGGCCAAGCATATGATCAATTTTTAATAAATACCACAGAACCATGAAGAAATTCTAATAGTTCTTGTTTGATAAGTTTTAGTTATAAATATATCAACATTTTATATATTTATACCATTTTTAATCTTTTATCACCCATTTTTCTTGATGTTCCTTTTTGTCTGCCAGCTCTTCAAAAGATATATAATAAAGTTTCACCATATTTGAGTTTCTTTTGTTTTGTCTTAATTTTTTGTTTGTTTTGTTTTTGAGACAGGGTTTCTCTGAGTAGCCTTGGCTATCCTGGAACTTACTCTGTAGACCAGTCTAGCCTTGAGCTCACAGAGATCCTCTACCTCTGTCTCTGTCTCCTCCTGAGTGTTGGGATTAGAGGTATGTGCCACCACCTCCAGCTTCTAACAGCCTTTTACTTAAATATTTTGCAGATATAACTGCACGGAGAATATAGGTTAATGAACCATAATATGTCTGAGCTCCATCCTGTTTAATGCTTTAAATTATTACATTTCCTGTTTAATACCCTTAAATTAAAATTGTACCTTATCTGATATTAACTCCTCTTTGAACAAGAAATTCTTTGGTGCCCATTTCTCTGAGTAATTGATAACTGATATGTTTTCCTTGTTTTAAACCTGTTTCCAGTTGGCAGCTGTCTTAGTTAGGGTTTTACTGCTGTGAACAGACACCATGACCAAAGCAAGTCCTATAAAGGACAACATTTAATTGGGGCTGGCTTACAGGTTCAGAGGTTCAGTCCATTATCATCAAGGTGGGAACATGGCAGCATCTAGGCAGGCATGATGCAGGCAAAGCTAAGAGTTCTACATCTTCATCTGAAAGCTGCTAGTGGAAGACTGACTTCCAAGCAGCTAGGATAAGGGTCTTATAGCCCACACCCACAGTGACACACCTACTCCAACAAGGCCACACCTACTCCAACAGGGCCACACCTTCTAATAGTGCCACTCCCTGGGCCGAGCATATATAAACCATCACAGCAGTATATGATCACTGACTGTTCTTCTTAGATAGGCTCTAAATCTTTTTAATTTATTTTTATTTCATGTGTTATGGGTGTTATGTCTGTGCACCATGTATGTGCCTAGTGCCTGTGGAAGTCAGAAAACGGCACTGGATCCCCTGTGACTGTAGTTAGTGATGGCTATGAGTGTCCATGTGGGTGATGGAAATTGAACCTAGGTCCTCTGGGAAAACAGTAACTTCTCTTAACTACTGCGCCATCTCTCCAGCCCCCATCTCTGATTTCTTTTTCAGTTACTTCGCACTTATTGGGATGACCTATATACAGGATTATATTCTTTACTGTTTATGAAAAGAAATCACCAGTAATTCCAAATGCAGTAGACAGACACATCCCCTTCACGCAGGAGGTGGAGTTTAATTCTTGCCTCACTTCCTGCTTGAGAGTTGGCTAGGGAGTTGTAGGGAGTCTACCATCCATCAGGATGGAAGACAGATCTGTGTGCTTTGCAGGGTCAATTTAAAGCTAGTTATGGAAGGAGTGGGTGACTTTTACCTTTCTTTCCCCTGATTGGTTGGCTCTATCTCTAGGGGTATGGGTGCCTTTGTGATTGGTTAGGGCTCTGGGGACTTTTCAGGGTGGCAAAGCATCCTCAGATTGGCTGCTCACAATTGTGGTTGGCTGACCACAGGTTCCTGGATCTGGGTTCTCATTTCTGGGAAACAGAAACTTAGGCCTAGTCTTCCAAACTGCCAGTTTGCAACCTGTCACGGAGTCAGCTGGCTCTTGGTAAATCAATCCTCTCAGAATAAAAACAAAATGTTATGATATACACACATATAAAACACCACTATGAAGCCCATCACTTTGGGTGTCAGCTTTAAAAAAAATAAGTGAAACAAAGAACCCATCCCCAAACCGTACATGCAAATATGAAATGTTATGATTTTTATGCTCTTGAATAACTATACTAATAAATATTAATGTGCACTAATGTAAAAAGATTAGAAAAGGAAATGTAGGTGAGAGGTACACTCCGCAGTTCTGTTTGCGGCTGTTCTTTGTTCTGTTCTCGCATGTCCTTACTTGTCCAAAGATTTGCTTTACCTTCCCTTGTATTAGTTCACTTCTGGCCATGAGTGAGCAGACACATGTGTCTTCTATTGTCTGACAGCGATGACATGTCATCTGTTTCCTCCACCAAGATGCACATTTGTCCCCATAAACATTTTATCTCTTGTTCTCACCACATTTATAAGATGAGAATTCTAGAAAGAGTTGTTAACTTTCCCCTTTCTATCTTATTGCTGACTTGCTAATTCTAGGTTTTCAAGTGCTTTTAGTCTACACAAGTATCTAATAGTGTATGTCACACTGTTAGGAAGTTCATTTTTATCTATGTTGAGAGTTTAACTCAGAGGTAAGGCACAAGAATGCACAAGGCCCTGGGTTTTATCCATAGCAGCCCAGCCCCAGGTATGTACATGCATACACACCCTTCCTCATATCTTCCCTCACACACACAGACACACACACACACACACATGCACACATACATGCACACACATGCATACATATATACACACATGAATATGCACATGCACACACATGCACACATGTAGAGTCACATGCACACATACACATGCAGACACACATGCGCACATATGCACACATAGACACACACATACACACATGCCTACATGCAGAGAATCACACACATACATGCACACATAGACACACACAGACACACATACACATGCACACACACACAGAGATGATTAGTGTGATTCAAATTACTTCCTTTCCTTCTCTTTCCTTTTCTTCTCTTTTCCTGTTTCTCTTTTCCTCTTTCTTTTTCGTCTCCTTAATCTCTGTGGTACTAATAATTAAATTTTGGGCCTCACCCACACCCAGCAATTGCTCTGTCACTGAACTAAATCCCCAGCTCTGAAGGCACTAATTTAAAATTTAATTTTGGCTTTTAGAATTTGCAACAGATACTCCCTGGCCCAGGTTGGCCTTGGAATTGCGGTACTTTTGCTTCATCTTCATGAGTGATGAGATTGCAAACCTGTAGTAGTTACTTTTCTGTTGCTATGATAAAATACCCTGACAAAAAACAACTTAAGAAGGAACAGGTTTACTTTAACTATGGCGGTAAAGGGATAGAGTCTGTCATGATGCAGAAGACAAGGTGTGGTAACAGGAGCAGGAACCTGACTGACCATGTTTTCCTTCACACAAGAAGCAGAGCGAGAGCTAGAGAGCCGGAAGTGAGACAAGGCTATAAAAGCTCAAGTGCCTTTAGCAAGACTTCGCTTTTTAAAAGTCATACAACCTTCTCAAATACCACCACCAACCAGGGACCAAGTGTTCGATGACATGAGCCTGTTGATCTAGTTTACCTTCTTTGCTGTGACAAAGCACCATGAACAAAAGCACCTTGGAGGAAGAAAGAGGTCATTTCATCTTAAGACTCTTAGGTCTCATTCCATCACTGAGGGAAGTCAGGACAGGAAGCTGGAGGCAGGAACTGAAGCAGAAGTCATGGAGGAACACCATAAAAGGGATTTCTCTCCATGGCTTGCTTATCCTGCTTTCTTTTTTTCCTTCCTTCTTCCCTTCCTTCCTTCCCTCCCTCCCTCCCTCCCTCCCTCCCTCCCTCCTCCCTCCCTCCCTCCTTACCTCCCTCCTTCCCTTCTTCCTTCCTTCCTTCCTTTCTTCACTATACATTCTGCCACAGCCCCTCCCTCCATTAATCCTAGTCCCACCCTTCCCTGCTTTTATTCACCCTCACCCCAGCCACATACCAACCCACCCTGGCACCTCAAGTCACAGCAGGACTAAGCACATCCTCTCCCTCTGAGGCCAGTCAAGTCAGCCCAGGTAGGGGAAAGGGATCTGAAGGCAGGTAACAGTGTCTGAGACAGAAACAGCTGCTGGTCCAATTGTTAGGGGATCCACATGAATACCAAGCTGCTATTTATTTGTAGGGAGCCCAGGTTCAGCCCCTGCATGCTCTTTGGTTGGTGGTTCAGTTTCTGTGAGTCCCCATGGGCCCAGGTTACTTGACTCTGTAGGTCTTCATGTGGTGTCCTTGACCCCTCTGCCTCCCTCAATTCCTCCCCCAACTCTTCTACAAGACTACTGAGCTCTGCCTAAGGTTTAGCTGTGGGTCTCTGCATCTGTTTCCATCAGCTGCTAGATAAAGCTTCTCAGATTACATTTATGCTAGGCTCCTGTCTACAACCATAGCCGAGTATCACTAGTAGTGTCACTAGTAGTGTCCCCCATGGGGTGGGTCTCAAGTTGAGCCAGTCATTGGTTGGCCATTCCCTCAATCTCTGCTTTCTTAAACCTACCCAGGGGTGGCACCATTCCTCATGGGCTGGGTCCTCCTCTATCAATCGGCAATTGAGGAAATGCCCTACACACTAGCCTGCAGGCAATCTGATGTTTTACTCAGTTGAGGTTTCTCTTCCCATATGACTATAGTTGACTTATGTTAAGTTGACAAAAAACTAAAACAAAAAACAAAGTAAAACAAACAACCCTCTAAGAACCAAAAACCAAAACAACAACATCAATAGCAACCAGGACAGGGCCCTTTCTTACCCCAACCACCACAAACACGTACCACCATACTCAGTTGAACTTATTTTTAAAACATCTTTGTTAAGATATAATGCTTTAAGAGCATTATACCATTGTGTGAGATTTAGTCTATTCAATCATACAACTATTGGTACAATAAGATTTCAGACTTTTGGCACATCTTGAAGAAGCCCTATTCCCCTTACCTGTAACTTCCCTGTGAATCCTGTCCATCCCTGCCAGTCCCAGGAAGTTACTAGCCTACTCCAGACATTTCATATGATGTAATCAAATGGCATGTGACCTTTTGTAGTTGTATGTAGGACATGCCAATCAAGCCACTGTCATATTTGAATTGTTCCTGGTTTGGGCTACTATGATGCTTATATGCAAACTTTTGAATGAACAATGTTTTCATTTTTCTTTGGTGTATATCTATATATAGAATGACTGTCTTTAACATTTTGAGAGACTACTGAACTACTGAGCAGTCGCAACACTGTGTGTGTATGTGCGTTTTATTTTCAGTGACGTGTGAAGACGTCGACTTCTTCCTACCCTCCTATTTGCCATTGCCTGTCTTTTTATTGCTGTCATCTTAATGTCTATGAAGTGGGATTTCACTCACAAGTCTTTAATGACTTCTAGTGCATCAGCACTAGTGAACTCGTAGCCATGTGTTTATTGGCCATTTGCAGGTATATCTGCTTTCAGAGAAACGTCTTTTTAATCCTTTTTGAATTCTTAAGATTGGGCTATCATCTAAAAACTGAGTTGACAAACATTTAAAATATAGTTTGGCTCCAACGCTCTTATCAAGTACACTTCCAAGTTCTTTTATTCTGTGTATATATTTTATTCCCTTAATTAATTAATTAACTCTGTGTGTGTATACATGCACGCATGTATGTGTGTGAATTAGAGGAGAGCTTTCAGGAGTTGGTCCTCTCCCACCATATGGGCCTCAAGGATTGAAATCCTATAGTCAAGCTGACAGAGAGGGCTACCTGCAGAGACCTCTCATCAGCCCTTTATAAATTTTCTTGATGGTATCCTTTGAATTATGAATGTTTTGGGGTTTTTACTTTTTGCTTGCTTGTGACTTCAGTGTCATTAACGAGACCACTGTAAGTATGTTCTTGCTTTGGTCTAGGAGTTCTCAAGTGTTTGGTTTTCACCCTTAGGTCTATACTCAGTTTTGGGTTACTTTTTTTTGCATGTTGTTCTGTAGAGGTCCAACTTTGGTGTTTTGCGATGACATTAGATTTTTTCCCTTATTATGGGCTACAGAGAAGATGAAGTCAGATTTCTGCACAGGCCCTGTTCATTTTCTTTTTGCATGAGCACAGGAGCTTGGCTGTGGTCCTAGCAGACTCTATGCATGCAGCACACTCTTGCCCTCCAAGGCTACAGTAAAGAAATATGAACAGTTTGGTTCTTTGTCATCATACACCTTAAACCCCTTTGGTCTTGCTTGCCAAGTCTTTCTTTAGCCCAGTTTGGAATGTTCCTAGCATATTCCTTGGTGTGGCTCTTTAGTTTAAAGTCTTGTGAGAACAAAAGGAAGTCTGAGCTATAACTTCCCCTCCTGGAATGCTTGCAGTCCACACATGTGGCTTACATAGTCCCCAAGCCTCTTATCAGGATTTACATTTTTTCTTTGTATTTAAAATTCATTTCATATTGGATCATCTGGTCTCTAACGTGGATTTTAATAATAACTGCTCTCTGCTTTGATTTCCTCAAGTTTCCCCTCGCTCCCTCTCTGTTCCTTCCTTTTCTCCTTCTTCCTCCCTGTTTTCGGAGTCTCAATCCTCAGCCATCACAAATGTAGAGCATTTGCTCTACCAATTAGCCACATTCCCAGTCTAAGAGTTGTTCTTGTTGTTTTAAGATCTCAGGAGACTACTTTCTATTTTGCTCTGGTTATTATCATATGTTGTAGCTGAATCTCAAGTACTCATTATTTTTGTATTCAAAATATTCTCATTCTCTCTCTCTCTCTCTCTCTCTCTCTCTCTCTCTCTCTCTCTCTCTCTCTCTCTCTCTCCTATCCTCTCTCCTGATTTCTCTATCACTACCACTGAACTCAGGAGTTTAAGGGATTCTCCTGCCTCAGCTTTATGCAGGTGCAGGTCTCCACACCTGGTAAAACTCCTCATCAACAGCCCTATTTCACTATGCAAATTTTTGGTTTCTTCTGATAGACACTTCTCTCTCTGGAAGCCATATTTGAAGGATATTTGAAACCTCCCAGGGCTTAGACCTGCCTTACTATAGTCACAATTTTTTCGTTATAGTGTGGGAGAGCGAGTGAAGGAGCTGAAAGATTTTCAAGGCTCTGGAAGAGGCTCTCTTGCTCCCTTGGGTTCTCAATTGTCTCTACCTCAGGGAGACTTCTGTAGAAGCCGCTCTTGTGATGTTCCCCTTTGTGACCCCACTCGGCAGAGCTCCAACTCTCCTTCCTCTGCACGACCAGCCATTGCAGCATCAATTTTATCATTCTTCCACACTTAGATCCTCCCTGTGCTCAGGCCTCCAGGGCCAGTAGGCTCAGCAAAGTCAGAAATGAAAAACTAAATGTGACTGCGAAATGCCACCTTCACAAACCTCACTGCCAGGAATCCGACACTCCCATCCTAATTTGATGTAGCACAACTGGCCTCCTTTCTCTCTGCCTCCCAAACAGTACTCTTGGCCTGTGTTTGAGTCATCTTTGTGTTTATGCATCCAGTTCCTGGCACACTAAGTGAGGCACAATGGAGTTTCATAACAGTAATTGGAATGAATGACTTCGAATACAAAGCTGCAGTGAGTGCCTTGGTTGGAAATACATCGGATCCTTATATCAAAAACAAAGCCTCTGGCCCTGCTAGTGCTGCAGAAGGGATTTTACTGGAATAATATTGAGAGAGAGCCTGGGAATATGGGAAAGCATATGGAAGGCTTGGAAATGGGCAGGATTCAGCATGTCCAGAGGCTCAGGGACAAGCAGTCAGGACTGTCTGTGCAGTAGGGGCCTTCTGGTCAGGGTCAAGATTCAAATTCCTTTTAGAGAATACAAGCCAGGTGGTGGCGGCGCACACCTTTAATCCCAGCGCTTGGGAGGCAGAGGCAGGTGGATTTCTGAGTTCGAGGCCAGCCTGGTCTACAGAGTGAGTTCCAGGACAGCCAGGGCTACACAGAGAAACCCTGTCTCGAGAAAAAAAGAGAGAGAGAATACATCAGTTATGTCACTATATAGTGGCAATGGTGGAGAATACCCAAACCTTTGGTTTCCAAAGTAGAGGCAAGTACTAGGTTTCCCATGTGACTCTGGGCACTCCCAGCGGGAAGATTAGTTTCTCTCATAGACTATAGGTGTGCTAGGAAATGGATAGTAGTATGGTGGGGTAGCCATTTAGCAAGCTATGTCCCAAGTCTCCAGGTCTCCCGTTTCTAGCGTGGTACAAGCAATGTCTTCCTCAGCTCCATCCCCGCCCTTTATGGTCGGAGCTCCCAATGCTACACTTGAGACTCAGAGAAGAGAGAGAGCAGGAACTCAGGTGGCACAACACTTTCTTCTCCCCACACCCAGCTCTCTGGCCTCTGGGGCTAGAAGGACTCAGCCTGCCAACCTTATCCTTCTAGAGTACCTTCTGCTCAGGAGTGGGGCCCATCCTAATGGGAGCCATGAGAATTTCCAGAACTAGCTTTAGAGAGAGGCAAGGGGGCCATACAGTCCTAAAACCAAGTTCAGTCATACAAACTGCATGGACAGTGTGTTAAAGTTCCTAAATTGAATAGGACTTTGTGGTATGGCTCGAGATTCTAGCCATAAAGTTAAGTTTCTATGTTACCTTCTGTCTTAGTGCATCAGAGCTGATACACCAGAGCAGCATAGAGTTAGTGGTTCATGCATAACTTAAATCTAGATCGTGTAGCTCTGGAGTCCAAGGTCAATAATTAGCTAACTTGATGTCTGATGGGGGCCCATTTCCTCATGTATGTCATGCTGAGAGACCTTTCTGAGACCTCTTTTATAAGGACTCTGATTTCATTCATGACGGCTTCACCCTCATGACACAAATCCCCTCTCAAAGATCCCTTTGTGTAACACAATGATGGCAGAGTCTCGGCAGTCACATTTGAAATGGGAACGTGGACATTCAGATCACAGTCTCTTCTTCTGCAAACATTTATTAAGCACTGGTCATTGGAAACAAAACTAGATGGTGGCCCTCCCTTTTCTTCATTGCACTCACAGTCCAGTGGGAGAAAATGCATGTTAAACAAACAACCACAAACTAAACATGTGTTTGTAAAATGGTGCAGACCGATGCCCAGAAAACCAGAGGATGTTATAATATGAGCACAATTTAGGCGGGAGAGCGATGAAGAGGCTTCCTCAGGGAGTGACATGGAGGTTAGGTGATGGTAGGCTTGCCCAAGCTAAGTGCCTCATGCTCAGATTTGTTTCTCATGCATCAGGGATTCAGACATTTTATCATTACTATTGTCACAAAGATTCAGAATCACGCCTGAAATGTAGTGCAGAGAGGCAGTGTTGTCAAATGCTTGCAGTGTGTGTAGAGAGTTTCTCAACCACAATAACAAGGACAATGCCATCCTGGCTAGGAGGCTACCATCATCCTTATCTGAGAAACTCAGCCTGCTGAAAACAAGCCCTTTCAAAAGGAGAATCTCAACAGTGATTGTTGCTTTAAAAGTCCTGGAATAAAGACTTGAACGACTTGAATTCCCTGTCTGCCAAGCACAGGGGGTAGGGATGGAGTGGTGGGTGACTCAGTCAGGAGGAAGTGAATCTGCCAATGAGAATTTTGGTGTTTGTAGATGGCGAGGCAGGGCTAGATCATTCTGGAACTTGTAAAGGATTTGAGATTCTAAGAGCCCTGAGGAACCCTGGAAGATAAACTCTATTTAAAACTTTAGAGGTTTTGTACATTTAAATAGTTTTCCCAATGTACTATGGAAGCTACAGTACATGTCTCTCAGTTCTTTCTCATAGTTAAAGGACTGTGTTTATTATATCATTGTTGTTTTAATGTATGTGAAGGTCAAAGGCAGAACTATGTCATGGGAACTTCTCCTGCTGGCCTCTGACAAGGATGGCCTTATGCACTGCATGCAGCACATTCCAGAATCTGCATTCTCGTTGGAAAGAAGAGATGGGAATGAGCAAACGTCCTTATCCAAGGAAGTCATTGTTTTAATCTAATTAAATACCTAGTGGAAAATCTCTCTCCATCTCAGCGATGCTTATGCCGTTATGGTCAAGTCCAGGGCATTGCCAACATATCTTTGCAAATTTCATTAGCAGTGGCTGTTTCCGCCTTCTTCTAGGTCATTAATGAGTTTGTTAAACAAGGACAGTTCCAGTACCAGCCTCTGATGTGCCCCAGAGGACCTTTTGCTTCCAAGCAGCATAGTCCCCTTTTCTCCTGATTATACAGTTTTCCAGCATGCTGCATTCCATTCAGATGACAGTGCTCAAACACCGGCCGATTTAATTCTGAGCACAGATTTTATAGAGGTTGTCGTCAAATGCATCACTGCCACCCACATAATGTCATTATCCCCCAGCCCTCGATCACTCTTTCATTCTGTCTTTTTTACCTGCTGCTATTGCTATTTTTCCTGGCAGATTTTTAAAATGTGTATTTTTATTGCAATTAAATGCACACAGCCTAAAGGCTCCCCCTTTAACCACATTCAGACCGCTCAGTGGACTACACTGCTCATGTTCTTATACAGTCAATCTGAAGGATGCTTTCATCTTTCAAAACCCAAATGACACCCTCTTCATACCAGGCTCCATGCCTTTCTCCCCTCTGATCCGACAGCCACCTTTCTGTCCTTTGTCTCTATAAACGCCACTCTCATGGGAACTCGATCTATGCATCGGAACCTTACAACATTGGACGTCTTGCACCTGCTTTACTTCAATAAGCATGCCTGTCTTTGTAGTATGCATCATAATTTCCTTTCGGTGTTAAAGACAGGTTGATAGTCTGCCGTGTGTCTAGGACACACTGTGCTTATTTATTCATCCGTGGATGAGCTGGTGTGTTGCTTTTGTATTTTAACTTGTGTGAATAATGCTGCTATGAATATGAGCATATAAATATCTATTCTCTTCATTTTTTAATGTGTACACAGGATTGGAATATGGATCACATGGTAATTGCATTTTCCACTCTTTGAGGAATTACCATAATGTTTTTCACAGCAGCTGCCCCGTTTAGTCTCCCACTGCCATGCTCAGAGGTTTCAGTTTCCCTGCATCCTCTCCAACACTCCTTACTTTCTGTTTTGGATGATGGCCATCCAGTGCATTGGGGTGATGTCTCCTGGTAGTTTTCATTTGCATTTTCCTAATGATCAGCAATGCCAGGTACCGCAATATGTGCATGCTGGTCATTTGTGTATCTTTTGGGGAGAATCTCCTCAAGTCCTTTGCCCAGTTTATAAACTGAGCTATTTGGGTTTTGTCATTTACAGTGTGAATATCATCCACTCCTGAAGACATGGTTTGAAATATTTCCATCCATTCGTACGTTGTTTTTACATCTGTTAATTACGTCTGTTAATGTGCAGAAGTTTGACACTTTGATAATTTCTCAGCAGTCTTTATGACTTGAGAAATTATCACTTCCTTTAAAAAAAAAAAAAAACAACAAACCACTGTTATTGTATGTTCCCTGTTTGTTCTCAACCATACAAAATCTGAGTTTTTACTTTTCTTAGGGTTAGCATTTTTAAAACATTATTATTGTGCTTGATTTTCAAAATCTGAGTGAGACCTGATTATAGTTATAGTTTAAAATGTAAAGAAAGAAACAAAGAAAGAAACAAAGAAAGAGAGAAAGCAGAAGGCAAAAAGAGCCCTGTTAGTAAAGTGCTTGTTCAAAAAGCATGAAGCCTGAATTCAATTCCCAGAGCCCAAGTTAAAAAAGAAGAAGAAGAAGAAGAAGAAGGAGGAGGAGGAGGAGGAGGAGGAGGAGGAGGAGGAGGAGGAGGAGGAGGAGGAGGAGAAGAAGCCATGTGTGGTGCTGCCTTTTTGCAATCTTAGCATTCACTGGGGCTTGTTGGAAGCAGTGAGACTAAGCAGGAACACCCAGGTTCCAGTAAGGGACTTCATCTTAACAAACATGGTGGAAGACTTCTGAAGAATGAGACCTGAGGTTGATTCCTAGGTCCCACATGCAGATGCCACATGCAGCATGCCTTGCACACAGAAAAACATGCCATACACAGGCACTCATGTACCTATATAAACACAAAGAAAAATGAAATTGTGAAGTGGACATTTCACTGGGGAAAATGAAGTGGAAAGGGTTATGGAGGTGATCTGAAATAAAAACAATTAGCCATGTGTCTCTTCGAACCGTAATCATTTTCTGCCAGCAGCTTTGCATAAGACACTTCGGCTCCACTTTTCAGACAATAAAATGGAGACTAAAAAGGCATCTTGCTCAGATTCACAGAACTGGCATGCATGCAAGCATCATCAACCCCTTGTTCTTTGGCACCATATCTCACAAAAGCTATTTTCAAATTCTTTTAGAAGATTGCTCCTTAAAGCACTCCTCTAATTCAGTGGTTCTCAACCCGTGGGTCTCAACCCTTGGGGGTGGGGTTGTGGAATGATCCTTTCACAGGGGTCACATATCAGATATCCTGCATATTAGATATTTACATAATGATTTATAACAGTAGCAACATTACCTTAGGCGTTAGAAAGTTTGACAACCACAGCTCTAATTTCACTTGGCCCTGTGTCACAAAATTGATACTAGCTTATTCCCCAAACAGGCATTGTATGGTAAACTCCATTTGCATTATTTTATAGACCCACACTGCACTGTGCAAAACAGCCCAAGGACCAGACAAATTAGAGAATTTTCTCAAGGTCATGGGTCTAGGTAGAAGAGTAAGTTTCTGTTCCCAAGTTAGTCGCTTCCAGGACTTTTCTGCCTCAAGTTTAGCTCATCAAAGAGACAACTAAGACATTCTTAGGGGAAGCTACACATTGCTTAAATTGTCTTCACTAAGCAGTAATTTAAAAATCCCTTCTATTGACCTCTTTAGTCTCTTGATCCTGCTTTGGTAAGATTGTTCTAAAGGAGAGGCATGCTCTTCAATTGGTCTCCTGTAACTAAGTAGCTAAATAGCTGCTAAGAGTCACCAGCTCTTTTGGGGCTCAGTTCTGTCATCTGAAAACTATCCATTGTATCTTTTACCTCCTGTTGTTGACTTGAGCATTGTACGAATAGTTTATGTATGAACACTTAGTGCACAGCCTCCAGTAAACACCAGGTCTGATCATTACTCATTTTATAGCCTATTTGACCCAGATCATGGTTGTATGTTTATATCCTAGTTTTCACAATTCATTCTGCCTAAAATCTAATGCGTAGGGATTCCCAGTGGAAGTTTGCTGGGAACTTTAACTGCAGACAGATTCTGCGTAATGTTGGGACTCGAACATGGCTATTGCATACTATAAAAAACCCAAACAGCATCAAGCATACAGGGCTTGCTCTCTTACCTCAAAGATGTCCAGGGTCAGACAGTACAGAACTGGCAGGGCAGAGCTACAGTAGTTTTAGGGCCAGACACTTATTTGTCTGCCTGACTCCTTCTAGGACATAGACTCTACCTTCAAGGTAATATAATTAGAAATGACCCCCAAAGCATAAGGTAGATAGGAGAGAGAGAGAGAGAGAGAGAGAGAGAGAGAGAATGTAGGCAGATAATGCACAACTCCTAGTTTTAAAGATTCTTTCTAGGAATTCTACTTACCTTTTTTGGAGACAAAGTCTTTCTAGGTATGATGGTTTGTATGTGCTTGGCCCAGGGAGTAGCACTATTAGGAGGTGTGGCCTTGTTGGAGTAGGTGTGTCACTGTGGGTGTGGGCTTTAAGACCCTCATCCTAGCTGCCTGGAACTAGTCTCCTAGCAGCCTTCAGATGAAGATATAGAACTCCCAGCTCTTCCTGCACCATGCCTGCCTGGATGCTGCCATGCTCCTGCCTTGATGATAATGAACTGAACCTCTGAACCTGTAAGCCAGCCCCAATTAAATGTCCTTACAAGAGTTGCCATGGTCATGGTGTCTGTTCCCAGCAGTAAAACTCTAAGACACTAGGTCTCCCCCAACTGGCCTTGAACTACCACCCTCTTGCCTTAGTCTTTGAGTACTGGGATTACAGGTATGCATCACCATGCCTGGATGGAATGTTATTTAACACTTCCATTAATATCTTCTTTGGTCGACATCTCATCACAGACCTCGCTGTACTTACCAGCAAGTCAGGCTGGGAAGTGTTGGTTGAGGCAAGGCAATGTCTTTCTATGTAGCCCTGGCTGTCTTGGATCTCACTATGTAGACTATGTTGGCCTTGAACTCACAGAATTCCACCTTCCTCTGCCTCCTGAGTGCTAAAATTAGAGGTGTATGCCACCACACCCACCAACCAGGTTGAAATGTAGTATTTTAGCCAGTTTTGTTCTTACCCTAATTAGAGTCCAGGCACAAAGGACAAAGGACAACAAACTAGAGACCTGGCTGCTGACACCTGGAGGTTCTCCTGCCTGTTATTTTGGTCTTAGTTTGAGACCATGCCTGCCTTCAGAATCATATTTTGGACACTATTCCCTAGCAATTGGTACTGTTTTGGAAGGCTGTGAGATTTAGAAGTGGGCCCTAGTTAATAAGAGTTAGCCAGCAAAGAAGATCCTTTGAAGGTTATACATGTTCTGGTTCCTGCTCTTTTCTCTCTCTGCTTCCAGATCTACTTTAATGTGAACAAACTGGTCACACAGTCCAGTTTCCATGTCTTTCCATGTGGCTCTTCCATGTCTTCCCCATCACAGTGAGCTGAAACCCACTTAAACTGTGAGCCCAAATAGAGAATTCTTTCTTACTTTGTTCTGTTAGAGATTGTGGTCACAGTGGACTCACTGTGTCCTCGAACCCTCTTCCCACTTGTATTGAACATGCCTTTTGGGTATCTGGTTCCCATAACAGATGCCACTATAAGGCTTTCCATTTAAAATACTGCTTTTTGATTATGTTCTTTACTTAGGATCACTTCCTAGATGTTTTATGGAACACAACTTTTCTGCCTTCATCCCCAGTTTCAACATATCTCTTTATTACCATGTGATCCCCTTCCATCACTAGCTTCCCAGATAAGGGAAGAGGGACGGTCACAGAGAAACTGTCTCAGAAGTTCCAGCACAGAATGCTCTAGAAGGAACATGAGACTCAGGCCCTCCATGCTAGGCCTACTGGAGACTGTGGTCTCTATCTCTCTGGGGATTGCTTTCTTAGGCGGGTACCACTGCTAACATTTTACTATTGGAGTTCCATGTCTGTGTGCCTGGAGCAACATGTTATAAGAAAGACTAAATGCTCAGGAGAAGAATGGATACTTTGTGTGGGCATGACTGCTCCACACCTCAGTTCTAAGGCCTTTGTGATACAAAAGGGAGTCTTAAAACCTGACTCTGCCTCAGAGCTCCATTTGAAACTTGTTAAAAAATGTAGACTATTGGGTCTTATCCTAGGAGTGTCTGATTCAGAGAGACTGGAGTGGGCACTGGATATCTTTGATTCTGAGAAAGTCTTGTGAGGCAGTTGCTGGTTAATAGATGTCAATATGCAAAGAGAACAACTTTGTGTAAACAGAGCATGCTTTTCCATTGTGTGGTGTTATGGGAAAGTGCTGGCTCTAGAACTGAGGACTATGTTCCAGTCTTGGCTCAGTGAATACTGAAGATTATATACCCAGGCTGGTTAGTGGGCACTGGAGCTCTTGAAAAGGTTGAACTTTTCAACTAATTTAGGTTACATGGGGTATGAGGTCACCCCTAGAGGGAAGAAGAGACTGGGGTGAAGTAGAATGGAGACTTAGCAGGGACTCTGTTAGGAATCTGGGATAGGAGGAAATCAAGGGTCTCTGAGGAATGAAACTACAGAAAGACATCAGGAAGAGAGAGAGAGAGGCAAAAGAATGGAGATTGTAATGATTGGCTAGATTGGCTGGCCACCAAGTCCCTTGGATCCTCCTGTCTCCGCATCCCGGTGCTAGTGCTGAAATTCCAAACGCAAGCCCTTGGGCCTGGTTTTTTATGTTGAATGCTGGGAATCTGAACTCGGGTCCTCTTGCTTGCATAAGCCCTCTAATCCAGTGCATCATCTCCTCAGCCTTGTTTCTATGTGAAGACCGGCCTAAAAGGAAGCCTAGTTTTATACTGATTACAAATAAAAAATTCATGTCCCTGCAAGACTATTGTGAGGAATTAGGGAACCCTGGGTTTAAAATATCTTTGTAAAAGGAGGTGATGCAGAACAGACAGGCATTTATACTTAGCTGTAATTACTGAGCCTTCTATGTACCACACACTGGTCTGGGCATTTGAGACCACAGAAGGTGAGTAGGAAGCCCACAGTGACTCAGCAACAAAGGTCTTTGAAAGAGTCTGGGCATTTGGCTCACACCTGTAATCATAGAACTCGGGAGGCAGAGGCAAGAGGATCAGAAGCCCCTGGTCCTCCTTGGCAACACAGCAAGTTGGAGTTTAACCTGGGATGCATGAAACACTGTCTCACAAACAAACAAACAAACAAACAAACACAAACAAGTTTATTACTGCACACAACTTTATATGTAACTTGGAAATTGTCAGGTACTATAATTTGCATAGAACTATATAAAGATCAGAATGTGTTTAAGAATATGGCCAGATTCAAGAGTGTCCAAGCTGGAGAAGGTCTTCAAAAGGGATTGATTTAATTTTCTGCAGTTTACTGATGAGGGACTGAGGTCTACAGAGGGGAAGGACTTAGAGCTGTTGATAAATTCTTACTACTTTACTAAGTATTCATTATTTAATAGGGCATTGCTAAGAATTATTACAACATAAACTTTGTAGTAGATCAAGCCTAATGTTAGTGCTAAAGTTTATGTAAGCATCATCTGGCTCAATTTGCTGAATTTACTAATGAGGTACCCGGAGGTGCATTTTATTTTACTTACTGCTGACTCATAGCTTAAAGACAACTGCGGTATTTGGAATAGAAAGTTGGAAAATAACAGGACACCATCCTTAAACATCCTTTTCCCTTTCCAGAACATTATTGATCAATTGCTGCTTAAATATGTGTCCTTTCCTTTCTTGATTAATTGGTTTTATTTGAACAAATACTCACAAGTTAATTGGACTTTAGGAAGGTGAACAGTGAGCAGACATCTGTCATGTGTAGACAAATGATCTAGGTTAGAATGCAATTGGATACAAAATGTCACACTGCCCCAAAATGAAGTAACAGACATGTAATTATCCTGTATACCAGTGGTTTTCAACCTTCCTAACGCTGTGACCCCCAACCATAAAATTATTTTTATGGCTACTTCATAACTCTAAATTTTGCTAATTTATGGATTATAACATAAATAGGTTTTGGAGATAGAGGTTTGCCAAAGAGGACCCACAATTTGAGAACCACTGCTTTGTAGCAAGAAATGTGAAGACTAGGGATTGTGGGATTATGGTGTAGTGGTTTTGTCTGTCATTAGAGAACCAGACTTTTAAAAATGTCTTTCCTGCAATACCTGGCTACATTATAAACTCAGTTACTATATCGTGACAAAATATCTACTAAAAGCAACTTACTGAAAGGATTTATTTCTGTGCCCAGTTTGAGGGAATAATCATCTTGGTTGGGCAACACACAGTGGCAGGAACATGAGGCTGGTCATCGCTGTGTCCTCAGACTGGAGCTGCAAATTCGGGCACTCAGCTTGCTCTGTCCTTTTATTCAGTCTAGGACCAGTATGTGGAATGATGTCACCCAAATCTAGATGGGTCTTCCCACTTCAATGAACATAATCTAGAAATTCCTTAGCAATATGCCCAGAGGTTTATCTCAAGTGGTTCTAGATCTTGTCAGGTTGACCATTAGTACTAACCACTGCACATAGCTACACATTTGTCTATTAGACTGAGATAGCTAAAATACTCAATCCCAAGCTTTACAGTTCATACACATTGTGCTATATTTACATGCTGATATTCAAGGAAAAAACATAAAGAGAAAAATAAAGAAAAGAAAAATGGGATTGACAATTTCAATGTGTCTTTAGTGAGGATGGAGCAAGTTCCTCCCAGTTCTCATTGGTTACATACAGATTTGTGTCAGGTATCCACTAATCCCCAGCAAAGACAAATAGAATTGCCTTCATGGCTCAGACTCATCCTAGTTCATCTCCTCAGTCTGAAGGAGAACCTTTTTTCTTAGAGATGCTAGTTCTTTTATAACTTGAAGTTTTGTATAGGAAAAGCCAAGAGGAAAGCATAGTGTATGCCTCATCACAGAGTCAATGTCTTGGAGCAGTATACTTTCCAATAAATGTTGCTACATATACTGAAAATAAAACCTGTTTACTTTCCAGGCAGATCAATAGTTAAAGCAAATAAACTTTAGACAGCTTGGATTTGAGCCTCATTACTAGCTCATACCTCATCTATCAATTTATTCTTCAATTTTCTTATCTGTAAGAACGAAATTATAATAGTATTTCTCTCATATTTGGGGATATTTGGTTTTTTGCAAGTAGTTGGGAAGCACAGTGTGATTACTAATTACTTGAATCAGTCCTAAGCACATAGTAAGCCCTCAACAAACACCAGCTGCTGGGATTTAGGAACCACGGGTGTTGTAAATTTAGGTTCTGTTTATCTTCATTAAGTCAGAGTTGTGTATTCCCTAAGCCTGTAGCTGCCCCTTTCTAAGTGTAAGGCACAGAGTCTGGCATAGCTGGTTCTCCTCCATGTGAGGTGTTTTGGTTTTAACTCTGGATGTACAGGCAGAATTTCTGTGGTTCTTCTTTCTAATTTTCTGGCTGCCCCAGAGAGTGAGCCCTGTTTAATCAGCTTACTCTGGCCCAGAATCCATTTATTTGATCTCAAATTGGATGCTTGCCTCTCAGGCCCAGACCAAAACAACAATGCAATTTACCTTATCTGCTTTACATTTCTGCCTCCCAGAGAGGAGACTTGGCAAGCACCTCCTCCCTCAGGACACCAGGACTCGAAGCCCAGTGAGCTTTCTCTCCCAAGCCCAGAAAACTGAACTGATCTGGAAATTTTGGAAACTGTTAAAAGACTAACAGAATCTCACTGCTATTCATGTTATGACATTGATGGCTGTGTGTACTGGCTTGGACTCAGGATTCATAGTCACGGATGATCTTGACAGGAAGTCAGGCTGGTTCCAAGAGAATGATTTGGTAGAACAGATCTGCTCAAGGTTCTTTATGCCTACGATTGCCTTGACAAGCCTTGGCATGATTATTTGTCCAGACCTGACTGTGAGAGTCTCTCTGAGAGTTCTATAATCAAGAAGAAGCCCTTAGTGAGGGGGTTCATGTCTTTGAAACAATATCCCAAGAACAGTTGCTTCCTGTTCAATTTCAGACAATAACTGGCAAATGCCTGGCTTCCCAGCATGGGAGAGAAGGGAACTCTTGTCTTTCACCCCAAACAAACTGTACAATTATATTGTACACTCAGTTAGTCTTCCCCTAGAAGGGGGATTCTACTGATCTTGAGGAAGGTCAACTAATTTCATAAACTTGAATTTGGGGTAATCACCTAGGAAACCAGAAAACCTGAGGAAATGGTTTTTCTCGGTTTAGTATATATGGTTTGTTCATTCTTTGGCTCCATTTTCTCACTTGCTGTCTGAATGATCTCCTATTATCGCTGCTTGTTGAAATGTAGGGATTATATTTCTGTCCTCTTGGAAATTATTCAAAAATACTTGCAATGCCTACTTAGCTGTAATTTTTCCCCTTAGTTGTCTGGCCCTTCTACCACTTTTTTTCCTGAGCAATAAATCATCTTAGAAAGTGAGTTTATCTTCTCTTTACCAATATTGCAGGCTCTCTTGCCTATGAGTTTTCTTCCTGTGCTTTTGGAATGTCTTCTGTCCCCACCCAGCGTGTCCTCGACCTACCCCAGCACACACCACTCTTCCTGTGGTTACAGCCAGCTGTCCTCCCACCCACTACACCTCCTCTCCTAGCCTTCCTAGAGTCCGATCAGGTTTCTAGTCCACTGCATCTGAGTCCACTGCATCTGAGTCCACTGCATCTGAGTAGAGAACATGAACCTTCCACAGGATCCTATTATCACCACGAAAGAATGGATTATGGGAACATCCAGTTGTATAAAGTACTGTGAGAAGACGGGTAATCTTTACTATCAACTCAACCAGATTAAGAAACCCTCGAAGTGCTGGGTGGGCATTTCCAGAGGGGAGGGGCTAAGTAGTAAACATTTGTGACAGTACCATCCATCTTTCTTGCCCAGGTTGATGCTATTTAGTGTGCTTACACACTACAATGAGGCTGTGAGATCTAACAAATCCTCCTTTCTGAGTTGTTCATGCCAGATATTGTGTCACAGCAATGAGAAATTAGCAACAACAACAACAACAATAACAAAACAATAAAAATATTTTAAAAAGCCAAGTGTGGTGGTTTACACATTCAGTCCAAATACTTGAGAGCTGAAGAGAAGAGAGTCACTGTCACTGAAAATTTGAGCCATCTGGGTTAGGGGAAAAGGTCCAGATCATTGCGGGCTCCATAGGGAGCTCTAGGACAGTCTGACTACACTGGGAGACTGTTTGGTTTTTCTTAATATTTAGAGAAATTAGTTAGTTCAAATGAGATCTGAGCTTTGCATGTTGGTCATAGATCCTGTAAGACCTCAAGAGAACATGTGACCTTCATTGTCACCTCTGTGCTACCAGACTGGAGCCTATCATTTGGTATCATTTTTGGTGACTTCTATTGCACTCATGTCCTGGTTGCCAGAATTCTGGCACTTACCTTTCAGAAGCCTCCCCTACTTCAGGTGCTGTGACACCTTCTTGAAGAAGACAAATATAACTTGAAAATTACAGTTAGAAATTGAACTGTTCTTCTGCTTGAGTTTCATAATTGGCAAACATTTGTATATCCCATCCTGTATCTGGGACACTGTCCATTTAACACGGAAATGGTGTTACCACTGAACAAAGATGTGAACCCTGGAGCCTCTTTTTTTTTTTTTTTTTTTTTTTTTTTAACATTGGTAATATATTTAACCTCTCGAGTCTTACTTTCCCCATTTATAGTGTGCAGAAAACAACACCTTCCTCATGTAGCACTGTTGTATATTAAATAAGATAATACATGCACTAGCAGAGAGCTAGCAGATAGGGAGGCTCAGATACACCTTTCTGATCCACTCACCTGCTTGTGGCGAAACCTAACCTGAATTAATAAGGCTGATTATAGTCTTTGTGGACCCCACTTAATGTGGACACTCTTCAGTTTCACTGGACAAATATTCTGTGTTTGCCTATGGTTGTCAACTTCAAATGTTTGTTTCTTTGTAAGATCTGAACTGCAAAGCTCATTTGAGTCCACACATTTTGTATGGGGAATTAAGGATCTTGAACAAGCAGAACACATCAACAAGTAGAGCCAGTGCTATCAGAATTGGACACTTAACACATATTCAGAGAGTGATAGTGGGCAGTTGCCTGAGACTCGAGTATGGGGCTTCAAGGGCTTCCAAGAGTCAGGATAGTGAGGGGAGCTGACATCAGATAAATGAAGAAGATGTATTTGAGGAAAGGGGACAGAACATTGCAGGGAACTACAAGAGATTACATCCTGTCAGCCAAACTGCCTATTGGCTTGTGAGTATCTGGGAGAAATCACCTTCAGGAGATTTCTTTAGGAGAGATCAGCTTTCAAGAAGTATAGGAACACCCTGGCAGAGAAATGTGAGAAGAATCAACCCAGGTCATTTACTTTCTGATAGCCCAGGACCTATCCCTGTTTTCTCACAGACCCCTCAGACAACATCTTCGTATGACAATAACATTTGTTGCATTTAAAGATCTTCTCTCAAGAGCTGGGTAAGTCAGCCTTCTTCCCTCCCCTGCCCTCTCCTCTTTCCCTTCCCTTCCTCTTCCCTCCCCTTCTCCTTCCCTTCCCCTTCCCTCCCTTCCCTTCCCCTCCCCTTCCCCTCTCTTCCCTTCC
>CM052711.1:25480957-25492526 GCA_028551405.1 Uromys caudimaculatus | reverse complement strand
TTCCCCTTCCCTTCTCTCCCCTTCCCTCCCCTCCCCTTCCCCTTCCCTTCCCTCTTTAATTTCCCTTCCCATTTCCACCCCCCTTTCTTCTCTCCAGAGCCTCATGCATTTGAGGAAAATGCTCTACCACTGAGATACCCACCCTTGAAAGACAACGTTTCTAATATGCACACCATAGAGGTCCCCCTATTTTCTCTGGTGGAGATGGAGATGAAGTGATGAGCTAGCTGAGTGCGGGGGTTAAGGGGGTGGATAATAAGAATTGGTTTGTATTTCAGAGAGAAAACAACAACAACAGCAACAACAATTAAAAATGGATAATAGTAGACAGGAAAAAAAATCGTATTTAATCACTCTCTTCTACACAGGATAGTACCAGGCAGGGGTTATATTACTAATTTCTGTTTCTGTTTTTAGTCTTTATTTTTGAGAGTTTCGTACATGTATCCAGTGAACAATGATCATGTCTACTTCCCATTCCCCCTTTTATGTCCTCCCCAGTATGCCTCCTCTAGTCAGTGCTACCCATATGTGCATGGGTATATGAACTACTGGAGTATGGAAAACCACCACTGGCCACATTCTCAAAAAAAAAAAAAAAAAAAGAAAAAATCTGCAGGTCTTTAGAAAATATCCACTTCCAATAGCTCCTGAGTATAAGGTGGGCCTGGAGATCATCTACCGTATCTATGTGGGGAGTTTTGTTGGCTTGATCTGGGGAGATCTTGTGCAGATAACCACAGCTAGTGTGAGGTAATCATTGTGATAGCCGTGTCACTTCCAGAAGTCAGCCTTTCACAGGACTCTTCTCTGTGCCCCAGCTCTTACATTCCCTCTCCTGTCATGTTCCTGGGCCTTGGTGGTTGGGGGTTAATATTGTTCTATTTAGGGCTGAGAACTCAGTCTGTCTGTCTTAGCATTTTGACCAGCTATACATCTCTCTGTTGACTGCTTCCAACCACAAAAAGAAGCCTCTTCGACCAAAGTTGGGAACAGTCTGGGTCAATGGGTATAAAGACAAACATTTAGAGGACAATTTAACAACCTGATCATTTAGCAAAATAACAATAGCACATTCTGCTGTAAGATCTATTACTTCACCAGCCATGACTTTTGACCCTTACTACAGCAGTAGGCATGAAACTCCCTCCTTTGGGTAGGTCTCAAAGCAATTTGTTACCCCCACAACAGTCCTGCCATTATAACACCAGTAGGCACATCTTGCTGGCATGTTACTATTGTAGTATGCAGGGTCAAGTTCTGGATATGACCATGGTATATTTTCTCCCCCAATAGCCTGCCTAGCACCTTCTGGCACTATGGAAGCTAGCCAGAAGGGAAGACATTTTCTGGTTAGTTTAAAATTGATTTCCCTGTGTCCTGTAGCTAAAATGTGTGATGCCTTCAGCAGTAAGGTTATGGTGGGTGACCAAGGGCAATGCAATAGCCTATGTTGTTTTGGAGACTTCTCGGGTGTCTTTAGCCAATAACTCATAGGGAGGTATCCTATGACTTATACTATGATATTTATTTAATAAATTGCATCTTCTGGGAGCAACACTGTCCACCTATAGAGGGTAATTACACTTGTATTACTAATTTCTTAACAAATACAATGTCTATCTTTGTACTGCCTCTTTCCTGGTACAGAGAAAGGAGCAATGACAACATACTGAAAGTTGAATGCAGAAGTCAAACTGTTCAGTGGGAGCTGCAGGGTCAGAATACAGGCAGATTCCATAGGGAAACTTAATCACAGTGCAAACAGCAGTGTGGTCACATGCTACTTCTGCAGCCATAGGCAAAGCTGAGAACAGTCGTGGGGCTAGGAAGATGCTGAGTGTAGGCCACAAGGCACCAGCTCTGGGCTCTGAGTCTAACAGAGTGAGAAGGTGGTTTTCCTTTTCTCAGAGTTGTTTCCTATTTTACCACCTGGGATGGTGGTTCCAGGCAGGTGACCTGGCAGTATGGGTTGTGTGGAGACTGAGGAGTGAGTCAAGGGCAGATGGGAGGGATGTAGACAACACACAGTGGGAAGGTTCCTTGAGGTGAGCAAGCTCTGGTGGGGGACTGCTTGTCCACTTAGAGGTGAGAACTTGCTGGTAGAGCAGCTTCCTTCCAGTTCTCATTTATCTAGTTCTGTTATTGCTGAAATTCTCCTGTACATTTTTTAGAAAGGGCTACCTCACTGATGCAACCATCTTTATTTAAGGCTTGACCCTCTTCTCAGGTTTAACTAAGCTTATTTTAGGATTTTAAAAAAGCTTTATTATTATGCTAATGTGTGTGTGCCCGAGTGCTTGCATGCTGTGCCTGCGCACACACACTCATGTGGAGATCAGAAGACAACTTTGTGGGATTGGTTCTCTTCTTCCACATTTATGTGAGTTCTGAGGAACAAACTTGGGTCACCAGGCTTGCATGGAAGTGCCTTTACTAGTTAAGCATCGACCCAGGTCAGATCTCATAATAGCTGGTGCTGACAACAATGTCTCACCAGTGTTGAATACCACACACCAGACTTTCCTGAACATTGATGTGCCTCACCCACACCCTTCCAATAACTTTTTGAAATGGGCAGTGCAACCATTTGTATTATTATTTGTTTAATAAATCCTGGCACATGGTATTGCGGGAAATATTAAAAATGATGGAATTTATAGCATGTTCCCGCACTATGCCCTGGTTCTCTCATCCCTGGCGGGCTGGCCAGTCATGCATTGGCAGGCAATGGCCAACCTGCTCTCATCTTGTGGAGCTTTAGCTCCACGATCTCTCCACCCAGCTCACTAGGTTCCCACTGGCAGGTCACTACCACGCTAGCCCCATGCTTCAGTACCCCCATGGCCTCTGTGGTGTACATCAGGCAAACCCACACTTTGCCGCTGTACCTTTCTTTCTTGAACCCAGATGAGCCACTGAGTGAAGGAAAATGCAACACAAACTTAGTTCAGAAACAATGATAACTCAATCTCTGGGCGCATCAACTAAAACCTAATCTTGTAAACCTTATCAAAGTCTGATTCCTCTGGTTGAGAATCCTTGCAGATCCGCCATGATACCAGGAGACTCTACTAGCTACATCTTACTTACTACATGCTGGCCCTGATCCAAAAGGCACCTCTCTCTCTCCTCCTTCTCTCTTCCTCTCTCGACCTTGAAGTCCTTCCAGGAGCCCAGTGATTGGCTCTTTTATTCATTAGGGGATGGGTCACAAGAAGTCACAGGTGTAACTCACTCCTTGTCTGAAACCCCTCCCAGGAGGGCAGAATTAGAATACAAAAGCCCCAGGGCTCTCCACAACACGTGATTACTACCTGCTTCCATGGTTTATGTTCCTGAATGAAAGACACACACACAGCCTTTATTTTTTTTAGTATGCCTTAATTAGCACAATAGCTGGGCAACTGCCTAATCTTCATACTGTTGGAATCTACCTCCCACCAATAACTCTGAGTTACTACTTAATAATTTCTATGTTCCACCTTGGCTGTCCTGACCCAATTAGACAGCCCTCTGGGCCCTTTTACGTGGTGCTTTGGTTCTCCCTCCTACATCTCTCATAAAGCATGGCAGCTTTTCCTGCAGTTCTTACCTTTCCTCCTCCTCATGGGCCCAAGCCTGGGGAAACCTAAACTCCGCCTCTCTCTCTTCTCCCCAGCTATTAGCTGATGGCATCTTTATTAACCAATCAGAATTAACTGGAGGCAGGTTCCCAGAAGCTACATATAGATCTTCGGGGCCCAGCACTTAGCATTACAATAACAGCAAAAGACAAAACCTCAACAACCATTTCCACTTATAGGTGAAGAAATGGAAGCTTTATAATGATAGACACCTCAGGGACATAGGCTTGTAGACATTGGACAAAATGTTGATCCAGGAGGATGGGACAAAGCCTGTGCTGCCTTTTAAATAGTACACTTACCATATTCAAAGAAAGTACCATGTTCACATAGCAGGGATCTCATTGCGATGGCACACAATGTCGTGTCCTCGAAAAAGTAGAATTGAGAGAGAGGGGAGAGGGGAATGATTAGGAGTCAATGGAATTAGAACAAGACACAGACAGGTCTGAGATGAAATACTCGACTGTAAGAGGAAGTTGAGGAGAGGAGAGCTGGGACACTCGATGGTTCTGAGAGGCCCAGGGAGGAGAGGTGATTGGACCGTGGAAAGCCCAGGTGGGCTGAGCCAAAGAAAATGACTGGGAGATCCAGGAAAGGAGGTGTGCACTTGCTGGTTTTGGTTAACAGTAAGCAGATCAGATCAACTGAAGAAAAGCTCAAGGTGGGATACAGGGAAGAATTTTGGATTTAGCCAGGTGAAGGACTACGAATTTTCATTCTGGTAGGTAGGTTGTTGGAAATAAGAAAGAGTAATGGAACTTTCCAGTATCAGGTGACATGTTATTTCAAGGGTGTTCTGGGAACCATGTGCCAGTAAATCGCTAGGTGAGGCCCCTGGGAACCAGCTAGGAGAATGTTACAAACTCCAGGACAAGCAGATACTCAGAATCATAGGTCACTACCCCTCCTTCCCAAGCTGACTAAGAGCCCACAATGTTACTGTGCAGAGTGGATGGAGCAACATTGCTTCCAATCATGGAAGTGTCTGAATCAGCCACAGACTATTTTCGTTTGGGGGTTTTGTGCATAAGAAATTCGCAACTAATTAATTTACTTATATTACTTTTCCCAATCTAATTAATTTAAAGGGCTTTAAACAAGTACCGCCTCCTTTGACCCCACAGTGGTACAAGCCCATTTTTGTAAGAGGACAGCTTTTAATTGAGGTGGTTGCTTATGATCTCTGAAGGAAGCCTTTCTCTGGATGCACACATACCTGCCACTTATCCACACCTCTCAGCCCGGGCTTTCAAAGCCCTCTGCTTTTAACTCAAGAACACTGGGGCCAAGGGCTGGCATTCCACATGCTTCTGTGGGACCACAATTCCCTTTGACAATCTGCTTTTAATTTTAGGGGTCTGCACATTTCTTGGAGTTCATTATTAGCTCAGATTAGAAACCTGAAGGATTGACAAATAGAGATTGGATAGAAACTATTTCCTCAAAAAGAAACAAAGTATAAACTTACTCCACACCAATAAAAATCAAACCGAGAAGTGGCGACAATCTAAAGAGAATTACTGAATATTTTAGGAACCACTTCCCCTATACTTTAAAATATAGTGCTTCTTGATGTCTGTTGAGTTGTCTGGGCAACCTGCCCTTTGCATGTAGATCCTTCCCCGATCTGCATCTCTAGTCTCCTGAGGAACAATGTCTAGAATCTGGTACTTATGGGGATGCTTAGTACCCACTAAACAGACTAAAGTATGTCTTTAGTACCTGGAAAGAGAAAGAAATGGCAGGAGGGAGAACTGAGACCTGGGGGAGGTGGGGAAGGGGGTAATTTCACAGACCCAGTTGACATGGACCGAGCTCAGAAAGTTTGCTCGCTGGCAGCTGACTGAGCAGAAACAAATCCCGGCATCTAGTGAACTCCTCAGCTCCAGGGCTTTTGGCCAAAAGAGCTTTAAGTTTCTTTGTGGCTGCACATTTGCTCCTGCCTCTGAATAGATTCAAACCCTGCCATCAATCTCTCCCCTCCTTTTCTTCCTACTCAGTTGCCTCCTCTGATTCTACTCACATGACAAAGGGGCCGGTGGGAAGGGATATATGGTTGGGGTTGACAGGGGAATGATCAAAGGACAGCAGAGCTGCGAATAGCCTTAGAAACGATTTAATCAGAATCCTCCTGATTCTGCAGGAAAGGAGTTTCCTCCCGGCCCACAGCTGGCTGACAGCGTGGACCTGGTTTGTTCCTCTCCCTTCTCCCTTGTGTTTCACAGGGTTATTAGAAGATGGCTGATACAATTTCTAAAGAAATGCTCTGTAAATTCCATCCCATAAGCATCTATTATCTGTGGGAGTGTGCCTGTATGTATGTGTCTGCATCATAAAGAGAAGGCTCTTGCTAGATGGTTAGCCAGATGGTTAAACCTCTGGCTCTAAAAACATGGGCTTACCTCTCTTACCCTGGCTCTGCTATCAGCAGTTACTTAGCAGGTTTGAGAGCCCCAGGTCCTCACTGGTAACGTGGGAGTACCAGTTTCATTTCCTTGATGTGGCTCTGTCACTCTGTTGCTCAGGTCCTGGCACATAGGCACTTCTTACAGTAAACAACATGAAAATAAATGAAGGAATGAGAACTCACTTCCTCAAAATATGGAGATATTATCTCCATTTACTAGAAAGTAAATCTCCATCTCAGTGCAGTGCTTCACACCTATTGGTCAACAGGTGATTGTTGAATCTATCCATAGACAAAGCAAATTGCCATTTTTGGTTGATGTATGAAACCAGGGCAGGGTGGTTGGGTACTGACTACTCAGAGTAGGAGGTGGTACTAGGGGACAATAGGTAAACCTATCTACAGGAGGAGCCTGGTCAGAGACTGACCTATTGGGTAGTAAACAGAGTTCAAAGTTTGAGCAGGGGTAGCCCAGAGATGCAGGGAGCCACTGTGTTGTTGGTGGGGAGGGCAGGCCAGGAAGAAAGCACTGCAGCAAACCCATTTACAGGTAAGAGGTTTCTGAAGAACAAGCACTATGTGGCTTCTCCTGAGGAGACATGAGCGAACATTTATTCACCCACCCGGGGCACAGGAAACAGACCAAAGAAAAGGCTCTATCCAAGTCTAACTTAATGAACCAGTCAGTTCACAGGGACTACTTCCGGGGGCATGGGTGAAGGATAATTTGGAGGAACATGGGTGCCTTGGGGGCAGCTACATCACCAGAAAGCCCCACCCCAGTGTATATGACAACTGTGACAGTGGTATCCATGAAGCTTCTGGTGCAACTTCTGGGTGCTTCAGCTGGCCAAGTAGAATCTTCTCCTGAGACAGTGTTTACTGCTTTCGTAACCTCAGGGAGGCATCTCACAAAGCTTGTAGCTTTCTGAGTCTTAAAAGTTTTCTTAGCTTAATGAGTCTTAGGAGCCTTTCTTCTCCTTCCCAGAGAGGATATTTCAATTAGGAAGAAATAGTTACTTAACACCTAGGATTCATGGGTTTCCTCTGATACTTTCCCATCTTACATAAGTAGCTGTGTTATACCTATCTTTTATTTAAAATTTGTATTTAAAAATATTATTTTAATATTTTATTTGTATGAATGATTTGCCTGCATGTAAGTCTGTTCACCATGTGTGGGGCTGCATGCTGGGAGCCTTCCTTGGGGGTCTCTGGCCCAGCTGAATGCGAGGGTTCCAGCATGGGAGGGAGTGCGAGCGGGGACAGAGTCTCCCCCACCTCGGTCCCTGAGGCTGCCGCCTGGATCGAGCTAAGATGCTGCACCCATCACACTGTGCTGAGTCAGGCTGGGGCTGAGCCCACGAGATGCTGCTGACTAGCCTGTGGAGCGCCAGCGCGGGAGGCTTCTGACGGCTCTTGGGAGAGCGGATCTCTTCCCGGGCCGAAAGTGTTACAGCTCTTATGCTAGAAGCTCTCAGACACCAGAGTAGTTCTCGCACCTTTATTCCTTCTGGATGGCAGTGGCGGTGGGTGAGAGAGAGAGAGCTCCTACACAGATTGGGATGGTCTAATATACTGTTTGGGAGGAGTCAGGGGTTTGACAACCGATACTTCCCATTGGTTTGATCTGGGGGCTTCGTGGTACCTCATTTGCTTGTGGGAGGCTTAGCATTGCTTTCTACATGACAAATCTCACATGCCAGGCCTCTCTATATATAGGGATTGTAAAGCTGTAGCTGTTTTTACAGGAGTCTTCCAGGAGCATCGACCAAAACCATATTCCGGTCCCTCGTGGATATTCCACTGAGTCTCCCAGAGTTTTCAGCCTATGCTCAACCGGGTGTCAGATTGCCTGCCACAGACCACTGCCCCATAACCATGTGCATGCCTGGTGTTCAAAAAGTTCAGATCCTCTGAACTGGAGTTAGTGGTGACTATGTGACACTGTGCATCCTGGGAACTGAATCTGGGTCCTCTGGAAGAGCTGCCAGTTCTCTTGACCATTGAGCCATCTGGCCAACACCCACATTTTGTATTTTTTCCTCTAACAGTGCTCTCTAAATTGTACAAGATGAAGACTCACTGGTACCTGTATCTGCCCCTGATTACAATATGTCTGTTACACAGGGCTGTCCTCCTTAGAGAAAGAATATGGGAGTTGAGACATGACCTTTGGCCAAAAGTTTATACAAGGTACTATGAGTTTTGTAGCCTGCATTGCCTTGTAGTGGCAAGCAAGTTTATGGAAGGCATGCGTGCCTCTACTGTTAAAGCAAAAAGGTCCTAAATATATACTTGGCCAGAATTATTTTCTAAGTCGAAGCTCAGAATTTAGTTCTGGGAAAAGTTAGTGTTCTTAATAAAATGTTCATTCTTAGTTTCCTGTAATCAAGAGAGTTAAGACTGTCTCTGGGGAACAAATTACCTACCAGCCAGCTGTCAGTTAAAAACCTAGACCTTTCATCCAAGATCTGTTTGGTGTCTAGTTTGACAATGGCTATCAGAACATTATATTTTCATGTATAATTTGCTCACCAACAGGAACTCTTTGGATTGGCTCATTGCTGACTTTGTTCACCAGAGCAAAATTAGCAAATTGTCACTCTCAGAAGGAGCCTTTCTGGCATGGCTTCCACCCCCCTTATCATCCCGACCGGCTTGACATCTGCTATTCCCCTGTGCATTCTTTTGGATTTCTCATCTCTATCTTGCTTTGTTAAATGCTTCTATGCAGCTAATGTCTTTCCCCAACTGAATAGGAAGCTTCAAAAACAAGCAACAAACTCCGAGGTACAGACTCTTGCTTACTTACTCTAAAATAATTTTTATTGCCTCACTCTTGGAACCCTGGTCCCCTGGAGTCTGTCACAGGGCTGGGTCAGATGCAGGATTCAGTGAATATTGGAAGATGGACTGGTTATTTCCTTGGAGGACTGGGAGATGAGCTAAGGCGCCATCTTTTCTATATATCATAGTGTATCCCAGGTTACATTGGTTTGATCAAGGCCTATAGGACATGCAACCTGTCAGAATATGGGTGCCCATAGCCATAAACTAGAGCTGCAAACTCAAGAGATACAAATGCAGAGCCATGGCTTCTGAGGTATCAATGCCTATGGGCATTCTCATTTCAGGAAGGAAAAAACTCTAGTGAACTCTCTTTATCTTAGGTGCATATAAGCTAAGTAACTTCTTTTTGCAAAGACTTATTCTGACACTTGTGAATCTAAATGCAAAAATTTTACCTTGAGGTTTAATATTTTTGCTCATGTGACGTTATAGAGATAGCTACAGAGAAAGAATACAACTTTGTAAAATCTATACTATGCATATCTTTCCATGAGGGGGATGTATCCTGAAAATGTATTTTAGGTGATTTCATAACTGTGTGAGCATTACTAAGTGTACATACTTATCCTGAATAGTGTTTGTCAATCATTTCATGTTACAAGAGACACAAGAAACACAAGATATGTGAGGCTACTATTAGTTTAACATGCACTTGGTTTCTTTTTTTTTTTTTGGTTTTTCGAGACAGGGTTTCTCTGTGTAGCCCTGGCTGTCCTGGAACTCACTCTGTAGACCAGGCTGGCCTTGAACTCAGAAATCCGCCTGCCTCTGCCTCCCAAGTGCTGGGATTAAAGGCGTGCGCCACCACTGCCCGGCATGCACTTGGTTTTAAGTAACCTTTTTCATGAGGAAAGATAGTAATGATAAAATATATAGTATAGTATATAGATAAGTCAATGACGAAGTGGTTTGCTATCATTATCAAGTATCAAACACTACAGTTGCATGAGCTAGACTCTTAAATAATTGGCAGTGTAACTAGTTCATTTGCACTACCTCACCTATACTGTAATAGCTGTCTTGTCACTTAGGGTGTTGGAATTTTTCAGCTCCAATATAATCTCATGAAACTGCTTTCATGGATGCCATCATCCCTGATCCAGATGTTCTGTAGTAGGTGACCATATCATCGCTACTTCCCACTCCCTCCAGTCCCCTGTGTAAGGACCTGTAATATTTGGAATACCTTGTGGAAGGCAGTTGAGAGTACCTATCCCTACAGACATTATTAGATAAAATGTTTTGTGGTTTACAAAAAAATAAGCAAATAAATAAACATTACTAACAGCAAGTCTAGCAAGTCTTATCTGTCCCCCTGACAGAGAGTTCATATATCACACAGGGGCCTCCTAAAATCCAGGATGAGGTGGCAGAGGTGGGTGTGACAGATGAGGGAGCAAAGCCTCAAAAATCAAGCTGGGCCATGAGTTTTCCTACTCATTGCTGTGTGACTAACAGTTGTCAGAGATCACAGTGCCAGGATGGATCACACAAGTCACCTCTGTCTCTTTACTCTGATATTTCCTGGGCCGTAGTCTAACTCAGGGTCTGGTCCAACATCTGACAATTAGACATGAAGGTTCCTTCTCTGAATTTCTTTGTTTCTCTTCTGATCCTAATTCACTGATTTTAGGGTTTTCAATACAGATAAGTTTGTTAAGCTCCCATTTTCCATGTTGGGGATCCAGACTATGGAAAGATGACAGGGCCTGTTTGCCCTGTGGGTTGGGTTATAGACACGGGGTCCCAATGCTGGCCCATTAGGGCATTATCTTTCTTCATTGTCATCCTATGCAGCTTACTCACACATTCTTTTCAAATAAATACAGAATTCCTTGTTCTTTCCCCCAGAGGAATCCATTCCGTGTCTCATTAGGCATAGAGCAAACTTGTGAAGAACTTGGCAGACAGAACAGATGTGGAACCCCCCCCCCCCCCGCACATTTGGCACAGAAGAATGTCAGTAAAACATTTAAAGATTTTAAGTTAGATCCACGGCTGGGATGGGAAGACAGTGAGGAAAAAAACTCAGGTAATATAAAGGAGAAGAAGCCCAAGGCTTGATTGGCACACAGGTGCTGATCTTAGGATATTCAAGTGGGTCAGATAAAGGGCTTTGGAGGTGGAGTGCTTTTATGCCCAGCTAAGAATGGGGAGCTGAGTCCTCAAGTCTCTACAAGATAGTGAGTTAAAGGGGAGCCATCTGCATTGAGCCAAAGGGCTGGTTTTTCCTTGGAGAGAAGACTAGATTTCGGCTACTGGTCTGGGGAGTTTGCCATCTGTTTGAGATCTTGCATAGAAATGTCACCTCAGGAAAAAAAAAATCAAAACTCTAAATATAAATCATGTTTAGATATTCAGTCAAAATTCTACCTTGCCTTTATTCTGCAGAATGACACTTTGACAAGTGGAAGTAAAAAACAATGCTCTCACCAGTAAAAGTCCTGGAGTTGTGGCAAAGGCTGCTACAGAACTCCCCTAGGGATGAAGCCACGGGAACTCTTGTTCTTGAAAAGCTTAACGTAAAAAAAAAATCATAAGTTAGCCTAGGAAGTGCTCCACAAGGAAAAGGTGTTCAAGGAAGGAAACAACAGAGAGGGTTTTAAAAAAATGAATTGTACCAGCTTGCAATCTGGAAATCAGTTTGGCGGACCCTCAGAAAAATGGACATAATACTACA
>CM052711.1:25414362-25480857 GCA_028551405.1 Uromys caudimaculatus | reverse complement strand
AGCTATACCACTCCTGGGCATATACCCAGAAGATGCTCCAACATGTAATAAAGACACATGCTCCACTATGTTCATAGCAGCCATATTTATAATAGCCAGAAGCTGGAAACAACCCAGATGTCCCTCAGCAGAGGAATGGATACAGAAAATGTGGTACATTTACACAATGGAGTACTACTCAGCTATTAAAAACAATGATCTAATGAAATTTGCAGGCAAATGGATGGAAGTTGAAATTATCATCCTGAGCAAGGTAACTCAGTCACAAAAGAATGAACATGGTATGTACTCACTGATAAGTGGATATTAGCCGAAACGTTCGGAATACCCAAGTTTCACTTTACAGTAACTGCTGGACTGAGAGTGAGGTACCAGACGGAGGAGTTGGAGAAGGAACTGAAGGAGCTGAGGGAGTCTGCAGCCCTATGGAGTGAGCAACAGTGTCAACTGGCCTGACCCCCTGCCCCAGTCTTTCTGGAGGCTGGACCACCAACCAAAGAATACACATGAAGGGACCCATGGTTCAGACCACATATGTGACAGAGGAGGACCTTGTTGGCCATCAGGGGGAGGAGAGGCCCAGGAAAGGGGAATGTCAAGGTGGGAATATAGGAGTGGGTGGGCGGGTGGGTGGGAGGTGGAATTCCCTCATAGAGGTGGGGGAGGGGGAGGGGATAGGTGGTCTCCAAAGAGGAGACCTAGAAAGGGGGAAACAATGGAAATGTAAATAAAATATCAAAAAATAAATTTAAAAAAATGAATTGTATAAATCAAATGGACCTAGAAAGGATGATGAAATAAACACCTGGAAAAGCAGTGACAGTATTTACTGTGCCACACTTCTAGAAGAGCACTTTCCAGGCAGTACTTTCAGTTGATTTTTCTGTCACTGTGATAAAATACCAACAACTTACCAAAGTCAAGGTTTGTGTGTACTTACAGTTCCAGAGGGGTAAGAATCCATGATGAGAGAGTTAAGACAAGGCGACTACAGCAACAGCTGAGGGCTGTCTTAAACCTCAAGCCCAAGGCAGAGATAACAATCTAGGAATGGTGTAAGGCTTTGACTTCAAAGCCCACCCCCAGGGATGAATCCCTCCAGTAAGGCCACACCTCCCAAGCCTCCCCAAACTGTGCCACCAACTAGGGACTAAATATTCACACTCCAGAGCCTATGAGGAGGATCTTGGAGAGGCAAGTAAGAAAACTGAAGGTAGATCTTGTCAACTACAGCCACAGTCAGCAAATGATGAAGCTAGATTTGGACAGCTGGTTCTTGCATGATTTGCTTCTTAACTGCTGTTCAAAGGGCCTCCTTTGTTATTTTCCCCTTTTTCATACAGATGGACCGACACAGGGGCAGATGGCTACCTGACTATTCTACCTTGTGGAGCCTCTGTGGCCATTAGGTGGGGCCACATGACCTACTTCTCCCTGATGAATGAGATGACACTTCCTGCATGGAACTGGAAATAGTAGTGTTTCTCTCCTAAGAACTCATTCTTTTCCAAGTTAGCTGCACTCCAGCTGTAGTTGCTATATAACTTCAAACATGTCCATGAGTACAATGTCTTACAATAATGGCATAAATTTAACCCACCCATTAACCTTCGCTGTCTATCTCTGAATGTGGCCTGAAGAGAAACACCCTTCCACCTCCTTTAAGCTTCAGAACTGCTGTGTGGTCTGTTATAGCTCCAGTGATCCTTGAAAGCTGATTGGGTTAGCCAGTAATCAATCACTTGGCAGGTGGCCATAATCTGTAAAACACTCTGAATGCATACCATAAATACTGCCGATCAAAGGATAGGAAGCATGGGGCAAAAGTGGGTCAGAGTGACAAAGGAGAGATGGACTTTAAAAAGAACCAAATTAGCTTCTTAGAAATAAAAACTGTGGTGACAAATTGTCATACTGAAGGCTTTTGGAGGAGGAGTTTGGCTCTGAGACCTTGGTAGAATAAACGGAGCTCTGTGAGTCAGGGACAGAAGGAAGGACTTTGGTGGCTCTTGCAATGAGCCTCTGGGAAGAATGGTGGCACCCGTGCAGGGTGGAGAGGGAGCTCAGGGATGTTCTGATTCAGATCTTTCCAGAAAGCAGGCTGCTGTGGAGGTCAGTGTCGATTTGGCCTGCATGGAGGGGAAAGCTCATTCTGCCTGTTGGTGGGCAGCAGAATCCCTCCCCACTCTGCTGATTCTGATGAGCGCGTCTCCTTACTCTTGATGGTCTGGGTGGGACAGTTCAGAGAAGACCCTGAGGACATCACAAAGGCATTTCTATCTGCTCAGAATAGTGGAGGCTGCCATTCCTTCAAGCAGGACTAACAAGAGGGGGAAAAAAGGTTCAAGTGGCACAGAGAGAGTGGGGATGCCCTTCAGAGTTCTTTGAATGTTCTTTCTTAGCATTGGAGAAATTGTCAAGCCTCAAATCTGAATTTGATCCTGTGGGCTAATAAGGTGGAAAGAACAATCCAATTGCTAAGTCATTCTCTAAAACACACACACACACACACACACACACACACACACACACACACACACACACACTGAACAAACACAAGAGAAATGCCCTTTTCTGCTGCTGGATGTCTCTGTGAGCATTTGTGGACCACTTTAGGACTTCCTTTTGAAATGATATTTGTGAAGACTGCTCATGTCAAATTCTTCCCCTCTTGATTCTCTTTGTGTTTCTTCTTCATGCTCATGGTCTGAGGAACACCAAAGAATCTATTTTCTGAGCCTCTCCTGGAAGACAAAACCTACAGATTACTGGTCTCAAGAGCCAAAGATAATGAATAACTACAGAAGAATTTTCTGGAACTTTGAATTCTCTATGCTAAATCCAGAATGCTAACAAGAAAATCAGGCTGCTCGGTCAACCTCCTGAGGGGTTATGGGCTGGATCACAATGCACCTGCTGCAAGAAATGGCTGAAGTAACAGAGGAACTTTGTTTAGATCGTAGTCACCAGAGAAAAGGAATATTAGTAGTTTTTACTGAAATTTCTCTGAGTACCATTGTCTTCTTTTCCTGAATGTGGAGTTGAGAGTACAAAAGCTGATTAGCATGAGCCTGTACATATCATAGCTGGGACAGTGATTTCCCCACAGCTGTAACCCTTGAAATATATGGTTCTTTGTATTCATTCCTCTACAGTCTAGACAAATTCCTACATTTTAGCTTCTTAATAACCATGTATCCAGAATGATTGAAACCTAAATGAATTGTCTATTTATTTCTAGCAGTCCTTGACGCAGTAAGAAGCCAGCATAGTCACTGATTCTAGTCCAGTCTTTGAAGGCGAGCAGCTTAGGGCTTACCCCACGTCACCATCTTTGTCTGAGTGCTTGGTAGAGGATTACACCAGGTTCCTCTTTAGGGCCTGACTCCCACATATTGCCTGGAAAGAGGTCTGCACTAGTTTTTGTCATGAGCATTTGACTTTTATTTATTGGCTGGGGCAATTAAAAGACATTTTCCAGTGATAGGAAAAAATAACATTTATATAAACAGTAGTGTGCTAAAGATAGATTGTACACAAGAGTCAATGGTTAAATTTCCAGGAAAAATTGAGAGCTTGTAATTAAAACTCAAGTTAAGCAGTTATTAAAATATGTAACATATAAGCTTATAATTAAATTATATTTTAAAAGGTAATAAACAAGACTTATTACTTCATAATTATTTTGCTACTACTTATGATCTCAAAGTTACACATAGTTATTGTTCCTGTGTCAGCTATTCATCATTATAATTAATAATCTAACAAATACTTTTATGATGAATCATCATCATTGTCTACTTGCTGGGATCTAGAATCACCTAGGAGACAAGCATCTAGGAATGCCTGTGAGGCATTAGCTACACAGGTTGAGGTGCAAAGGCCTGCCCACTGTGGGTGGTAGCTCTATATGGGATGGTGTTCTGAACTATTTTGAATTAAAAAGAGAGCTTAAACCAAGCATTCATCTTCCCCCATTTCCCAACTGTAGGGGCAATGTGACCTGCTGTCTTAGGCTCCTACCTCTATGGCTTCCCTACCTGGGTGGACTGTACCCTCAAACTGTCAGCCAGAACAATTCCTCTCTTCCTTTAGCTGCTTTCCTCACAGCAGTAGGAAAAGTAACTAATTTAGACTCTTATGAAAAAAAAAAAAAGAAGAGATTTAGTTCACAGTTCTAGATAATTCTTTTAAAGATTGATTTATGTTTATTTTATGTGCCTTCATATTATGTATGTGCACCACATGTGTGCAGTGCCTCAGGGGGCCAGAAGAGGGCATCAGATCCTCTGGAACTAGAGTTAAAGATGGGTGTAAGCCACCTTGTAGGTACTGGACTCAAACTCAAACTCTTCTGGAAGAGCAGCTCATGCTTGTAACCACTGAGCTATCTCTCCAGCCCCAAATTGCAAATATTTCAAGTATAAAGTTGCCCAGGCTCAGTGAAGGCCAACTGCTAGCTGCATCATCTCATGGTGTGGATAGCAGTAATGGAGTGTTGTCTAAGAACAAGCAATCCACACTGAGCTAGGGTCAGAGGGAGCTGGGTGGGACCAAGTGTGTTTCTTGTACAATTCATGTAGTCATTCAAAGGAGTGCAGGAAACTACCTTCTAACTGTAGGATTCCCAGAGACCCAAGGGTCTTCCATGAGGCATCCTTTCATAAAAGTTTTCACTGTACCTTCTAATACCCCTGTTCTGGAAACATAGCCTTTAATAGAATGCAATTTAAGGGGTCAAGAAATCATAGCAATCTGTATAGTAGACATACTTTGTAATGGACTGTTACTATGTACCTTTATTCAAGATTCTGGTGTCGAATATGTCCAGTATACCACGGTGAAATTACTTATTGAAGAACTACTATGTGCTAGACACAGAATAAAGAGGTTCAGAAGTTCTTGTTTCTTTCATATAACCAATACTACCTCCTTATCAATAGTGCCAGTACTTCTAATATTAGCTAACAGTTATTGTGAACTCATAGTATGTCTGACCTTCTAAAAGGTACTTTATACATTTAGCTGCTTAATCTTTGACTTATATTTTAGGGAGATTCTGTTATTATTCTCAACTTCCAAATGAGAAAAGTGAGTATGCCGCTCTCCCTGTTGCTATGACAAGCTATCTGACGAAAGCTACTTAAGGAAAAGGGGTTTGGTTTGGTTCAAAGTTTAAAGATAGAGCCTACCAAGGCAGAAGGGAGTGCACGAAGCATGGCTTCAGTTGTTGTTACAGGGATTCGCAGTGTCTTCATGTCAGGAAGCAGATGAAAGAGGTGAATCTTAGTGTTCAGCTCACTTTATTTTTTTATTTCATGCAGGGTTCTAGTCTGTGGAGGTGCTGCCCACATTCAGGGCTAGCCTTCTCTCCTTTTTGAAACATCTCCGGAAACATCCTCAAAGACGTGTCCTCTCACCTCTGTGAACTTGAGACCCAGAACATCATTCTTAAGCTACAACCATCTACCTATGACCCTCAAAGGCTCATGACCATCTCATGATGAAAGATGTAGTCATTCTAACTTCAAACGTTTTTTACAGTTTAAATAGTTTTAAAAGTCTAAATGCAGATGGTCTAAGAGGATTCATGTAATCTCATATCTGTGAGCCCTTGTTAAAATGTTGTTATCACCATATATAATAATATATAGTAAATATTCCAATTCTAAAAGGTAAGAACAGACATGTAATAAGACAAGATTGAGCCAAAGCAAGACTGAAATCCAGCAGGACAAACACCAAATTTTGTAGCTTTATGTCTAACATCTAGGGCTGTTGATGAGAGAATCATTTTGGCTCCAATGTCCTCAGATAACCCTGTTTCTCCAGCTCTGCTGCCTACAGCACACACGAACTGCGGCCACTCTGGTGCCAGCTCTGTTCTGTATCTGTAGCTTTCTTTATGGGGCAGTCCATAGTTCTAGCCTTTCCAACATTCTGTGGCCTCCGTCCCAAATTATGCTTCACCTTCACAGCTTCACACGATGGTTTCTTAGAGTTGCTCTGTAGGGAATCTGATCCCCCTACAACTCTCCCAGCTTCTGTGACTTTCTGGAGTCCTGGTGCAAGCCTCTATGACCCTGTCACCCTGGCATTTGTCATTTACATCCTGACTAAAGAAAACCATGTAGGTGGGGCTGGTCAGTTTTCTTGCTAGCTCAAGATGTAATCTGTCACCCCACCAATTACAGTGGCCTTGATGTGCCTCAGTAGCTCAACCCAGTGAAACACTTTTCTGGGTGAAGCAGAGAATTCCCCTTGGCAGCATTCTCAAGTCAGGCTCTCTGCTTTCAAATACTTTATGTTCCTATAAGATGGGGCTTTCAGTGAGTAGGATCTTGACCTCAGGGCACCTTTTCTGCAGTCTCCTGTGAGATCTCTATTTAATGATGCCGAGTCTTTAAGGATTATGCCTTTTCCCCCACTGCCTGTGTCTTTGTCTGCAACTTTACGCACTAAATTGCACGTTTTCTTCTTTTTTCCTGCTTTTTATCTCATTGGAAATTTGAGTAAGATCAGTATGTAATAACCATGCCAATAGCTGAATGCTGCTGTTGTTGAGAGGCAGTGAGCTACAGAGAAGTCTACTCAGTCATGGACTTGCGCCAATAGAAAATCTTCATTAACTGGCCAGCAACTACACTGAGTGTTTGGGATCCAAGTATAGCCCTGAGCCTTTCTCAGGGTGAGATTTTAATTACTAAAACATATCTTGGGTTGACACATCTCAATTAGCAAGAACAATTAGCCAGAAGTGAAACTACAGAAGCTAAAAGTAAGAATTTGTATACCTAGGGTCTTTCCCAGAACTATGGACTTTGATGGATTAAACCTCATCAAGGTTTTAGGAGACAAGTAGAAAACAGCTAGATTTTTTTTTTTCTTTTTTGGTCAGAATATTACAAATGTCCTATAACCAAATTTCTAGTAGAGTTCTTATTCTCCTCTGAAACCTCAGTAGACCTTCACTGTCTGCATCTCTCTTGTCATCCCGGCCATCCGCACACCCCTTAGAATGGCGATTAAGCTCTGTTAACAGCCTTCTAGGACATCTCTCCCTATAGCTCCAGGTTCTTCCACAATCCTCCTGCAAAACGGCTCCAAGGTCTTATAACCACATAGTCGGATTTATCATGGCAACCACCCCACATCTCGGAACCAATTTCCTGTATCAACTACTTTTTAAATTGGTGTGACAAAAGCAATTGAAGGAAAGAAGGTTTTGTTTTAGCTGACACTCTGGGTGGAATCCATCACAGTGGAGGTGGCACAGAGCAGAGAATATCCCTACTGTCGTGAGCCTTCAGTTACATATAGGATGGAGGAGATAGAGACAGGTATTCATCAGTAAATACAGAACGTGCCGGTGTCAGATGTTAATAAGTGCCATTGGGTAAAAAAAAATGAGAGAAAACTGATCAAACACAATGAAATAGTAATGCATATTAATTCATGTTTTTATTACTATACTCACTGAATGGATGATCAAACCAGAGGCTAAAAGTACATCCAAGAATATAGACTTCATACGTGGCAGAACTAAGATATGCATCTTCAATAACTTGGCTCCACATTTGTGTATTCCTTTGTTTCACACACCTGCCTGCTCCAGTCGACTTCTGGAGTTTCCTGCACAGACTCAGCTCAGCTAGAATCTTCCCTTTTCCCATCCTCTTTTGTTTCTCTGCTCTTCACAGCCAAAGCCTCTTGAGAGGATAAACAAGTGTCCAGCTTCCAGTGGTGCTGGTGCTGAATGCTGGCTGTGTGGTGGGCCGATGAGAAGCCTGCAGGGGTGAATGTAAGATCTTAAACATGAATCTAGCCACAAGGCCCTTCTCCTCATTGGGCACTTAGGGGGCTTTGTTGATGAAAATAGATTTATTGTGGCTAATATGGGTCACAGGTGGCAAAGGTCAGGGACTGACAAAGAGTTGAACTGGATTTCATTAGCACTCAAAACATTGTGCTCAATGAATAGCCATTGCTAGGGCATGCTGGGTAGTGTGGGGACTGTTCTTTAAATTACCCTGCATTGCCCCACTGGAAATACAGTATTTAATGTCAACTTGGTGTGACCTTTAGTTTTAGTGGCATTTGCTAATTCTATGAAAGCAGCCATTTCTTACTTCCCTGAAGCTTAATAGGAAATCAGACCATTAATTAAGCCTAGCTCAGCAGATGCAGAGGCTGAAGGCTTGAGAGTATTTTCCCTACAACCTGGAAGCAGATATAGAATGACCTTCAATATTTTAGTTTCTTTAAAGTTCTGACACCAAGAAAATCAAAAGAAAGTGGCATTTAACAATAGGTTAATGTATCAGTTTGACATTCTAGAAATCCAATGGAAGCCAACTCTGGTAGAATAGGTCGGACTCTTTGGAGGATAGAGACTATGCCCAGGTTACAAGTATTTCAGAATTCCCAGTCACTCACTGATAGCCATTTGGTAGATTAGTGTCCATTTGTCACAGTCACACTCATTAGTGGCTCAAAACACACTGATACTTTGTCCCTTGTAGTTAGGCACAAGTCCAGGATGGCTCAGCTGGATTCTCTGTTAAAATGTTTAAAATGTTAAGTTGAGATGCTAGCCAGGCAGAACTCTTATTTGGATGTTCTTGGGCAGAGCTTATTCCTAGGCTTGCTCAGATGGTTGGCAGAATTTACTTCCTTGAACTTGACAGTTTCCTTCCAAACCATGAGATGTTTTCACTCCCTGACTTAATGGCTTCTTCCAGGGCCACCACTGGACTCTCACTGCTCTTTGTAATGCCTAATTCTTCCTTGAGCTAGAGGGCTCATGTAATCAGTTTGGGTCCACAGGTATAATGAGCTGTCTCTTTCCCCTGCTCTATGCTTGATAACAGGAACTTTGTAAAGTTCCCTATGCTGTATAATAGACATCTGCAGGTTCCGTTGGTTAGGAAGTCAAACTCTTTGAGAGTGGACATCTGTCTCTCATACTTGTAACTTTTAGAATTCTGTAGGAAATATCCACATGGGCATTTTGAAAGCTAAAAATATAATACAGATGGGAGGTTCAAGGAAAGAAACATTTTAGAAGTAAGAATACAGATGTTGTTAGAGCCACCAATTTTGTATGAGAATGAATGATTTTGTTAATATTATGGTATCACTTGTAAGAACATCTACCCATTCATTCTTTTTACAATATTTGTTAAGTGCTTCCTATGTGTAACACTATTCCAAATTCTAAGAATATAACCATCTAGAGTAAACAAGAGTCCATGTCCCCATAAAGCCACAGTCCAGGACTTGGAAACATAAATAAATATATAACATAATAGCAAATAGAAAGTATTTGAAGGAGAATAAGGCAGGGGAGATGGAAGGGAATGTCTGATGGAGTAGAAGTTGATTGCATCTTTTATTTATTACATTGTATGTGTGCCCATGTGTGAGGTGTCTGAAGACAATCTGTGGGAGAGAGTTCTTACCTACAGTGTTGGTCCTGGGGAATTCAACATAAGTTCTCAAGTTGGCAGCAAAGAACTTTACTTACTGAGCAATTTCACTGTCCCTAGATTGCATCAGAAATATGGGTTGTCAAAGCCTCACTGGGAAGGTGACATGTCAATAGAACCTTGAAAGAGAGTTAATGTAGATGTTATTTGTAACTATAGAATTTGTCCATGCATAGCCAGTTTCTGATAGGTTTCTTAGCCATGAGTTTGGATGAATTTGCAGTGGGAACACATTTAGGTGTAGAATAGAAAGAGCTCAGAAGCTCGATATGGTGGTACCTGCTTGTAAATCACAACACCAAGGAGGCTAAGGAAGGCAGATTTCAAGTTGGGCCTGGGATTTATAGTTAGTTTGAGATCATCTTGGGCTGCATTGTGAGAGTCTTTCCTCCTAAAATAGAAAAAAGTTTAGGAATGAATCTTGAGCAACTACACAGCTGGAAGTTAAGGAAGGAAGGCTTACCAGCCAGGAAAAGGAAAGGTGACCAGCTCTCATGAAAGAAGTTCAAGTGTGTCGGGTTGGACAGTGTTTCCAATTAGAGGACTTGCTCTGAGTTGAGTGCCAAATATTACTGATGGACCAATTAAGGTGGGAATATATAATTGAGCCCCAGACTCAACAATTCAAGATCTTTAGTTTCTATGTTCCTAGAACCACAGAAAACAGGAAGAAAGGATTTGAAGACAGCAGTAGTATAGAACATTCAGGAGTTTTGAAGAGGAACAAAGAAGAGATGAAATATCTGGAAGGAAATGTAAGCACAGATAGTGTGCTCATGTGCTGATGATAGTGAAGAAGATGAGAGGGAGATAGAGATAAACAAGAGAAAGAATGGTCATTTCTTTCTGTGAGGGACACGGAGATTTGGTGTTTTCCCCATTCATCCATTCGGGTTAATGGATGTGGAGTGGAAATGTTTATTCTGTGACAGTCATGTAACACAGGGTTAAGTTTAATTTTATTGGAACTTTGGTTAAGAGCTTGCCTCAAGTCTCAGAAAAATTTGAACTCTGGGGGCTATTATTAAAGTGTTGCAACTGTTTGAGACTGTGGGGACCTTTGAAGTCGAAAGTTGATACACCTTTGAGTGCATCTTGCATTACAAGATGGTGGCAAGTCTACAAGGACCGTGAGTGGAAACTTATGGTTTCAAAGTGATGTGCTTGGGTGTCAGGTTGGCAGGGAGGTAGCACTGTTGTGTTTAATCTTGACTGTCAACTTGAGTGGATTTAGAATCACTATGGGAATAAATCTCTGTGTGTGTCTAAGAGGGATTATCTAGATCAGTTTTGTTGAGGTGTAAAGACCTACTATAAATGTAGGCAGTACCATTCCATGCTCTAAAGTCCTGGATTGCATGAGCAAGAGAAAGAGCTGAGAACAAACCTGTCCTGATGAACTGTACCCTTGAAACCACATACCAAAATAAATTCTTCTCTCTTTAAGTCACTCTTCTCGGGTGTCTTGATGTAACAATGAGGCAAGTAACTAACATCTTCTAGCCATTCTACAAGAAAGAGGTCTGAAGAGATGAGGAAGGGTAAAGGGTACATGTCAGGTGTGCTTTGGAAGGTTTCTGAAAGTTTCCAGTAGGTATGCATTTCTGCTTAGAAATCTCATTGTGAAATTATGTGACATCATTTTACTACAGATAATGAGAAAATTTTATTTTGGATGGCATAGTTCTGGGTAGGATTCCCTAGAATATGCTAATAGGTGATTCCACATCAGGGGAACATCTGTACTGTTGGTCAGTGTTACTCTACTTATCTGCTTTGTATTCTTATTTCTCCCTGGTTCACAATGTTTCATGTCTTAAAATTCGATCCTCAATTGTGTTCACTAACTGCTGAGTTCCAGAGACCAAGAGATAATTTATTGTGTTGTGTGCACAATAAAATAAGAGGGAACTTTGGAGGCAGATAGCCTTGGCTTCAGATCCAAGCTTCATAACCTACTAGCTCAATAAATTTGAATAGTTGCTTAAATCCTCTGGCCTTATGTTGTCTACTGAATGGTAAAATTAAACTCAATTTACAAGGTTGTAGAGAATTAAACGAGATGTCCCTGAGAATTAAACGAGATGTCCCTCACCACCATAATTGACATGCACACATTCCCAGCACATCTGTGATCCCTTTTTCTAGGTGACCTAGCTGAAGGAGAGGTCCAAGGAATCTTCAGACACACATTCTCCCTACCCCACCCCCCAACACACACACAAGGTGGGAATTTCCTAGATACTAGCTATTATATGTACCGTTTCCTTTCCTAATACCATACAAAACAGACTTCTGTTGGGTTACTGTCATTTCACCCTCATTGTGTAGTGTGATTGGTAACTTCTCCTGCCTCTTCACAACTCTGGGGGTGGAAGTCCTGTGTGTGTGTGTGTGTGTGTGTGTGTGTGTGTGTGTGTGTGTGTGTGTATGTGTGTGTGTTATTTTTATGTGCTCATGTACCTGTCAACAATTTGATTATTATTATAATAATCGATTAAGTAACTGACTTAATGTGTCCTAGAAAAACAACAATTCTGAAGTGAGCATTTCTTAGGAGAAGCTGCACCTCATGCTGATGGGAATGAATGAGACAGGTGACTGGTCTGCCATGGCAGCTTTGACCAGGTTAGTATCAAGTTGATGTGGTCTAATGTGACAGCAAACATCAGTAATGAAATGTTCTTGACTGTCATCATTAGGCATGTTCCATACTCTACCTCTTGTCACCAAAACCCATTCTTGTTTGAAGGCTTAATTGTTCTCATGACAGAGAAGTGATCTCCACCAGGGCTGTCTTTGCTTTGACGATTTTGCTGGGCTCTGGACCTGTACTGAGGATTGATTGTCTTTGAACTTACGAAGATCTATGTGGCTCAAAGACCCTCACCTTCACTTACTGTTCTTAGAGCTATGATCGAGAAGTAGACCTGCTTCAACTGTGCAAAGAAGGAAGGAATAAAAGGAAGGAAGGAAAAAAGGAAGGAAGTAGGGAAAAAACTAGGTTTTATTTTGTTGTGTACTGGCTTCTAGCCACGGGTTGAGCTTCTGCAAATATTCTGGGTCGAGGTTAAAAGCATGGGTTTGAATCTCAGCCCAGGCACTTATTAGCATTGTGACCTCAGACAAATCACTTAACCTCCTCAAGTGTGCTTTTAATTGGAAAAGTAAACAAAGCCAATGTTTAGCCTTGTATCATAGGCCTACAAACATAGCTGCTAGGTAGATTGAGGCAGAAGGATCACAAGTTCAAGGTTTGGTTGGATTATAGAATGAATTCAAGTTTAGCCTGGAAAATTTATTGAGAGGACCTATTTCAAAATAGAAGCATAAACAAAAAGGACTGCAATTATAGCTCAGTGGTAGAGTACTTGCCTTGCATGTGCAAGATTCTGCATTCAATTCCCTAGATATACACACACAAGGAAGAGTTACTTTTCAGAAAATTGAAATATACATATTTAGAATAGTCTGTAATTTAGTAATGATTCAATAAGTGTTGGTCATGATTCTAATTAAATTCCCGAGGAAAATGCTTACATGAGAAACTCCCTCATGCATGTTGAGTATTGGCATTATTATTATTTTAAATAGAGTTTATTTTTATTGCAGTTTTAGGTTCGCTACAAAATTGAGTGGAAGACACAAAGCTTATGCACTCCTGTTTCTGTATATGCACGCCTCTTCCAGAGTCCATCACATACATCTTACCCAAGTATTTCCCCCAGGTCTGTGACTTGTCTTTTCATTCTCTCATAATGTCTTTTGCAAATAGAGAGTTCAAACTTCTAATGAAGGCCAGATTATTAATTATTTCTTTTATGGACCATACCTTTAGTGGTATATTTAAAAATGTTTTAAATCATACATAAGATCATCTAGATTTCTCTCTCATATTATCTTCTAAAGATTTCACAGCTTTTTGTTTTAATTGTGATCCCAAATACATTCTTTTTTTTAAAAAAACTCATAAAGTAAGTTCCTTATATAATATACTATTGGACATTTTATTTTTAAATTTATGCTGACAATCTGTGTCTTCAGTGATATGTTTAGAACATAGATGTTTAAATGGTCCTTGTTGGGGGTTGGAGAGATGGCTCAGCAGTACAGTCATCATGTTCCTTCAGAAGATCTGGATTCAGTTCCCAGCACCCACAGGGCAGCTCTCAACTCTCTGTAAATCCAGTTCCAGAGGATTTGATGGCCCCTTCTGGCCTCTGTGGGCACCACTGCACACATATGATACACTTACACACATGCAGACAAAACGCTCATTCACAGAAAACCAAAATAAATCTTTAAAATTGTCATTGTTATAGTTAGAGTAATATTTATCATAATTGCTAATAATTTCTGCTTGTCACCCTTATTCTTTGCTCTCATTTAGAAGTGTCTTTTACATTTTCTGACTTTTGTAGTTTTAGCTGAACAGTTTATGTGATTTGACTTCCTCCCCCCTTTATGTATATAAATTTGTACTTCTTTTAAAATTTTATCTTACCATCCTATAGTTTGCAACTAACATTTATAGCTAACCCACTCCCACTTCCAAATAAAATACATCTCATTTTGGACAAGGCTGTCATAGTAAGAATTGATGACATTTATTTCATATATATGTGTGTGTGTATGTGTGTATGTGTGTGTGTGTTATAAACATCAAATATATTGTTGTTGATATTATTATTTTGTACAAATATATTACATTAATTAAAATCAAGAAAATATGCTTTCATTTTCCCTTTATCTATTCCTTCCCCAGTGCTTTCTCTTTCTTCTAGTAGATCCAAATTTCTAATCTATTTAATTTGTATTCTCTCTGAAAAGTATCTTTTAACATTTCTTATTGGCCAGATATAATTCTTATCTAGAAGTATTTTCCCCCATGACTTTCTTCAAGACACCTTGCTGTCTTTGGTTTCTTGCAGGTTGACAACGATGGACTGAGGGGTGGAGATTTATCTCTCTGGGTGTTCTCTGAACTTCCTGGATCTGTGATTTTGTATCTGACATTAATTTGGGGGAAGTTTTGAGTCATTTTGCTTCAAATCTTGCATCTGTTCCTTCCTTTGTCCTTCTGACATTTCTGTTATGTGAGTATTACTCATACAGTTATCTGACCATTCTGGAATGTTCTGCTCCATATTTTTCAATTTTTCTCTCCCTTTACTTTTCTGTTGAAGGCATCTCTATTGGAATATTTGCAAGCTGAGATTCATTTTCCAGTCATTCCAGCTTAATAATAAGCCCTTCAAATGCACTTTTAACTTTCGTTACAAGGTCATTGATCTCTAACATGTCTTCTTTTTTTTTACAGTCTTAGAATTTCCACCTCTCTGCTTAAATTACCCATTTATTATTATATTCATTATAACATTCCAATTATAACTCATAACATATCTATCATAATTTTAAAGTTATAATTACTTCTGATACTTCAATATTCTTGCCATATGTAGTTCTAGCTCTGACACTTGTTAAGCCTCTTTACATTGTCTGGGCTTTTTTCCCCATTTTGATATACTTAATAATTTTTCTATGGTGTCAGGACATGATGATCTGGGTAAGAGGTGCTGGGGAGATGGCTCAGTGGGTAGAACATTTGTACATAAGGCAGGTAAGTCTGGACATGGTTACCCATGTCTGAAATCCCAATGCTCTTACTGTGACACAGGAGGGGAGACAGAAGAATCTTTAGACATTTGTAGGTCAGCTAGCCTTTAGGTAAATGCAGTTCACAGCAGAAACCTTGTCTCAAACAAGGTGGAAGATGAAGAGCAGCATCTGAGGTTTCTGTCTGACCTCTGTATGCACACCATGAAATGTGTGCATGCAAACATACACACACACACACACACACACACACACACACACACACACACACACCTTTTCACTCCCACAATAACCCTTCGGTATTGAGTATTAAGGTGTGGAGAAAAGGTAACATTCTACAGACTAGGATGGCCTCACTCAGTCTTTTAGTGAGGCTGTGCCCTTGGACTATGAATCACACACTTGCTTCTCAAGTTTCCTTCTCCTTAAGTGATTCAGGAGAACTGGGCTGGGATATGGATGAGTACTCCTATCTCCCCAGACCAGGAGTTCTACTCAAACCGTAATAGTTAGGCCCTGGCGAGAGAACTTCTTTTGAGATCAGATTCCTTTAAGAGAAAATGTTCTGGAACACTTCAAATTGACCACTTTTTCACTCAGTGTAACACTAGAGCAAAGAGATCTCATTTTCCTTTGATCTTCAAAATGTCCATCTGGTCGACCTCTTAGAGAAAGCTCACTAGAGGCAGGGTCCTTTATGAATATTCCCCTTCATTCTTGGAGTTTTGTTTCTGAGGCTTTCCTGTCCTCTGATCTCCCAGAAGCTGAGTTGTGATTCTGACTCTCCTCACTGACACTGTTCCCAGGGAGGTTTCTGTGTGTGTGTGTGTGTGTGTGTGTGTGTGTGTGTGTGTGTGTGTGTGTATCTGTACTCCTCAATTACAATTTTCTGAATTTGCTTGTCTTTCCAATTTTAAGAGCATCCGTTTGCCCCATGAGCTCATTTCTCTGATGAACCTAAGAATCATCAGTTTTTAAAGCTTGTTCAGTTTTTTCCCTTGTTGTTAATATTGAGTGGTGATTTCCAAAGCTCTTCTGTGTCAGGCCAGAAACCCAAAGAACCCATTACTTATGTAATTCTCACCACAGGCCTTAAGGTAAATGCTGTTAGTGATTTTTAACAAAATAAGAAAGTAGGTCGTGGCAGGCAAGGAACTTGTCCAAGGTCATTTGGCTTGGGAATGGGAGAAATGAGATCAAATTCATCTGGCACCCCCAACACACCAACAGTCCCTGCTTGTTCAGTGCGGCTATCCCTGGCTTCTGGTTGATTTGGTAAGATTTGTACCAGTGCATAATTTGAAGCTCTTTAAATTAAAGATAAAGGTGTTTTGACCTAGTGTTTTCAATGAGTAGGCTGACTAGGGAGACTCAGTCTTGGTCACTAAGTAAACTTTCACCTAATTCCTTTCTAACACATTCTTTAGGGAAGGGAAAGAGAGTTAAGAGTAAGATATGCTTGCCATATTCCATATTATCAGTGTTGACCAAATTATTTAGAATGGTACAGTTCAAAAGAAGGAACCAAAATGTAGATGTTGGCATGCTCACAATTCTCATTAGTCTTAGCAAAGTGAAAAACGAAATCAGAGTCATAAGCTAGAGTTACAGCTGAGTCCTGGCTTTACCTATGTCTACACAGGAACCTGTTTCCTCAAATAATTAACAATCACTTTCTTACATTGTCATCATTCAAATAGGTCTGTAACCCAGTCAAGGAGCTCAGCAACCCCTTTATCCATCTCAGACAACAGTCAAAGTTTTAGGAAATCTCTGGGAATAGTTATTCAGCCTACTACAGAGTTATAGAATGAAGGTAAAGGCATTTGAGTTGGGGGTCTTGAAGGATGAGGAGGGAGTGTTCTGGCAAATTTTTATGCTGAGAGGATATGTTCAATGGTGCCTTCTGTTAAAGGGTTAGTAAGATTTAGAAATTGTGTGCTGGATAAAGGCAGAATTGAAGCTGGCAAGGGCAAGCAAGGCCAGGTCACAAAGAGTCCTGTATGTTAGACCAAGAAGTTTGAATTTTTTATTAGAAAAACCCTCATTTCACAAGAATGTATCAGGCTAATGATTTGGTCCAGTGGAGGGATGGTAAGATCTCAATGATAGTAGAGACACTGGCATTCATCAGTGATGAAAAGCTGTTGATGTTAGGGGACACCAGCCCATGTGGTATGTTCATAAGCTCTAGCTGGCACAACTTCTCTGAACTTAATTGGATAATGACTGAGCTTCTTGAAACCTCCAGTTTTCTACTATCCCATGGATTCCTGACATCACTGTTGGCTTGCATCTCTAAAACAAGGCTACCCAGGCCACCGTCTGCATAGCTGTGAAAGATTCCCAAATACCTTCAGGATGCCCATGGCCTCTTCCATTCAGACTGTGATCCCTTCTTGGGTCTCACTCTTACATTTTACTTGGTCATTGTTGCCAGTGAAATCACCACAGCTCAGCCAATTACTGAGCCATAAATGTCTCCTTTCCCAGAAGTCTTTAAACCTTTATAGAAGCCCATGTCACTGCTCCCATCTTTTTTTCCTTTTGAAGTACCTCATAGGTCCCCTGGCACTCTTGTCAGTCTCAGCCACATCATCTAACATGATTCAGTAATTTTTAGTCTAAGAGTGAGTGGTGGGGAGAGATGCTAGAAAAGATCTGTTGGTCCTCAAACTTTGCTTCCTCTAATTTATCCTCCCTGTCCTCCAAGCTCAGCTTGATGCTTTCATTATCCCTCCCTTTTGAGTGGGGGCGGAAGCCATGAATAAGATGAGATATTGCTTCTATAATTTGGTAATGAATCAGCTGAATGAACTACAATTTTACAAGATGGGTCTGATGTCATCAAAGGTGCCTTTAAAACAATTGAGACACTTCTTTTCTAGCCCTCATAAAGAAGGGATTCTGGATGAGAGATACCTTGAGAGGGAGACAGGTAGCCATCAAGAAACTGCAAATGATTTCTAGAAGCTGAGGCAGCCCCTGGCAGCTATCCTGCAAGGGAATAGAGATACTAGTCATAGATAGAGTCTTACAAAACTGAATCCTACTTACCAAGGCAGGAACTTGAAAGAGAATCTGAAACTCCAGGGGGAAACACACCTCCCAGGGTTTACATTGATTTCTAGGCAGAGTAGAAAAACCTCACTCATTCATGTCTGGACTTTCAACCTAGAAAAAACAATCAATAGATGCTATTTGAGGAGGCTAAATTTTGGACATTTTGTTTCTTGACAATAGAAAACTATTATAAATAAATGTCACTCTTTCTTCCCACCTATAGACCTCTGAGATCCTTATCCAAACCCATCCTTGCCTCAGCTCTGGTCACCAAGAGGACCAGAGAGGACATCAAGCCTCAAAGCTGTTATTATCTTTGTCTACTGAATACTTTCTGGTTTAGAGTTGTATAACCAAAAGTGATCATTCTAGAAAAGGTTGTTCTTTAATAAAATTCTGTGTCAAAAGAACTTGCTGACACTATCTTCACAGAAGCAATGCTGATACGCTAGGTAAAAAAGGAACCTGGCTTTGCCCTGCCAAACATTTCATCATGTTTGAGAGCGAATGGTGGGTGAGTGCTAGGTGAGATCTGTTGGTCCTCAAACTTTACTTCCCTTACCTATCTTCCCTGATCTCCTAGCTCAGCTTGATGCTTTTATTATTCTTCCCTCTTGAGTGGGGGTGGAATTCATGAATGAGATAGGACATTACCTCTGTAATTTGGTATTGACTCAGTTGATTCATGCATGGATATGAGTGAGATAGGGAGCAGAAAGAAAAACTCTGGGGAAGACAGTGGCAATCATTGCACATAGTTTGCAGAATGTGTCCCCAAACAGCAGCAGCAGCATCAACATCTGGGAACTTTTTAGAAATGTGAACTCTTGGGCCTCATCCAAGAAGTACTGACTCAGAAACTATGTTTTAAACAGCCTTCCAGGTGATTCTTTTGTGCAATAACTTTGAAACCACTGACATTGACAAATCATCATTGGTTATACAAATAGTAGAGAGCAGAATTTGCTGAGGGAAGACATCTTTTAAAAACGGACTCAATGACAAAGGATGCTGGTCACGCGTAAAGCTCAAACCTGCTCACGATGTCTGCAATGCTGTGATGAGCCACCCTTACTACCATAGCTCCCACACTGACATGAAGGTCAGATACTCTGATAGAAAGTGTCCGAGTCATTCTGGGATGAAGCTGTCACTAATTGTTGTTCAATAAAGAATTGTGGGTTGCATCAATAAACTGGGACCAAAGATCATGTCCCTTGTTTGGGTCCTTGGGTTGCAATCTTTTTCCCAGGTGCTCCTAGGTAAGTCTACCCTCACTAAAGAGAAAGGAGAATTCTTCTCTAGTTAGGAGACTTGTTCTGAAGCAGTAGAACTATGGTGCTTAGTGAGCAAGTGAGCAGTGCCTTGGCATGAGAAAAGGAACCACAGAGCCGAACAAAGTACCATTCACGAGTCCAACTCTTCCTCTTCTGCCTTCAGCTTGGCAGCTGTGCTCAGTCTTCTGGATGGACCTAGTGATTCTGCTGGCCTAGGTAAAAATTTTGTCTGTCCCTTGAAGAAAGCCTAGGCCAGAAACTTCTGTACTCCTAATGGAATGTGGACATTAACGAGAAAACAATCAGCAGTGAAGCGACATCACCACACAAGGGCGATTTAAGGACTTCCTAGGCAGTGAAAGCCACCTAATTCTGAGGGTACAAGGCGCTTTCTCGGTCTGGTCAACCAGACCTCAGTCCCGTCTGTACCATGCACTGTTATGCAGTTCTCGTTACCTCGGAAAGCTCAGATAATTAAAACATTTTCTGTTTGCCGTTTCCAAGAATCCCTCTTGCTATTTAAATGATTCATACACCCAGGGCTTAAAGAAGAAAATAACCTCATTGTTGTTTGCTCTGTTCAAGCTCTCAAGTGCTTGGCTTATTATTTTGTTATCTGGTAAAAATGAGTTTATCTCTAATTCTCTAATCTTTTCCATGGGGAATTCTTATGGGATAATAAAAATTCCTTATTTAACCAGCAAAGAAACAGCTGCTCTTTTCATCGCTTCTCCCTTTGGGAGGAGGGTGCGAGGGGGAGCTACCTGCTGTCATATGCTAATTTTCTTATGTCATGTAGCAGATTTTAGGAGAAGAGATAAGGTAAGCCTCCTCTTATTACTGCACAAGAACAGGGCTCATAGGTGGCACAGACACTGTGACATCCTAGCTTCTTTATCTCCCTGTTGTTATAGGACCCTTGTTTTGCTTGCTCTCCATTGCGTGCTTCTGTTTACATGCAGAGTGATTCCACCACCACAAGAATCCCCCAAGATGCTCTTCGATCCCACCCACTGGTCCTAAGCCCTACAAACCACCAATCTCTTTCTTGTTTCTGTGGTTTTTGACATTTCAAGAATGTTACATGAAGGGAGCCATACAGTATGGAGTGTTCTAGGGTTGTCTTAAAATGTAGCATAATTCCCTTAGAATTCATCCAAGTTGGGGCATGCACCAGTGATTTGATTAGGGTTTCATAGTAAGAGTAGGCCCCGGTTTACTTACTAAAGAAGATCTGATCCTTTCCAAATATGGAATACAGGTTCTTGAGGGACATGAACATTCATTTGGGAGGAAGGAATGGAACAACTTCCGGGTTGAATGACAGATGTGTTTTTAATTCTATGAAAGCTCATCAAATTGTCTTCCAGTATCCTTTTGCCACTTTGCAGTCTCACTAGCAGGGCACAAGTGGTTCTGTTCCTTCACTCCCTCACACAACTTGGTGCTGACAACTATTTTGTATGTGTATATGCATGTGTGTGTCTGAAGTTAGTGTGTATGTATATGTGTATGTGAGAGAGAGAGAGAGAGACAGAGACAGAGAGAGCACATGTGCACACACACACATACGTGCAGAGGTTGACGTTTAATGTCTACCTCTATTGTTCTTTGTCTTCTTCTTCTGAGACAGAGTATTTGAATCTGGAACCCACTACGCAGTTAGAATTGCTATCCAACAAACTACAGGGATCTTTCTGCCTTCGCTTCCCCAGCACGGGGATTAGGGGTCCCACTGTTGGGCGTGGCTTTTTATATGGGGGCTGGGGATCTACCTCATATCCCCATGGATACATCACAAGTGTTTTACTGACTAAGCCATCTTCCCAGCCCTGTCACTATTTTTTTTTAAGTCATCCACCAACCATGTACTGATAATACTTTGTGCTTTTAATTGTTATTTTCCCAGTGGGTAATGGCATGGAGCTTCTTTTTATGTATGGATTTGACATCCATAGATGCTTTTCAGTAAAATGTCTAGCCGTACATATATATTTAATTTTTGCGATTATAACTTAATTATAACATTTCTCCTTTCCTTTTCCCTCCTCCAAACCATCACCTACACCCCTCCCCCCCTCCTTCAAATTCATGGTCTCTTCTTTTACGGTAATTGTTATTGCATGTATATGTATTTGTGTATGCATATATATACTCCTAAATATAACTTGTTGAGTTTATATAATGCTACTTGGAGGTATGTCTAGCCTCTTCTCCTGGGACACAAGCTTCAGCAGCCCAGCTTCAACCACGCAAATGAGGACAACACTATGGGATGAGCAGAAGCTGTTAAGAGACAAATAGCAAGCACTTGTGGGTCTCATGACTTCTTCGGGGAAACTTTAACCCTGTCATTTTAGTATAGTGGCAGACGGGTGATGTAGTAAGAAATAGGGCTGGGTATGTAAGCATAAAGCTGTTTATAAAAGGCAGTCTATTCAGGGAGTATAGTTTGCTGACCCATAAAGCAAAGGCACGGACTGTCGGGATCTGGATTCCAGAAGATTCTTCACTGTAGCCACTCCATCCTCATTGGGGCACATGATGTACTAACTGTACAAAAAGTAATTTACACATGCTCTTTTCCAGACAGAGCTTGAAGTGGAATGACAGGAAGATCCCAGAACAGAGAAATGGGCCTGCAGCCAAGTTATAAAGACAACATTTTGAGAGTGGGTAAGGGTGACTGTGAAGAGGGAAGACACCGAGTCTGCAACACACACAGGGCTTCAGTGTTATTACGTCTCCGAAGGTGCAGACAAGCCCATGAAATGCTATATTTCAATTTTAGAAATGAAAGAAAATAACCGAGTCTCTGAAAAATTATTTAACTTTCTCAGGGGCATAGCTAAATTTGAACTTTGAAAAGTATCCACTCCAATAATGGATTTATTCACGGTTCTCATTCGGAGACTGACCTGCATGTCTCCTCTCTGGAGCAAAGCCAGCTGGTTCCTTGCTCACTGCCAGGTAGCTCCCATCAGCACCGTTTAAACTCCATAGGCGCTTATTAAGCCGCTTCTGTCTGTCTGCTTAGAAGCAGAACCGGGACCAGGGAAGCTGGAGGGACGAAGGAAACGAACTGACCTTTAAAGGAACAAAGCTTTTGATGACACAGTGCAGAAATCTTTCCACTCTCCTGTGGTTTGTGGTGGCCAATCAGAAAACACCATTCTATTCTTCTGTGTTCTAGGAGAAAACCTGTCTCCATTCTTTTTCATGATGCCCATGAGATTTGTGCAGATTCCATTTATTTACCTGCAGCTGTAGAACTTTCCGTCCTGTTCTCCCAAGTATTGACAAAAATGGACATTCTCTCTGTCGAACATCCTAAGCAGAGCCATCTCCTTTGTTCTCTCCTGTTTTCTGTCTTTGGCGTATTCCGTGCTGACTCAAGCAGGATTATACCTCACTTTTAAAAAATTAAAATAATAATGATTATTATTATTTTATATTATTATTAATATTTTATATTATTATTAATAATAGATATTAATGTAATTAATAAATACATTTTAACACAAAACTTTTATAAAAATATTTATGTAAATATAAATATATAAATAAAAGTATTAAAAATAAAATATAATTACATTAACTTGCTCCCTTTCTTTTATCCAATTCTTCCCATGTGCTTCTGCTTGCTTCATTTCAAAATCATGGCCTTACATGGCCTTATTTCCTTTAGTTATTATTGTTACATATCTACGCATAGGTATTATGCCTAAACATAAATACAACCTGCTCAGTCTGCTAAGTATTATTCGTGCGTGTATGATTTCAGGACTGACCACTTGGCATTGTATAACCAATCAGGGAACCTCACCTTAGGGTCCCCATGGCCTCCACGTAGGTAACATGAGTTCTCAGAGTGAGGTCCCTTCATCACTTGGGTTTCATAAGTGCAATGGTGGACCCAGGTCCTTGTCCTGCACTCTGCCTGGGCTCCTGTCTGTTGGTAGCATAGTGAACATTTGATTTTATTCCTTTTGAGTACGCACTTGACATCTGGTACCGGCTTCCCTTGGTTTTGTAGCCTGAAAAATCAATTTCCTCAGCGAGTATATTAATGTAAATGTAATAGATGTGATATAACCAGATATTTTCCTTGTCGGAGGAAAGGTGACAAATAAGCCAGTCTATTAGTTTTTTCAGGTTATGTGTGTGTCCGGTTTGAAGTCAAAACAGTTAAGAATTTGTTCACACTATGAAAAGAACAGATCTTTCATGTAAAGTTTAGAGTTTTATATTTTGTATTGTCCTTGACTCCTTGATACAGCTTAAAATCATAGTGTGTGTGTGTGTGTGTGTGTGTGTGTGTGTGTGTGTGTGTGTGTGCGTGCACGTGCACGCTTACTGTCTATATTTTGGGGAGACCTTTACCTCTTATTGTTTTAGTGTGTAATATTTTCCTACTTTATGTTGGTATTGTCATATTAGATTTTAAGTTTTTTGATAGATCTCTAGCCTGAATAACTTGGTGCCTACATGAATTAAATTTTCTAGGAATCAAGGACTTCAACTTTAAATAGCCTCAGTGTGGGGAAATTATTGCTTTGTTAGCCAACTCAGAGATGTACCAAGAGTTCAAGGAGGTTTTTGGCAGATAAGACTAGTTTAAATAATTTTGGATTAATAAAAATTTAAGTTATTAACATTACAATAGAAATTTACTCTTTTTTTACTCTACTTCCATTTGGTCTTTAAGCTTCTATAGGCTTATCGTCCAGATAACCTGGCACTATTTCTAATTAGTGTTTAAGATCATTAAAAAATATAAGCTTGTATTTAACCAAATTGAATCACTAATCTGAAAAAAATATTTCCTTGCTGGTTTTATTCTATGAGAACTTGAAGGTAATTTTGAAGACCTTAGAATCTCTCAGAACCTGACATTGCTGCTAAGCTAAACTAATTCAGAGATATCTGTTATATATTTGCAGTGCTTCTATTGAAGATAGAGTGCAGAAATATTTATTGTTAATGATAAATTTTAAGTTTGCTCATTATTTACCCATTCTGCAGAGTGGTTGCATATTTTGGATGTGATAAAGGACATGTTCCTTTTTTGCCAGTTTGAAGCACTGTTATCAGAGACACATGGCTGTAGAAAGCTGGAAGCTTGGCTGACCTGCAAAATGCTGATGTGTGATACACAATTCTCAGTTATCTGATTCCCAAATTTCTCTAAGGAATAGAGATTACTGTGGTTGAAAGCTACAATCAATATATGTGAATGAGCTTCCAGTAGGAGCAATATTGGCAGAGGAACCATGTTTTATGCAAAGTAGGCAGAGCGTGTTTTCTGTAATGAAAACAGAGAGCAGTTTCGCCCTGAACTAAAATGACTGGATGCAGTAGAACAAGGGAGCAGAGCAGGATCAAGACTGAATGAATAGAAACATGTGTGATGATTTGGGGAATATTATAAATAAATATGGTATTATTTACTGTTAACAAAACTAGGATTTGATGGGCTTACTTAAGATTTCAGAAAGAGCTTTAGTACCAAATATTAATCAGATGCAAATAAAACCTTAGTTCCCACTTTTGCTAAAACAACAAAATTTTCTTAGATTATCAGTCTCTTTTTGATACAAAGTTATAAAATAATTTTCATTACTCTCATGTAATCTGCTTAGATATCAAAGACTTTGCATCTGAACAGAATAACCAATGGGTTATGTCAGTTTTATGATATTTCTGATGATTTGAGCAAATATGTCTTCTCACTTAGGAAAGAGGTAAAAAATCTATGCAATAATGTTGTCTTCTATGCTAATTTTTTTAATAGTAAGATTCTATCCCTCAGGCACCCCCAAATCCAATATTTTCTCTTAAGTGTTCAAATCTCTTAACAACCTTTGATTTTTGCCTTTCTAAAATCAAATCATGAACAATATCTTTTGCAGCTAAAATTGTATTTGAGGTTCTTTTGGAGGCCCTGGAAAAGCACAACAGATTTGTTCTTTCTCTCTGTGAAAGAAAGTTGTTAGAGAAAGATAAGGTCCTTATAGGTGTTAGGCTTGATGCATTGCAGAACTGTCAAACAGATGAAGGCATAACCTTCTTAAACCAGGTGGCTTAGGGTTCTATTGCTGTGAAGAGACACCATGACCACTGCAACTCTTATAAAGGACAACATTTCATTGGGGCTGGCTTACAGTTCAGAGGTTTAGTCTATTATCATCAGGGCAAGAAACGGCACCATGCAGGAGACATGGTGCTGGAGAAGGAGATGAGCGTTCTAACATCTTGATCCACAGGCAGCAGAAGGAGACTGTGTGTCAGACTGGGTGTGACTTGAGCATTTAAGACCTCAAAGCCTGCCCCCATAGTGACACACTTCCTCCAACAAAGCCACACCTCCTAATAGCGCAACTCCTGATGGGCCAAGTATTCAAACGCATGTGTCTATGGGGGACATTCCTATTCAAAGCACCGTACCAGGTTTGCATGGCTGACGTTAACAACCCGAATGCCTGACAATCACACACTGATTGGGATTCCTAGGGATTCGTCAAGCCCTTGCTATCTCTACCACTTTTCTTTATTAGAGTCTTGATAGTGTTTTGCTTGATTTTAAGCATGTTAGACTACTTTCTGCTACTGTAATATAACACCCATGATTAACAACTTATAAGGAAGAAAGGTTAAATTGGCTCACAGTGTCTGAGCTTTCAGTTCATGGTTACTTGGTCCAGATACTTTGAGGCCTCTGACTGGACAACATAGCATGGTAAGAGCACTTGACAAGGAGGCTCACATGCGTCTGTGGTGGCAGGAAGCAAACGGAGAGAAAAGAAGGGGCTGGTGTTGCATTCCTTTTAAGGTCATACCTTTCAAAAACTTAACTTTCTCCATTAGATCCCTCCCCTAAAGGTTCTGCATCTCCCTATAGGGGGACAGGCTAGAGACTGAGTCTTTAACACATAAGCTTCTGGGGGAGAGTTTAGGATCTAAAGTAGGTTAAAACAGCAATAGTGTACATATCAATTCAAGATTTTTAAAAATATTATTTACTGCAATTTTTATTTTTAAATTTTATTTATATGTACATGTGCTCCTCCCTTTGTACCTCCTTTTGTGTGTGTATACTTATGTGTGAGTGTCTACTCAGGTCAGAATAAAGTGTTGTATCCCCTGGAGCTGAAGTTACTGGTACATCTGTATAGTTAACTATCTGATGTGGGTGCTGGAAACCAAATTCTGTTTCACTGCAAGAGCAGCATGTGCCCTTAATAGCTTTAGACCTAAGATTTGTTTCTTTGGTTTAAATCTAGCATCTTCTAGGCTTGGGATTTTTTTCAAGTAGTTTTTTTCAACCTATGGAATTTTATTTAACATGTTGAGTATTTAGGACCTATCTCTGGATTATTGAATCTCTTTACTTAGTATTTCTGATATGTTTTTGGCATTTAATAACATGTTTGGTATTTTTGTGATATATTATATGTTTGATTTATTAAATTATATCAGATATATTGTATACAATATTATATATATCAGATATGTTATATATATGGTTTATAATATATTAAACTTGGAGACATAAACTTGAGACTTAAAAATTGTTTACCCTATTTTTTTAAAATTAAATATGACATCTATTATTCTTTGAAAATAGGGTTAATCATTATATTTTTAAGTATTTTGTTTAAATTTTTGGAAGTTCACATTCATTCACACCAAAAATTCCAGCCATAGTTACACTCTTCGTGTGTGTGTGTGTGTGTGTGTGTGTGTGTGTGTGTGTGTGTTGTATATGTGTGGGTTATCAGTGTGTGCACATGTGCCTGTCAGAGGTAAATATTGAATACCCTTATCTATTAATCTCCGCTTATCTTTTCAGACATGGTCTTCAGTGAACCTGGTACTTACCACTTTCTAGACTGAATGCCCACCAAGCATTCAGCATCCTATCTCTCCTTCCTAGTGGTAGTATTACAGGCACACACTGCCACGCCTGGCATTTCACATTGGTATTGGGAGTCTAAACTCAGGGTCTCATGCTTGCACAGTGAGCATTTTACCCATTGAGCTGTATCCCCAGTCCCTCCAGACACAGTTTCTTTGTGGGCAACTTTTCATCTGATTATCCATTTTTAAAATTATAGATGAATGAAATATAAAAATACTGTCTTGTCTGATAGCGACTTTAATGATCCCTTCCACCCCCCCCCCCCCAATGCCCGATTAAAGCTGGACTTTGACCAAGTTGTCAGTATATACCAAAATTTCAATCTCTTGGTATCTGGCTACCATCCTCAACATTACCTTTTTCTTCTAATTTTTTCTTTTGTTTTTACCTGATTCTCCTTTGAGCTAAAAGCTGGCTGTCTGGACCCCTATCCAAACCCAAGGCTATCTCATAGCTGGTCCTTCATCTTGGAATCCAAAGCAGCTTTGCAATCTGAAGCCAGACAGCTTGATCTAAGCCATGAAGGGTTATGTCTAAACCCTGAGGAAGTTTAGTAAGATGCTGAGATCATACTTACTTCAGGTAACCAAGACAGTGGATAACACTCCCCCAAAGCCAACACCCAAGCTAAAGAGCTTTTAAAGAAAGTCAGGGCGCTGCCAACTCCCAGCTCTTTCTCCAGTATAATCCTCCACACCAGCACTTGCCTTATTTATCTGTTCTGAGGAAGTCTGAACTCCAGAGCAACTGACCTCTGCTAACAACCACTCTCCACAGATGTCTCAGCCAGTTCTACATAACCATCACTAACAAGAGCATGTAGGAGAGTGTTATGGGCTTCCCCTCCTCCTCAGGAGAGTTGTTAGCTCTTCTGAGCTATCCAGGGATTAATGAGATTTGTCTTGAACAAAACTAACAATTTTGAATTTTTGCTCAGCCATGTGTTCCCGGGAAGTTGCAACTCTTGAGAAATCTTCTGTATTACTTTGTGACCCAAGATCTCCTAAACACAGAGGACTACACTGTCTTTGTGTGGTTGCATGTCCCAAGATACGGTCACCACCATCATTCCGTATGACTCCAATAAGATGCATGGATAAATAGCTCCCATGTTAACTTGTGTATTATGTAAAACTCCAGCTGTCTGTATGTCCTTCCTTGGAGGGTGGGGGGTGTTCCTCATTGAGGAATAGTTTCCTTTTTGTAATAACATTTTCTTAGCTTTCAGGTTATGGTTCTGTCTCCTATACCTTTTATTTTTCTCATTTCTGTGGTGGAATCCATTCAACTTCTTTCTTCTCTGAGCCTTATTTCCTTATCATCTGAGGATTATTACCTCCACTTCTAAGTGGTGTGAGGATTAAATAAGATAATGATGAGAAAGAGCCTGAGGACCAGTAAGTGCTCCACTGACATTAGTTATCCTTCTTAGATAAGATCCTCCTAATGGAATAGGCAGTAAGATTGGGAACTGGTTTAAAGAGGGAGAATCAATGAGCAAATGCCCCTCACGGAAGTGAAAGCAGTCCAGTGCGCATGTGCAGAAGGGAAAGCAGTCCAGTGCGGGTGTGCTGCCGGAGTGAAACACATAGGGCAAGACCGTCAGTTCCTGTATGGAACAGTCACTAATCTATGGAAGAAATACCCTTTCCTCCTCTCTTCCCTTTGTTTGCTCTTTCCTTCCTTCCTTCCTTCCTTCCTTCCTTCCTTCCTTCCTTCCTTCCTTCCTTCCTTCCTTCCTTCCTTTCTTCCTCCCTCCTTCCCTCCCTTCCTTCATTCCTCCCTTCCTTCCCAGAAGCAGATACCATGTCCATTTCAGTTTGTAGAAGGGGGAAGGAAGCCTGTTTCACACTCAGATTGCCAGAAACTACTTTACCTTTATGACACAAAGGCAAAGAACATCGCAAATGGTAGATACTCTCTTACCTTAGCATGTCTGGGTGGGCGAGGACTCACATTCTAGACTTACTCTGCGGGTCTAAGGAAGCCCTAGTGACTGCCCCGCAGGTGAGAGTGCCAGATTGGTTGCTGTGAGAACTCAAGCCAGAAAAGCAGGTGCAGCTACAGGTTAAGAGGGAATGTTCTAATGAATTGATATGAAGTTGTCTTTAATTCTCCAGGCTGTTTGTGGAGCCTGGCCAAGCCAGCTGGCAGGACTGTCCTCTGGTAACCTTGTAGAGATTACTGGAAAGAAGAGCTAGAGAAACTATGTACATTACATGGCCGATCACAAGTAATCAAACGAAGTCGCTACTGGATAATTCAATTGGAGGCTTGAATTGGTGCAGCGAGCATGTAGAGAATAGCAGTTGTAGCTGTACAATTGCAAAGTAATCACAACACATTGGCTCCTGGAGGGCGATCACCCACAGTGCTTTGCATTAAGCCGTAATCAGCCTGAACAGAAAATGAGCAAAGTCTCTAAACTTCACAAATACAACTTTTCAGAACTTCTCAGGTCCCATCTGTGTTGGGGGCCATGGTAAAGGTGCATCTGCCTTCTCTTAAACCATCAGTCTGTTCCCTCAGTGACGCTTAGGGTTTTCCACATTTTTAATTTCTTTCACGCCATCACCACTTTTAAATATAATTGTGACCCTTAATCTCGGCCAAGTGAGTGCAGTAGATCCAGTGTCTCAGTCCCATAATACATTTAGGGACCACTGCACTGCTTTAATTTCCTCCAATCATAATAAAAAAATAAATCCGTGATAGTGTTTAAAAATACTCGAGATTAACTATTTTTATACATATGCATAAAACACAAATTTACATATGGTTATGGAGATGGGAGTTAATGAAAGCAAATGTGCTGGATCAAGCCAGCTGTGTTTGTGGGTTTAGTTTTCTTACCAAGGATTGTGTCAAAGCCCTGGAAGGGTTCTAGAAACCTGGATAGTACCAAATCCTTTACGGCATATTCTGGATTTTTCCTATTTCTACCTCTCTGTCTTTCTCCATATGTGTGTGTGTGTGTGTGTGTGTGTGTGTGTGTGTGTGTGTGTGTGTATGTATATATGTATAATGTTTGTTTTATCTTCATGATATATATGTTATATTGTTATATATGATATATCATATATTATAATCTTTATAATGTAGGTATAGTAAGACTATTTTATTTTTTAATAAACTAAACTCTTTAGTAACTCAATCCAACAATATTGAAATGGTTGAGATAGTGAACACGGAGCTTAAAAATCTGATATTAAAAATAATCTGAGACCTCAAAGAAGACTCGAAAATAGATGAATGGGTTAAATAAATCAATTCAAAACTTGGAAGATACCGAGTATTAAAGACCTGCAAAAACACAAAGATGCTGGGGCCAGGGTTGGGAAATATTGGGGATGAAAAGCTTAGTAAATTACGTAAAAAAATTCAGTGTAAAGCGTCTCCAGGAGACTAGACCAGACAGAAGAGAGAATATCAGGAATTGAAGGTGAGACTGAGAAATTTATATTCAAGTAACAATAAAGAAAACTGAGGCCTTTGGAGCATAACGAAGGAATTAAAACCTTTTCAATCAGTGAAATTATAGCACAGAACTTGCCACATCTAGGGAAATAAATGGGCATCCATGTACAAGAGGTATTTACATTGCCAAGTAGGCATGACTAGGACAGAATCACTCCACATCATGCCATGATTAAAGTGCCAAGGTTACAGAACAAAGAAAGAATACTGAGACTATTCCTTCAGATTTGCTGCTGACCTCTACTGGAATCAAATAAAAAAAAAAAATGTCCGCCTTCTTCAAACTACCCAATAGAATAGGAAGAACATTTTAAATAATAGCTAATAACACAGAACAATTATAGCAGCGTACTGTGAAAGTGGTTATGGGAATGTGCCCTCTCATGAAGTATCTTACTACCTTTCTCCTTCAGGGAAACACTGTCTGTTGCACCCGAGTCACCAGCATTACTACTCATGTGTTTGGGGCCATAACTAAGTAAAATAAGTGGCACTCAAAAACAAATAGCACAATACACTAACAGTGGACTTGGTAACTGAAATTGTTGTTGAGTGGGAGGGTAGCATGTACATTATAAATTCCCTAGTCATTGGAATAAGTCATTTCCCAGGAAGGCTAGAGGGTGGATTCAGAAACTTTACCATACTTCTCAGAATGGCATATAATAAAATGTCTCCCAAAGCTCAGGTATTTTGAACACTTGGTTCCCAGATCATGGACCTGTTTGGGAAGGTTGGGGAACCTTTGGGAGGTAGACCCTCAGCAGAGGAAATGAGTCACTGAAGATGGACATTGTGGTTTTACAGCCTGGCCCCATGAGCTGTTCACACTGCTGAGTGTGGATACAATGTAACCAGCTGTCTTAGATCCTGCCTCCTGCCTTCCCCGCCATGATGGACTGTTGCCTCTTAAACTAAAAAAACAAAATTAATCTTTCTGTAATTTGCTTTTGCCAGGTCTTTGATCATAGTAGTAATAAAAGTAACGAGTACATTTACAAATTGTTTCTGCAATTTTCCATGAAATATTTTCCCACCATGTTTAACTGCGAGCAACTTAAACTACAGAATATGTAAGCTTAGATAAGGTAAGACTTGTTTGTGTTCTCTTAATTTCTTGGAGACACAGAAAACCCCAAAAGCCCCCAGACCAGCTTCTTAGGCCTCTTAGGACTCTGCCTTGCTGAAGAACACACTGAACCTGTGGAAACTCTTAAGTCCTGGCTCCATGACTCCGTGTGCCTGCTCTTAGATTGTGGAAATTGCAACTTTTTATTGGTGGTGAGACTCACTTTGAACATCAGAGGACACTTCTGATTAATCTATTTTTTTTAAAAGCAGAAAATCAAGGCACACAATCTGAAATAGGATTTCCTCCTATATTTTAGGAAATTTAAATGGAAATTATTTATGGTCTTTATTACAATCATAAAATGAGAAAATACCACAATATACCATGTAAAGGGAGTAAGTGGGCTCTTCAGCAGTCTCATGTTGGAATCCTTGTTACTCAGGAGCCCCCCAAAGCTCCAAGCTTCAAGCAGCAGTTGGTGTCAGTTTTCCTCCATCATGAACTCAGTGCCAGATACTATATGGATGGTTTGTATCTCTTTTTGATTTTGAGGGAACACATTTAACGTGTCTTGGCGATTGCTATGTTAGGTTCTCATCAACCACTTAGACTGAGGAATGTTGCTGCAATGTTTCTTTTCAGACCCACCAGAAAGGTCTTGGTCTTAAATATTGAATAGTCACTTCAAATTGCTGGAACATTCTGAATTCAGAATGCCACTAAGCTTTCCAGGGATTGAAGGGCTAGTTCTAGATAGGTGGCCCTCATGCTGGTGTGGAGGTCCCACAAACACTAAGGCCTACTTGGAGACAAACAGAGAGAGAGATAAGAAGGAAATTCAGCTCAGCATAACTTAGCTGGGCTGGTTCAAACTTCTGGAGTCTGACTCCAGACAGTTTGTTTGTTTATTGGCATATTTGAAGAAAGTATAACTCTGGGAAAAGGTTTCCTCATGACAGTTATCACAATATTGTTAAGGCATGACTACATCGAAACTTCTTTACAACTGTAGTCTCTTTGGCAAAGCAGCTGTGAACGGGATCTATTGATGAGAGACCATGCTCGGGATAAGGGCCTAGGGAGGAAAGGTTTGTAATAAGTGCAACAATAAAGCTGTTTTGCAAAGTACACAGGGCTGCTTTCATAAGAATGAGTGATTCCAGTGAGGCCTGGCTGTACAGATAGTTAAAGATCACCAGGCTATTAAACAACATCCACTCCCAGTGTTCTGTATGAGAAACAGGTATGTATAGTCCTTCTGCTGAGGAGAAAAGCTTGCATGTTTAACAATTCTGATTTTTTTTTTAATTGCTATCTTTAAGCGTGGGGGCCTCCTGTCCTTTTACATGCTGGCCTTTCAATAAGAAGGCTCTCAAGGCTCTCTACTCCACACATGTGTGTCACAGGCCCCATCCAACGCTTCTTAGGCAAAGTCCATTCCTGGCCCCAAGGGTTGGGTCATATGGTTTGCTTGCTTGACATGCTCCGCCTCACATCTCTTTGGTTCCTGGGTCCAGCTCATGTCCCATTATTTGCAGACAGTCTCTTATGAGGGCCCTCTGGCTTTTCTCTTCTCTGCTATATTTCTGGAAGTATCTGAGAGAGAAAAAATTAAACTCTATTCTCCTCACTTTCTGTTCTCAGATGTGAGTGACCTAAATAGCCAAGAGAGGTTTAACTCTTCACCGTGTCTTTCTCCCGCTGGTCTTGAGTCAGCTTTCCACAACTGAGGCCTGGCTATGGATATCTATCAGCTAACATACTTAGCACTCGCAGAAACAATGCAAGGGCGTTCAGCCCTGTTGAAAATCTTGCCTCTAGCGGCCTCTTGGAACCCTGCAATTTTAGAGACCCTTTCAGCAAAACTCAGATGTAGGAATGCCTGTCAGATACTGAATGTGAGCAAGCACTGTCAGCTTAGGATGAGGCATGGTCTTAAATTCATCTTCTTTTTCTTTCCATGTGTGTTATCACATCTTACCAACTAGACTACACTTCCTTGTGTGTTTGGTACAGACTTACCACTTATTTGGTACCATGAGTCAGTTTTCTCTTTGATAGATCAGTATGTGCTCAGTTTGCTATGCAATGGAGAAAGGAATGGGCTTATTTAATATTTCTGCAACATACACTTAGGTTTCTCTTGCCTCTGAGGAGAGAGAAACCAGTTGATATAATACAGCCTGATCCAATGGGGCTCACCTAATTGTTCTAACCGAGAGATTAGAAGAAAGTGATGGCTGAGGAGTATGGTCCTTCAGCTTTCCCGAGAGCCTCCCCATATCAACCCTCTTCTCCATGCGTGTTCTTTGGCAATGTTTCTATGTGTGTTATCAAAGTTGATGGGAACCCCTAAAGACAAACAAAAAACCCAACATGGTTAACACTCCTGGAGATTAAATTTTATATATTAAAGATGCTTTAGGATGTCAGACAGTGGTGGTGCACGCCTTTAATCCCAGCACTTGGGAGGCAGAGGCAGGCGGATTTCTGAGTTCGAGGCCAGCCTGGTCTACAGAGTGAGTTCCAGGACAGCCAGGGCTACACAGAGAAACCCTGTCTTGAAAAAAACCAAAAAAAAAAAAAAAAAAAAAAAAAAAGCTTTAGGTGCTAATAAAGACAGAAGGGAAGCAGAGGACAGTAAAAGAAATGTTTCCAGCCATTTCTAAGCAAGCTGCTTCTTTTCATCACTTTTAGCTCCTGCCTTCTTCTTAATACTAGGTCACAAAGATTGACTGGACTCTTCCTATGGAGACTCTGCTACTGTACAGTAATCTCTGTTCTGCAGAGCCCCAAATAAGCTGAAGACACATACTAAATTAGATTTGAGGAGTCAGGGGGTCTTGGAAACAACAAAATCCAAATAAATGATGTGTACTGTCCTAGAAAAAGGACGTTGCCATAGTCATTGTGTGTAGAGTTTCTTCTTTCCTTCCAGACTACTTAAGTGTGGTTTACAGAACAGAGGTAAGAGATGGCATGAAGCACTGGATTTTTTCTGGTCACTGTGGCAAATGTTTAAGAAAGAACTTAAGAGAATAAAGATTTGTTTTGGCTCATGGGTTCAGAAGGTTCAGTCCATGGTTGGTCAGCCACGTGTACTTAAGCAGAGCATCACAGTGGGGAGAAGATATGGTGAAGGACAGCCATTCACACACTGTGAACAGAAAGTGAATATGGGCAGGGACCAGGGACAAGGTTCACTTGAAAACATATGTCCTGTGATCTTCCCTCAGTGATACCTCACCTCTTAACCGGAGTCGACACTTTCCAAATTTGTGCTACCAGCTAGCAACTAAATAAAAACCATGGCCCCGTGAAAGACATGTCATATTCACATGTAATGTTCAATCTCCTGCCACCAAAGGCTCATGGCCATTGCATAATGCAAAATGCATTTATTCAGTCCATCTCTGAGCATCCCCAAGGTTTTAACGATTCTAACATTGTTCAAAAGTAGAAGTCCAGAGCCTATAAGTCAAGGCACTCCCTTATCTGTGAACACCCATAAGATTAAAAAGAATGCTCTCCTAAGATTCAATGGCACATAATAAACATTCTCATCTCAAGACTGAAGAACTAGAGAATGGCCAGGAAGAATCTGTTCAATGCTAGATCAAATGTCAGCAGGACAAACAATAGATCCTATGCCTCAATGTCTTACAGATAGAGCATGCTGTGTGTACACTGTAAGTTCCAAGGGGCTTGGGCAGCCTCACCCACATGGCCCCTCTCTTTTTCGAGTTCTAGTCATTACCTGTTCCTTTCCTCAGTGATGTTCCATATTCCTGATGTTAGTAATATTGAGTTTGCATCGCAACTTAAGCTTTACCCTTACAGCCTGACCAACTGCCCTCTCAAGGAGCTTCTGGTAGGGAACATGACTCTTCTACATAATGTATGCCCTTCACCGAATGGCTTCTCTTAAGAGTTTTGGTGGGAACTTCATGATCCCACAACTCTCCTGCTTTGCGTGCCCACAGAATCACAGTGCATAGATAACACAAAGGTCCCCTATCACCTCAAGCAGTAGCTATGATTCCTTGGACCATGGGTTCTGGATCTTTAAATGCTTTGGCAGCTGAATCCAAGAAATCACTTCTGTAGGTACCATTGTTAAACGAACAAACAAAAAACAGGGTGCTTCAGTAGCCCTCTCTTCTCAATGAGTTTAAAGATGTATAGACTCCAGTACCTAAGGTGGCAGAGTCTGGCTAATCCTGAGATGCCTCGAGACCATCTTTCTATTGCCCTAGTGTATACTGTTGGCATGCTTTTAATGATATCAATCTCTTTAACAGCCATACATTTCTTGCCCACAACTTGTAACTTACTCCTTTTATGGCTATATGGCATGTTTTCCAAATCCTTCCTCTTGTTTTTTACTTCAGATAATTCCTGTAAATCTGGCTAAAGGAAACCAGCCAAAATCATGTGACAGGATCACCTTAACTCTGCCTCCCACAAGGACAAGATGGAGAGAAATGATTGGCCAGAGAATAACATAAATGGCTTCCAGTTCAGTTCTCATCAGAGCTCTTGCTCCAATCTGAAACTTCATGGATGCATCTTTATGGCCCACATTCCTGCTAGACGCTAATCTTCCAACTCCCAACTGCATCATTAATTATCTCTGCTTATAATTGTCTAGTATTTCTCTGGCCTTCATCTCTAAACTCTTCCAAACTCTTCCAACAAACTGCTTCCAAACTAGCTGTGAAGGTCTAAGAACCAAATGGGAGAGACTCACTCGAGATACCAATATTCAGTGCTACTTACTTTCCTTATTACTGTGACCAAATACCTGACAGATAAATTTATTTTCATTTTCTATCTGTTTTCATAAGACAGTATCTCACTGTTTAGCCCACACTGACCTCAGATTGGTGGTCCCCTTGCCTCAGTGAGATTTCAGGTATGCACCACAACATCTAGAGTCTTCTGGTTCCTCTCTGTGGGCGTTGGAGTGGAAAGGGTTATTTTGGCTCCAAGGTCCATAGGGTTCATCCTGTGGTTTCTTGAGCTCATGTGCTTGGTAGGAAAATCATAGCAATAGGAGTGATTGGCAGAGAAAGCTGTTCACACCATAGTAAGCAAGAAGCAGACTAAGAGGTACAAGTAGGGGCTGGGGATAAGGTACCCACGCCTCAGACATGCACCAATGATCTTATCTTCCTCTTCTAGCTAGGCCTCACCTAAAGTTTCCAAAAATTCCCCAAAGAATTGTTATAACACATCTCATAACATACATAACAAGTTTTCTTTTGTAAGAGAAGGGAATCACGATGAGAGTATCTCAACAAACAACAAAGACAAACAAACAAACAAACAAACAAACAAACAAACAGAAAACCAAAAGCAAGAGATTGTGACCCATTTGTCGTAGACCTTCAGATTCCTGCCTGAGTACTTCGACTGTGTCTTCTTGTTCCTCTAAACCCTTTTTCTCCTGAAATCAGTGAGATTTTAGCCGACTTAGAACTGGAGGGGTGTACGTTAAACAGTTATAATCATGAGCAGTTGGCAAAACTCAAAAGCCATTTGGAACTGGTTTTTGAATCTTCAGGAATCAGAGAGATGGAACTTTGTACTAACAGGAAAGGAGGCATGAGCCAAACAACTCAGTCAACATTTTACATTAAGTGCTAATATGATTTTCTCTTTTATGCAAATACTATTTTATTTTTGAGTAAATAATCTATGAGCATGGTTTGAAATAAAAATGTTCAGGAAAGCTGATGGTAAATGGAAGGATTGTCTCACCATATAGCTTTCCTTCTGCAAAGCAGTTGCTACTTCTTATATATCCTGCGAGTCATGGTCTAGACCTATACAAAACATGTGTATGTTTCTTATTCCTTTAAAATATGAATGTTGGCATTGTAGTCTGAGCTTTTTCATTTGACAACATAGAGTGTCCTTGGTGATTAGACCATGTCAATTCATATTCAGCTGACCCATTGTGCTTTAATAGCTACATACTATTCAATTATAATAACATATAGTTTGTTAAGTACTATATAGATACAGTTCCAACAGAATGTGTCTATAAACAGAGCTTCAGTGAGTTACAACTGGCGTGGTGTTCATATGTGTACTGCTCATATGTGTAAAGTCCGAAAATTATATTTGCTAAGAAGATGTACTCATACCCACAGACACACCCACATATACATACATACTCAGAGAGAGAGAGAGAGAGAGAGAGAGAAAGAGAGGGAGACACAGAGACAGAGACACGGACAGACACAGACAGAAGACAGACAGAGTTTTGATAGATAATGCCGAATTTATCTGACCAAAGTTTTATCAATTTATGTGACCATCATCTATGTGAGAACATATCTAGCTACATCATTGCCAATATAATATATTCCCAATATTATAATCTTCTATTATGTAGTTGATTAAAATACAACAACTTGTCTGCTGTTTTAGTTGCAATTGTCATATTGACACAATCTACAATCATGGGGATGGATGGAGTCTTGGTGTGGGATTGTCTGGATTAGGTCGGTCTGGTCTGTGAGCATTCTGTAGAAGATTTGCCTTTATTACATTAATTGAGATGGGAAGATCTGTACAGCACTGACATTTCTATCTCAATGATCCATCCATTGATGGAAGCAGGCCCTGAGGTCTTCAATTATTTTTCTATTTGCTTCTCCTTTAGGTCTAATGTTTATTTTATATATTTGGATACTGCAGCATCTGATGTGTAGTATTTACAAGTGTTATTTCTTCTTGTTGAGTCCTTTATAATTATGCCGTTTATCATGCTACAGTGACCTTGTCTGTTTTTATAGTTTCTCATTCTTTATTAGTTATTACATTTTATTGTTTATTACAGCTGCTGCTGCAGCTCTTAGCCATACTTTTTATCTAACTTGCTGAGTTCTTTAGCTCCAGGATTTCATCTTGTTTCTCTCTTGTAAATCTCATTTTGTTGAATTTCTCACTCAATGCTATGCATTTCCTAACTAGTTTTGTTGAAGTGACTCTGTTTTTGAATCGTTTTCCTTGAAGCTTTTCTTCTGAATTATGTCTGGTATTTTTTGATTTCCCTTTTAAAAGTCAGCTTCTTGTATATTCCTTTGCTAGTATCATGCTACCTTAATATTTTTATTTGTGACCCTGTGTCAGTATTTGTATGTACATCGGGTGTGGCAGTTGCCTATACCAATTTGACCTTAATAGCAAGAGCCTTTCTGTTTGCTTGTGCCCCAGGGCATTGTTTGATATATTCTTTGGATTTGGTTCAAGTGGGCCTTGATGTCCATGCAGTTTCTTTAGCTGTCGTCAATGTTGGCAACATCCCTGAGTGTCTTGGTGGCCCAGGGTCTAGGAATTACGGGATTATATTGCTTGCTTGTATGCAGTACCCTAAGGTAGGCTATGCTTGCTGGCAGTTCTGAGCAGTTTTCCTAGTTGTAGGTATGGATGGCCCATCAATTTTTATATGTCCAGTGAAGGTCATTTTGATGGAGCCATGTGATTGTGGCAAGGCATTCCCAGTCCCATTACCAGAGGATAGACTTCCTAAGTGTCTGAGTGGATCAAGCCATTCTGAAAAGCAGAGATATTTTACAAGTTTGTTTGTGGTTGAGCATGGATTCGTCTCTCTTTCTGAGAGCCTTTGGGAGCCTCTTTGGCCTAAGGCTGTCAAGGCTGATTGCCTGGCTGCTTCCCAAAGCTGGCAATATTTATGTAGGGTCACTTGGCTGCTGACTGGGCATCAGTACAATTGTGTGGATGCTTTCAGGGTGGTGGGAGGATTGGGAAACTATCCAGATATTTTCTTGGGACTTCTGTAAGATGAACCAACCATATGATGTGGGCTGCTGGGTATTATGTGGGTCTATGGGAGGGCAGGCTGAGCCTCATATTGGTGTGTAGGATTTGGGGAGTAGCTGTTGGAGAATGGTGTACATTGGCTTGACTTTTCTCTGTATATGGGTGCAGCAGTGTGAAAACACAGCAGCTTTCCTAACTGGGCTCAGGATCTGCAAGTGCTACAGGGTTCTCCAGCAGTAAGTGGTCCATGGCTTGAATGAGACCTCCAGGGGCCTCTGTTCACCCTTCTGCTGGCCTCTAAGTCTCTCTTAGTGGGAGGTGTTAGAACACATGCTGTATGCTATTACTTGTGTGTGTGTGTGTGTGTGTGTGCAAACTCACCATGTAGCTCTTTGGCCTTTACATCCGCCCCAAGCTGGAGAGTTGTCTTAGTTAGGGTTTTACTGCTGTGAGCAGGCACCATGACCAAAGCAACTCTTATAAGGACAACATTTAATTGGGGCTGGCTTACAGCTTCAGAGGTTTAGTCCATTATCATCAAGTCGGGGACATGGCAGCATCCAGGCAGGCATAGTGCAGGAGGAACTGAGAGTTCTACATCTTCATCTGAAGGCTGCTAGTGGAAGACTGACTTCCAGGAAGCTAGTGTGAGGGTCTTAAAGCCCACACCCACAGTGACATACCTACTCCAACAAGGCCACATCTACTCCAACAGGGTCACGCCCTCTAATAGTGCCACTCCCTGGGTCCAGCCTATATAAACCATCACAAGAGTGAAAGCAACATTATTTTTCCTTTGTTTGGGCCTCTGTTGGGGAGCGAAGTACAAATGTCCCATGTCCTTTCTTTTTCTGTGTTGGTCCTGGAAGCTTTTGATTCACTCTAACTTCACGTTTTAAAATTTTTATTTCATTTCATTTACCTTTTCTCAGTCCTGATGTTCATGTTCTTAGCTATGCATTCTCAGTAAGATTTCTTTGCTCTTATGGTGCTTTTAATTTTTCTTTTTAAACTTGTGATTGCAGGTTTTTTCTACCTTACATTTGAATTTCCATCATCTTTCTGTATCTCTCTGTCTCCTCTGAGCCTTTAAATCTCTTCTCTAAGGATTTGCTAAGGTGATAATTTTGGGTTTTTAAATTATAATAGTTGTTCAAAACTTTCAACCATTTTCTTATGCGTGTTCTCTCAAGCACTTGCACTTTCTGCTTCTTTTGGGTTTGTATTCACATATTCCTTAAAGTCAGTACTCACTGTGAAATAGTCTATCCTTTCTGAGTGAGTGACACGCCAGAGATCTGTGTATGGGTGGTGGTGGTGGGGGTGCTGAGATTTGTTGAAGCGTGTGGAGATCCTTCTTATGACAGGATGCTGTCTGCAGAGTTTATTCCTCCAGCCTTCCACTCTCCTCAGCCAAACCGGACTGGAGCGGCAGTGCACTCCCAATATAGAGTCTCCTCCCTTCCTCCTGCCATTCTGACAGATTGCCTCTTGCAAACAGCTTGCTGGTATGATTCCTCATTCAGCTATCCCTTCCTGATTTATCAAGGCTTTGTATCGAGTACCAATGAAGACTCCTTCCGGACTCTGGTTCTGCCCTATAAGATTCACTCAGGTTTTGGGAACTCCAGCTTTGTAAAGCCCTAAGTGTCTCTTCTTAGCTGCTGGCATTCTTGTGAGATCTTTAATTTATGAAGTTTCGTTTATATATTGGTTCATGGTTACATATATCTCACAAAATCAATGTTCTTCAACATTAAGCAATCTGCTCTCACGACATTGATTTTGTAATTCAATAAGTGGCTGTTCACATATCAGACCCAGCTTGGGGTAGAGGGCTCTCAGGTCAGTTTGCAGCCATAGGGCCTGGGGTGAGATCCTTAATTTATCCAACCTTCAAAATCTTCCTATCTAAAACGCATGTAACTGAACTCACATTCTGGGGGTATGAACGGCTTGAACAAGATCAATAAAATGTTTTACATAGCACTTGGCAGAAGAAATGCGCAATGATTATCAGTCTTGCTGTCCAGAGAGTTCTGTGAAGTGCAAGCTCTTGGGGCCTGTAAAACTCCCAGCAGATTCCAGGGCTAGAATCCTAAGTACTGGATTTGAATCCTCCTTGTGAGTGACAAGGATGAGCTGAGCAGAGCAACAAGACGCCATGCATCTCGGACTCTGCGGTGGATGTGGGTAGTGCCTGTGCTTGCCTGTGCTCCGAGGGTCGAGAGCAGATGCACAGCACGTGACTTGTAGGCAGCAATAGGCCACACAGACGTGAACATTACTATTGCTAATGAAAAGGCCTCATTGGACGAGGGTAATTAAAATCTTAGAGGGGTGCCTTTACAGTGAGCACCATGGGATCCAAGGCTCAGAGAGGACAGAAAATGCTTAGACTATAATAAGGACTACAGGTTAGACGCGCCAGCTCAGAACACGGCTGGATGAAGACAACGCTTTCATCCATTGACTGTGAGGGCTGGGAAGTTACCTGCCTAGGGATGCTCCAATCTCCTTAGCTCTACAATGAGGTTAATCTACCACTTCATTCATAGGGTAGCTTTGAATATGAGGATCACTAAACTCTCCGAACTTTAAAACTTAGAAAACCGTTTAGCAGTGTTTTGTAAAGGCTGGCTGGGATTCCCTTTCTTCGGAGCAGGATATGATAGTTTCTTCATTATTCCATTTCCCTGATTTTTACATTAATTTGTTATCAGCCTTTGTTCCAACTCAGTCATCCAGCACTTCTTGTGTTCCTCACCTATGTGAATGAACTCTATAATAACGGATTCAAGGAGGAATGGTTTGAACCCAAATGAGGAAAAAAAAAGATAGTACAAAACTACTTGAATTTAATTTAGTCTGCACCCTTGAAGCGAATGATGAAGTGAATAAAGAACGTCTGAGTCTACAGATATAAATATGCATTGTCTTTAGACAAAGAGGCACAGATTTCCCCAAGTATTTCTAACACATGCATGCAACCTCTGTATTGGAAGTCACCAGTGAGCTTGTGATTCTTTACTTCATTGTGAACAGCTTCCTCTTGGTTTTGGGGTTAACCACTTGGGATTGGAAGTTTGTGCTCACGTGTATATGTGCATGCACCCAGAAGCGTACATGCAGAGGCCAGAGGTCAACACTGAGTTGCTCTCCACTTTAGCTTTAACCTTACGAAAAATTAACGAATTCTTTGAGAATTTCATACAATGTATTTTGGGCACGCTCACCCACAATTCCCTCGCTTACTTTTCCCGGCTCCACCCCCACCTCCATGATCCTTCCCCCCACTCATATCAACTTTGTGTCCACCTTATTTTTTGATGAGAGCCTTTGCTGATCCTGGATCTGAGTGTTTCTGTTAGTCTAGCTGGTTAATAAGACCCCAGGATTCCCCTGTCTCTGCCTCCCAGTGCTGAGGTTACAAATGTACATTTCCACACCCAGCTTCACACCAGTGGGTGCTAAGAATCTGAACTCAAGTTCTTATGCTTGGGCAGCACATATTTTAGCCACTGGGCCATTTTTCCAGTGCATGGATTAATTTTCGTGTAGTTATGGTGATATCAGTTACAATGAGGACGAAATCCTAGACTTTCAATGCTGCCAGCTATTTACAGAGCTGGCTTATTGATGTTTATAATAATTGAGTTTGCCATGTATGATTTCCTTATTTGTACTTGAGGAAGCTGAGGTCCAGATGGATTGTCAAAGCATCTCGGCCATAGAGGGATTTAAACTCAGCCTGAAAATTCTAAGCTTCTGTTCTTTCTAATAGAGGTGCAATCCATGTGGTATTAGGTGACTCTCAGTGGCATTCTGCTTAACCCCACATCACAAATGTGAGTTATGCTACTGGAGGTAAGGGGACAGTTTTTAGTTCCTGCTGTGAATAAATGCTAAGACTGAAGTTTACTCAAACGCAGACTGATCCGGGCAGACCTTCTTCCTCTGCTGTTCCTACATAAGTGGTAGCAGTTTAAAGACAGTTCACAGTCTCTGAACTTTAAAATGAGAGTAAACATAAGGTTGTTCTGAGAGGTGAATGAAATGGGCGCACGTGGCACGCTTAACCCCAGGCGGCACTTGATTATTAAACATAAATGTTTTCAACGACGGCAGCAGTGACACACAACAGAACTTGCTCTGTGAAAGTTCTGGAGTAAGACTGATTTGCCATTGAAGTAGTTATGGAGACACGGATTTTACGGGCAGTGTACTTTGCCCTACAAAATGCGCTAGCCTTGCCTTCCTCCTTCCTCGTTGGTAGTGTGTGTTCACATATATTTCTGTGCGCTGCGCATTTACACAGATGCACTTGAATAGTCTTACTTCTTGGCGCCGTCCACAATTTCCTGGGCCTCTGGAGAAATTTGGAACCACCCTTTTGCAGCCCCCTGAAACCCCACACTGCTGCTCCATCTGACAAGACAGCCTTGGCAAGTCCAGGTTTATTACCAGTTCCCTAGGCTCTAGGAAGCAGGGGCCCTGCTAATTTGCTGCATTCCAGCTGCCAGAGCCCTCCCCTGCTTCTGGCACTTGCTACCCTATGGCTTTCTGATCCTGTCTCGGTAGCTCCTAATTGTCTCTGGCTTCTTGTCCTTCTTTTTCTCTGTGAGTAAAGCTCAGCATGTAGATTGTTTTCTGCTAATCAGTCAGTTAATGTGCCTTCCATTTGTCGGTGGGCTTATATCTGCCCCATTCTTTTAGACTGGGGCAGGTGTATAGGAGAAGGTCCTCATTGTTCTCCTGATCTCTCCGGTGGCTCGCCCCTCCCCCTTCTCTTCTCTTCCTCTCTAAGCTTTTACTGACACAGCAGATTCTTAACTTGCTTCCTTTGATTTTTTTTTTTTTTTTCAAAGTACAAGCAGTTGCTTAACCCCTTGGTGTCAGGTGTGTGTTTATGAAGCCTTTCCCTATTCCTCTCAGGTTTCGTGTTTCCCTTTATCTGACACTAACTTTAAAAGAATTCCCTTTTCATCCCTGAGTGAAGATTGCCTTAGAGTATAGCTATCCCAGCTATACTAGGCAAGCAAGGCAAGCGCCCAGAGGTTGCTTCACCTGGTATTTGGTGTTTCTTTCCATCTGTTATCTACTCCTTATCTGTTATAATGTGAATGATTTTATCTATATTTGTAGTTCTACCAATATCCATGTAAAACATTAGTTGATATTGAGTATGGCAGCCTGGGAGCAGACCTGCATGGTGAGTATTCATAAAATTGAGATTTAAGGGCATACATTCAGACCCTATAGCAGAGTCCTCTCCTCCTCAGGTGGAGACAGGAATGGCGGCTGGTCATCTCAGGCCTGTTCCTCACCAGAATATCAGACTGCTCATAAACTGTTAGGATTTCAGTACATGACGGAGTTTAGGACCTAAGTTGTTCTGAAATGTCTCCCCCATTTCCACCAAAAAAGTCTACTTTTCCTTAAAAGACTATTTTTCGTTTTAAGTCTCATCCCTCTCTGGAGTCTCTCTGGTGCACTTGACGTTTGCTGCGCAGATTTTGGCATCGCAGATTTTGGCACCGCAGCAGGTCATTTTGTATCTTCCTGTGTGTTTGCATCCAGCATGTTTGGTTTCATGCCAAACTGTTTAGTGTGTGCGAGTTACAACCGCGAGGAAATGCTGTATGCCATGTAAATGTAAAGCCCTTCAGGTTTAGGTATCTTTCACCTCTTTGTCTAAATCTGCCAGGAAGTTCTTAGTGCATATAGGAACACCCCAGGGACCTGCAGTTAAAAGATTCTGGCCTTCTTTCTCAGCTAGATGAATCTCTCATTTCAGGTCCCTAAGACCTGAAATGAAGTGAACTCCTGGGGCACAAACAGCCATACTGCTAACAGGGAGATCGGTAAGCTAGCTTTCATCTTTCTCTTCCTTGATGTTCTTACCATTTTCTCACTAAGCCAGGCCCATATCCACGTCACTCAAACACACATGTAGCATGTATAGTTACATGTAATTTTCTTGGTTTTTAAAGTTTTGAATACTTTAAGTTTTTAATTTTATAAACTCTGTAAAATGGATAAATGCATAAAATATATCTAGCACTAAAAGTGTAAAATTTAATATGAAGCTCTGTGGTGGGTTTCATTCTGAATGCCTATTCTGACCTTATAGAAGTCCACTGAGCTGTCTAGAGTTGGGGTCTGTTTAATTCTGGTGCATTTTTTTTTTTTGAGTTTTGAATACCTGACAGACATTATTAATGAGTGCTTAGATATGTGCCAGGCACTCGTGGTTCTAGAGATGAATGAGCTGTGACTATTCTAGGGCCATTGACAATGCTGAGAGGAAGACACATATGCATCCCACAAACAAAGGACAAGGCCTTGAATAAACCATGGCTGCTTCCAGGCTGGGCTTAGCACTCTTCATAGATAAGCTTGCAGTCAATTTATCTTTGTTTTTGTGAAGAGGAAATTGCAGCTAAGCAAAAACAAAGAGAAAGAGAACACTGTGTATCTATCAGAACTGCACTCCTTCCACAGTTCAGATCCATGTACTTCAGCCTCCCACCCAAGGGTAGGTATACACAGCCCCTGTGGATTGTGGGCTGTTTGGGTGACTGAGGCCTTTTAATTAAGTACATGGCAGAAATGAGCTGTCTTCACACATACACAGGCCTCAGATTTGGGGTAGGTTGTTGTAACCCAGGATCTGTGGTCTTAGGATGTATTCCTGGTTTAGTGGCTCAGCAGATTTGTGATTACCATGGTGCAGAGAAGGTCAGCAATTTTCACTGACCCTCGAGGCACTCTCGTTTCTTGAAATAGAGCCTGCCATTTCAGAATATCTAACACTTCAAAAACGGCTTATTGTTAGGGGTACCATGGCAACAAGAGGAGGCTTTCCCCCATTTGTACCAAGTATAAATGGAGGAGGGAGAGGTGTTTGGAGAGCAAACAGCAGCAGTCTGCTCTTTGGCACAAGGGGACATTTAAAGAAAATGGCAGGAGTAACATCTTCCTTTGCAAATTGACGAGACTGCTCTCTCTCTGCCTCTTGTACTGTGAGCAGGCACTGGGGTCAGGGTGGCTATCTTTTCTGAATCATCTTTTCCCTATTTGTTCTTGATGTGAACATTCTTTTCTAGTGATGTGAGACAATATTTGTGCTAATGCCTTGACTATGGGGTATTATTCTGGTTAAAAAAACAAACAAACAAAAAACCCAACAAACCCCAGCTACTTCTGCCGCAAGTCACTCTAAGTCACAATGGTTCCTCGCCCAGCTTCAGCTCCTTATAATACAAGTGACTTAGAGTAGATTAGTGTTTTTCAAGATGGGATGGGCATTAGATCAGCTCAAAAATCAGGTCATAGGTAAAGGTTTCAGAGACCCCACCCAATGCTCCTGAGAGCCATGGGAAACCATTTTGGTGGTTTACATGCATGCAGGCCTCTCTCTCTAGCACTGAGAGCCCCCCCTCCCCATTCCAGTAGCTCTGCCCTCCTGGCTTTTGATCTTATAGATACAAGATCCAGTGACCAGCCTGTACCCAGCTCCCTTTTAGTTCCCTCTTCCACATGCCCATCAGTCTCTTGTTTTGTGACTTCTTTGGTACTAGCAGGGCTGTGGCAAATGCGATCTTTGTAGGTCACTCATCACCGCCACTAGCATATTGCTGAGTAATGGAGGTGCTTTGCAGAATAACACACTGTCTTTGTGCAGAATTTACAGCTTCTTTTCTGGTACTCACATGTATTTCCATGTAGGAGCCTACTCAAGAGCTATGCATCTTGCTGTGTGGATGGAAGACTACAGAAAGGACAGAGCCCAGGGTGATTCGGAGCTGGAGATGCTAGGGTGAAAATCAACAACAATAGATGAGGCTTCAGAAGCATCTTTGTGTCTGTGAATCATGCAGTCCAGCACTTCCTGCTGAGCACAGCACTCTCCCCACCATCCAGAAGAGGAAAAGTCACGCCAGGTGAGGAAGACTAGGCAGCTGATGTCCTGTCTGCATCCTCCTTGGGAAAAAAAGGAAGGAGAAAAGAGAAATGATCAAAGAAAAATAATCTCTTGAGTTTGTAAAATGTAGTTCATTGCTCTAGTCTGATCTGTTCCTTTTCCAAGGGGAGTTATGCTGGCACAGGGCACGCTTAGAAAGCACAACCCTGTTCAAATCAATAGAAAAGAAAGCCTGCTTTGTCAGAAATGAACTTCTCAGTGATCCAGGAGTGCATTCCTGATGAAGACTCGTCAGGTATCCAATTGAAGTGACCGAGGATTTTCACGGGCAGCGGGTTTCCACGGAGACCTACAATCAAATCAACAGTGTAGTGACCTGCCCGGGTGAAGGGTGTGGACTGGGTGGCATGTGATAATGAGAGCCAGGCAGAAGGGGTTCATTCGCTTACGCAGCGAGATGGAAAGCCAGTCAGACAGACCGAGATGCTGTGTCACCTAAAGACCTGCATCAGGAACAGTGTTAGAGTGAACAAGAATTATGTGAAAATATAAAATATGTGTCTGCAACTACATTTACTGAATACTTTTAGCTATACGTAAGTGGTGGATTTCATCACGACAATTTGATGTATATAACCTGTTTTAATCATGCCCTCTCCTTTCACCCTATCTCGTCTTCCCACTTCAGCCGATCCCTTTACTCTTTTCAATTAGTCTCTGTTTAATTTTCATTTTTTTTTGCATGACCTAGTGAGTCTCATTAGAGTTGCTTACTGAAACATAGTGGAGTGTTTTGGTTTTTGGTTTTTGGTTTTGGTTTTGTTTTTACAGAAGCATGGCTACCTCACCAGTGATTAAAACATCGAAGAAAACGTCTCTCTTTACCAATCATTACCTGTATATAAATTCTCAGGGTATCTTGAGCCCTTCCCCGACTCCATGAGATAGGATATTGATAGGCCCAGTTCTGCACAGATCTTGTGTAGATAACAACAGAATTTAAAAGAGTGCAAGGGCCATGTCATAAAAATCTTTGTAAGGATACTATGACATAAGAGTATCATTATCTGTACTTTTTGATGAGGAAATTGTCGACTATGGAGTTTTCTAAGCCAGTCAGTTGGAGATGCAGGATGTAAAGAAAGATCTGTCTGTCTCCACCGCAGTGGTCTCAGCCACTCTATTTCCTAGCATCTTGATTCTGCCTTCCAGTTTTCCTTAGCTGAAATAAAGCATTCCGCATTGTCCTAGTGCTGGTCGTTAACACCATGATACTATCTTCCCAGAAACTCGATATAGGGAAGGAAGGTACTTTGATGGTGGGAATGATTATCATAAATAGCTTAGATACTCATCCCCATTAATCTGCTCAGTTAGAGACGTTCCTCACCAGTCTACATGAACGGACAGGAGGAGTGATAGAAACACCAGATCTGTGGGTGTGGTGAGAGCTTCGGCTCAATGCTTGAAATGAGCTGGCTTTTATTCCTGAGCCCAATGCCCATTAGCCACACCTGACTTTCAGCTTTTTTCATCTGTAACAGACACATCTGTAGTTCACACTTCCTAGGCTTGCCAAAATGATTAAATGAAGGGTATTTAGCCCAGGTCCTAGCATGTAGCAGGCACTCAAGACACATTTCTGAATTGCATTACTGAACCCATGAAGCCAGGCCTTGGTCTATGGTTATTTCTGTGGGGCTGTCATCAGCTCTAAGCTATTCTCTCTGGTGAAAGCTTTTTGGCTCTCACATCCAGTAATAGCCCTTTTTCTTTTCTGAGCTCTCCTACTCTTGAAATATTATGTTTTCACTTATCCACATAACTCTTTTCAAACACTCTATTGTTTTCATTGTTAATGAAATATAAATATATTTTATTATATATTGTAGCACATGAATACTAAATTAAACACACATCTTACCAGCTTCAAAGCCTGTAAAATTATATGAAGCTAAGACTTGCCACCCTCCCATCTCTCTGCCTTTTCAAATGAAGCATTTATGCAGTGTAGAAGGCGTTCCATTTGTCCTTCTTACCTTCCAAAGGTGAATCTTACTGTGCACAGGGCTCTCCAATCTGTTTTTAATTCTTTCATTTGTTTATGTTTTTCCTGAGTTTACAAATACAATGAACATTCTCTCATGTTAATTACTAATTTTCAGACATAGCTCTAGGTTGTCATCAGACTTTTCTATTGAGGCTAATTCTTCAGGGAAGCTTCTTCTGCACATACACATGGGCCACTTTTAGAGGATTATTTTTACAGACTATCCTAAGAAGTACAACTTTTGGGCCAAAGGAGTCACTGTTATAATTAACCATTCTCTCTGTCTGTTTCTGTCTCTCTGTCTGTCTCTCTGTCTCTGTCTCTCTGTCTCTGTTTCTCTGTCTCTCTCTCTCTGTCTCTCTCTCCCTCTCTCTTCCTTTTTGGTTTTTCCAAACAGCTCTCTGTGCAGCTCTGACCATCCTGGAACTCACTCTGTAGACCAAGCTGGACTCAAACTCAGAGAAACACCTGTCTCTGCCTCCCAAGTGCTGGGATTAAAGGCGTGCATCACTACTGCTCAGCTCAGACGATTCTCTTTTAGACAGTTAAATTGAACCGTGTTTTTACTGATTAGCTGAAAATGCTATAATAATAGCCTTTGCTATGACTTTACTTTGGAATATTCTAGTGTTTACTTTTCTCATTTTATTAGTTCTTTGCAAAATTTATACAAACTATATTTTGATCACAATCCCCCCATACTTCTACTTCTTCTCCCAGGTCTGTCTCCTAGTTGTGTCCTACTTTTTCAGTTTCATTAGTTTTAAAATGAAAACCTAATTGCATCACTTACTCTTTCTCTGTCCTCCCTCCAACCTCTCCCATGTTCCTTCCTTCCAACCCTCCCCACATCCCCTTCTTCCCTCTCCCATATCTCTCCCTCACTCCTACTCAAACTCATGGCTTCTTCTTCTTTTAATCATTGTTACACACATATGCGCAAATATATAAATATATCTTGTTGAGTGCATTTAGTGTGCCTTGTGTGTATATGATTTCACAGCTGACCACACTTCCTGATTGAATAACCAATTAGGAAACCCATTCCTGTGAGAAATTCATTCTCTCTCTCTCTCTCTCTCTCTCTCTCTCTCTCTCTCTCACACACACACACACACACACACACACACACACACACACACACACACACACACACATCATTAGTTGCTTGGAATATCCTGGGATTTTCCCTGTGTCTGTTAGCATGTCTATTGATATCATCATTATTTAGGCAGCCGTGTTGTTGAGGTATCTTGGGCGAATCTTTCCTTTCATTTTTAGAAGATAAATTTTCACAACAGACTTTCTATGTCTTTTAAATTAAATCAGAAAGTGTTTGTGTACTCCGTTGATATTCATGCCACAGTTGCACAAGTGGGCATGTCTTGGCAGATTGTTTTAGCTCACAGAACTCACTGCCAGGTAAGACTGGCGACTACTTTTCTCCACTAGTGGCATGCATAGCAACGTCCAGCACTATGAAATCTAGACAGTAGGAATGAAACTTTCAGATGAGTACCAGGTGGTTTCTTCATGTTCTATAATCCAAGTGTGTGATTTCTTCATCAATAGGGTCCTATCATCAAATTCTGGAATATAATCAAAATATTTATAATACCCTTTAAGATATTTATTAGTAAATAATACTAGATATCATAGTACAATGTGCTATAGGCAAAGAGACAGTTGCATGTGATTTCTCCATCATACCTGTCTCCTGGTTATATGACCCATCTTACAGGTGAGAATGTCTTCTGATGTTCCTAGTACACCATTCACTCCTTACCATATTACTTTTATGGTCCCACAGTAGTCCCTCCCCACCACTGATAACAAGCCCATTATAAGTCAAGAATTTCAAAATAAAAGGCGAATTGATATAAACTATTAGTTTTTAATTCAAAATGACCTGAGCTCAACTCTTAGATCTATGACTTGGAGGTTATGACTCAGTCAATCTTTTGGTGTGAAGGGAAACTTCTGAAGTTGTTTAGTGGTATTCACAGTCTCCTTGCATTGAATAGGGGGTAGATAATAACCCATTTTATATATACGAAAGATGAAGCCATAGTGAATTCATATCCACCTTACCTGCTTGAGATCTTGCTTGGTACCAGATTCTCCATAGAACTGTTTATTTGGAAACATCGTTCTTTCTCCAATAAAATGATGATCTAAGACATGTAAAAAGAGGAGACAGGGTAAGCCAGTCAACAAGCCAGGCAAGGGGATCCTTCAGATGAAGACTCCTGAGGAAAAAGACAATTTCGTGGGTAAGACTTCCTCCAGAAAAAGGATTATAAAGTTACTTCAAGGACCATTGGGTCAAAGGGCTCTCTGGGATAGTTAGTCAATTTTGACACTAAGAAATTTGACATATGGAGAATCAAGAATAGGCAGACAGGTTATGGGTCTTTAGAAACTCACATATACTCAATACATCCCTTAGTGTTCTTTTTTTAAACATTAGCTGCAGTTCAATAAGTGGCAGATGCATAGTGGGCACCAAAGGTAAAGCAAGATAGACCCACATGTGGCCTAAGGAGCTCAGGTCCACTGAGCAGGGACCACCAGACAGCAAAAGATGTGTGGCCAAGGAAATGGGCTTTGAATAATTAGCATGAAGCAAGGTCCTCCAGGGACAGGCTAGCATGGTACAGCATGTGATATAAGATAAGAGAAATCCAGGTAGAATAGGTCAAGCTTTGAGGTGACAGAGCCAATGCCTAGTAGAGGATTTCTATCTAGTGGTGTGTAGGTGTCTCTGCTCATTCCAGATGGATCAACCGAAGCTCAGGGGGCACCTCTGAAAGCATGCTTTGTTACCCGTCAGTGCCTTAGCCAACGCCACTGCTCTGTTTAAATAAATAAGCAAATACATACAATAAGTATTTTAAACCAGTGCTCTATGGGTTGAAGGTGAGTTGTCTCCCATAGGCTCATGTCTTTGAACACTTGGCCCGCAGCTGATGGTGCTGTTAGGGAGGGTTGTGGAACTTTTAGGAGTTGAAGCCTTGATAGAGGAATTGGTTCACTGAGAGTGGAGCTTGAGGCTATAACCTGGCCACTTCCTGTTCACACTCTGCTTCCTAAGTCTATATACAAAATGAACAGTCAGCCATTTTGCCTGCCCTAACTTCCACTTTTCTACCTGACATAATGGACCATGTTTCTTTGGAACTGTAAACCAACATGAAACCTTTCTCCCTTAAGTGGCTTTTGTCAGGGCATTCTTTTTTTCACTGCAACAGAACTGTAAGTCAAGGGCTAACCTGCTTGGTTTATGAAGAAGGGTCCCAACATCACTATGTTTTGCTCGTTTTAAGGTCCAATTGCAAGTTTATCTAGGCCTTAGGAGACTCTTCTGTGCAATGGGTGTGAAAATGTCTGTCTAAATGAGATTGAAGGGATCGGAGCATTATAAAATGTGTTTCTCACTGTCCTGTCTCTAGTGTCAGACACATCAAAAGCCTGATGATCCAGAAGTTAAGCAGGGCCCTAGGAGTTCTCCAAACACTCCATGGTGGCTCTGAGCATCCTGAAATCTCAGCAGTGGTGTCTGACAAGTCGTCAGATCTGGTAGGATTTTGTAGAGAGGGATGCATAAAGACCTGGCATGGAATGGGAATGAAGTCTAGATATAGCTATATTTTTTATTAACCTGAATTATTTTGCCTCACAATTTCCTCTTCTTTTTTCTCTCTTCTGCTTATATATCCATTCCTTCTAAAAGTTATTTGTTCTAAAAAACACCCTCTGGGCATTCAGATCATTTAGGCCATCTGCTTTATTGCAGGAGGTGACACACTGCTCTCCAGATGCCACTTGATGGCTTAAGGATTCCCTGTTGCTTCATCTATTACATTCCTATTTAAACATCTCAGTTGACAGCTAGGTACCATACAGGCTGTTTGCTCTTATTCTTTGGTGCTCTTCCCTACTTTCTTGCCTCTTCCGGGCTTGGAATTTCCCCCAGAACCAAGAAGAAACAGAAGGTTTTAGGCAGGACCTGAGTCCTTGAGAAGCTCACAGTCTCCAAATGTCCCATCAAAGACTGGAGTGGTGCAGCAGGAAATGTGCATGTGAGCCACGCTGGGGTTCTCTCTTTAGCTTGTAGATGTAAGAAGAAACTCCCAGTAAATGACCTGCTCCGACAGTCAGAGGGTAGTGTACGGAGTCTGTGTATCCATGTAAGCATCTACCACTGGGAACAGCACCTAAAGAAGGAGAGCCAGGCTTTCCTCACATGGGTAGGTCTGCATGTATGTATCAAGATGAACACCAGCTCAGAGCTACAGTAAGCATCCATGAGGGACCTCTGAATTCATCTCTCAACACTGCAGCTCTAGGAAGCAAGAGGCACGTTTTTAAACCTTAATTTGCTTGAAAAAAGAAAAAAGAAAAACCTTAATTTGAATGATTTTCAGGTTTATTTTCTGTGTCGTGAAATTTCTTAATAAAATAATTATGGTGGTAGAGATGCAGATTTTAGTTATGACCTCAGGCACCACATATAAATAGTCGCCATCAACAAGTAGCCTGGAACAAGACTACTGAACTCATAGACCTGCATGTTGGCTGATCTGGGCTGTACTTAGATGGTTTGGGGATCGGCCTCACTCATGTGTTTGGGGGATCGAATGGAGACAGTTTACTTTCTCAATTTTTATCTTTCTAGAACCAACAGGTTGATATTGCACCCAGCCGGGCAGGCTCTTTTCCTGGCACAGGAGAGAGAAAGTCTTCTCTTGTTTCTTCTCATCTCGTGTCTGGTTGAGGATGGGACTGGAGAGCAAACCAGGGTAGGACAGTGCTTACAGGGAAGGACAAAGAACAGGAGCCGTGGATTTAATCTTGTGGCGTTGAGGCTGTGATGTAATGTAGCCATGCAGGCTAAGTTAGAAACACTCTATCTTCATTTTGAATCCCTAATTTAGAAGTATCCTTGGGTATTATCATTATTTGATAAACACACACACACACACACACACACACACACACACACACACACACACACACACACACATATATGATCGTGGTTTTAGAATTATCCATCAGAGCCTGGTGGGCTCACCAATGTATACACAACAGAAGGCAAAGATTTCTTCTCTCCCAGAATATGTATCCAATAGGTTAGCAGGAAGAGATAGAGGCCATGTTTGCATCTATCTATATCCATGACTGATTATGGACAAGGTTGGTTTTGTGCATGGCCAATGTAGGTAACTGTAGCTAGTGAGAGTGTATGATTTTAATGCCTATGTTGTCCTCAAAGATGTCATTTCACTGACATTCTCCGTCTTCCAGCTCTTGCAAGCTCTCTACACTCCTTTCTTCAATATTCACTGAGCCTCAGAGGAGAGAATTATCGATGTCTTGTTTAGGGTTGAACAGTCAACTGTCACTTATTCTAAGTACCTTATACAGCTCTGTCTCTGTATACATCACCGTTCACTGCAAAGTGAGGTTTCTCTGGTTAGAGCACAGTATTTGTTAGGGCATTTAAACATAAATATTTATAAGTCAGTTCGATGCTATGCCAAGTTTGCTAATCAACAGAAAGCCTCCCACCCCACTCACCATCCAGGGCCTGTGGTCTTTCTTGCTATATATTTTTGACCATGTTTACAATACTAATCGTGGAATGGGCCTCAAAGCCAAGCATAAAGTAGTTGGTCACCCTCAGAACAGTCATGACACTATTGATCCATCCGCATATCTCGCCTGGAAGGTGAGTATCATAGTGAACAAGATCCACCCGCTGGGTATAGCTGTAGATGCCTTTTCTCCCCCAGAAACCGGCAAAGGACCTTTTAACCCCGTGAAAACTAACCAGCAGGGGGGGCATTCCCTGTTCGGTTTCAGTTTCTTCTATCTTTATCTTACAACAGTTTGTGTATCTTCATCAGTAGACTCTCTTTATTCAGTTCTGGTGGGAAGCCAAGAGGAATGACAAGAGTTTGTGTTGTTTCGGGGGCCTCGGGAGCCTCTCTCACCAACAACTCCGATGGCAGTATCCCACACCCCACTCAGGGAGCTTGGTTCAGTAACCCATAGTGTCTAGAAGCAGTGTTATCCAGCTAGGCAGACCATCTCCCTTCAAACTGTTCCTTTCAAATTATCGTTAAAGTCATGTTACAATAGGTAGCCGTGTGGCTTTTCCTTCAGCATTTGTTTGCATTCCCTTCTCGGACGCGTCATTCCACCCCTTCCTAGCCCTTAATGTCCTTAGTATTCCTTTCTATATTCTTATTTTACCAGTGTTCTACCCCCACCCTGCTCTCACAGCAGTCTCTACCCCGTTGTCTTAGTTAGGCTTTCCATTGCTGTGAAGAGACACCATGACCAAGGCAACTCTCATAAAAAGAAACATTTAATTGGGGCTGGCTTACAGTTTCAGAGGATTAGTCCATTATCCTCATGGTGGGAAGCACAGCAGCATCCAGGCAGACATGGTGCTGGAGAAGGAGCTGAGAGTTGTACATCTTGGTCTGCAGGCAACAGAGATGACTGTTTATCACACTGGGTGTAGCTGGAGCTTCTGAGACCCCAAAGCCCCATCTCCACAGTGACACACTTACTGTAACAAGGCCACACCTCCTCCAATAGGCCATACCTCCTAATAGTGCCACTCCCTATGGCCAAACATTCCCACACATGAGTCTATGGAGCCATGCTTATTAAAACCTATCATGGTTTCTTTCTAATTTACTGGCTACCACAGGTACTCCAATTAAACATACAGAACTAAAAATGAAGCTAAGATCCACATATGAGAGAGAACACATGGTGTTTGCCTTTCTAGGTCTGGGTTGCCTCACTCAGCATAATTTTTTTAGTTCTATATGTCTACCAGTAAATTCTGTGATTTTACTTTCTTTATAGCTGAATAAAATTCCACTGCGAATATGTAACATATTTTCATTATCTGCCCATCAGTTGATAGACATTTAGACTCCTCCCACTTCCTAGCTAGTGTGAATAGAGCAACATGAACATAGCCATGCAAACATCTCTGCAGGAGGATATAGAGTCCTTTGGGTGCACGCCCGGGAGTGATATGGCAGAGTCCTATGGTTTCTGGTTTGTGAGAAACATCTAGACTCATCTCCAAGGTGGCTGCACCAGTCAGCGCTCCCACCAGCAGTGCATTCCCCACGTGTGCACCCGCATCTGTTATTTGTATCCTGGATGGCGGCCATTCTGACTGGAGTGAGATGGAATCTTAAAGTGGTTTTACTCTGCGTCTTCCTGATAGCTAAGGATGCTAAACACTTTTTAAAATGTTCACTAGCCATTTGTGTTTCTCGCTTTGAGAATGCTTGGCTTATTTACATAGACTTTTAAAATTTGGGTTGCTTATAAGTACTCTAATACAATCTGTATTTCTTTTAAATTTTGACTATAAGTCTCTCTCTCTCCCTCCCTCCCTCCCTCCCTCTCTCCCTCTTTCTCAGAAAGTAATTGGCTTAGTTTTAAATCACTTATCTTTTAAATTTTTTTCCAGTATCTTACATTAACTTTGGTAGGAAAAGTTATAATCGCAGTGGTGTATTGTGTCATTATCCATTAAAGTAACAATTAGTGTGTTATGTTATGCACCATATGAGCTGTCCGACATACCTTAGTTTTATTTCCAAAACACTCATATGGAGTGTTGATTTAATATTCTCTTTTAATTGTGGAAGATCAGAAGGTTTAGCAAACTAAGGCTGTCCGCTCACAAATGGACTGATTATTCCAGCTCTCAGGCTGAGCTGAGCCACACTCTGAGTTTGTTCACTGAGTTTGTTTCGTTCTGAATCCACCAACCTCTCAGCATCTCCTCATGGAGACATTATTTAACTTGCCGCATGCATTGTGCACTATGACAAATAGTGTCGATAAGGGCGAAAGCAGAAGAGAGCCACAGACCTGCTCTGTTATTTGGATTTAGTAGTAGTCACTGCAGCGAATTTGTGTCATCTTTGGTAAAGGCGAGAGAGAGAGAAAAGTTGATTGCACAACTGGCTAAAATATTTAGGTCTCATATATATAAAAAAAGGACTCTTCAGTTTGTTAGTTTCTATCATGGGCTCCCTAAAAAGTTACCAACCACTGCTACTCAGAGATATCATTTAAAGCACCCTCCTTTTCTCCTTCCTCTTTCCGTTTGCATGGAATCTTCTTTCCAAATAAACTCTGGGAAGTAATTCTATCCTTCCGTCCATTCTTCCCACAAGTGCAGAACAATACCTACGCTGGACACTATGCTAGACTGAGGAAATACAGATGAGCAGCAGCAGCAGCTAAAATCCCACCCTTGGACTCTAGTCTAGGATCTGCTCTGGTTGCAGGAATCAAATGCCCCCATTGGGTTTGTCCCTAATCACCCCACAATGCCAACACCCTGCAAACTCCACAGAGATGGCTGCCCTATAGAATGAAGAGAAGATTCTGGTGTAGATACCTTCCTTAATCCCCATTGCTTCATCTGCTCTTGAAGGATGCTTGGGATTCTTGGGAATCCCATGGTCCCAAAAGATCACACGTTTTGTAAATGCACACACATTTGTGTCTGGGGAATTGTTTAGAACAGAGCTACCCCGAAGGACAAAGCAGACTCTCTGCTTGAACTTCTCTGCAGTTCTCCCTCCCACCTTCCGTCTCTGTCAATCTACCTTCCCCAGTGGTCTCTGAGGCAGCTGCTAGAGTTGTCTTCATAAAATTCCCAATGGCTCCCTGCTGACTTTTTAATACAGCTCAGTCTTTTAAACAAGTGTTCAGGGACCTCATGATCTGCACTTACCCCCCACCTCTTTTTAACGGTCTCGGTTTCCATTGCAGTTATTAGTGTGTGCTGCAGTCTTCCTCAGTCGTCACCTGCGTGATCCCCAGGCAAGCCGCGCGGTCCAACCTCCTCACCTGTGCTTACCCCGGAATGGAATGCCTGTTACATCTCCCACTAATCAAAATCTATGCAACCTTCAAGGCTCAGCTCATTTACGGCTCATCCCTGAAGCCTTTCCCTATCACTCTGCCAGAATTAATTGCTTCCTCCTCCTTCGTGCTCACACAGCCCACCTTTTTCTTCTCCTTAGCACATTTTTTTAATGTTGCTTCATCCAAAGAAACTCTGCTTACGTTTCTGTTTCTGCAGCCCTCTTGGATGTTTCAGAATCAAGGTCATGGGTTCACGGCTGCCGTTGTTGTATCTTCCAGTGCTTTCGTTATAAAACGACCTCCACAAAATATCACACATTACTGGATTACAGTCACATACTAAGTTTCTGCAAGATGAGCTGTGGTCAGTTGCATAGGTAATTTCATCTTTAAAATGTATGCTTGCGACTTGGCATCCGACAGTGCCGTGTTGAGAGCTCATTTCTCTACTTACTGTATAAGCTCTGACGAATGACTTTACTTCTTCGATCCTCATTTTTTCTTGTCTAAACGCAGGCATTACACTTAACTCAGTGAACTGTTATGAAGATAAAAAGCTAAGTGTTTACAAGATGCCTGTCACATCATAGTGAGGAATATGTAATGATCATTATTAACATTTTATTTTAGAAGAAATCAAAGTTTACCTTATTGACTTCTCGCTGTGTGTTAACTTGTCTCCGTACTTCACTGTTTTATTTCATCTCCCAGCCATACCCATCCTATGATGGTTTACCAATGTTATAGATGAAGAAACCAGGAGGTCAGTATCTCAGCTTATGGGCAACCAGGGAGGAGTATGCTTGAATGGGAACCTCGTCCTCAGTCTGGTTGTTGGTTTGTTTTTTGTTTGTTTAATGTGTGCTAGTGTTTTATTTTCATATATGTATGTGTACCATGCATAGTCTTGTTGCCCATGGGACTCAAAAGAGGGCATTAGATCCCCTGGAACTGGAGTTACAGATTGTTATGAGCCACGCTATGGGTGTTAGGAACTGAATTCAGGTCCTCGGCAAGAGCAGCCAGTGCTCTTAACTGCTCAGCTGACTCCAGAGCCAACACATTCTGAACTATTGACACTGTTAGGTGGGTTTGATAATTAAAAAAGGAAATGTTACTATGTTGATGGAATAGAGAAATTGTGTGGTGACACTGTCTCAAATCGGCACAAGCACTGCAGTATGTGCCATGGTATTGATGGTATTGGTGGCAGTGATTTCTTCTGACACACCACTGCACTGACAACCTTTCTGGCTCTCTGCAGAGACTTTATTTATTTTTTCAAGGTTTTTCCTGCTCATTTTCTAAATGATTTACTCAGCTATAATATGTCAAGACAAATTAGGTTATCATTTCCTCCAAACCTTTCCCCAAACTCGAAACAGGTAGAAGTTGAGTTAGATCAGATGACATGGTGCCTTTAAAATATCTAGATTTTAATAATTAATTCTAAACTTCCATTTGGTTTCCTAGGAGTTTCACTGTGGTGAACAAAAATGGTGCCTCTTGCACTATCCAGAGTTTTATTCGCCATCACAGTGATTCCCAGGGTTTGCTGTCTTATCCACCCTGAGACTGACTTCATCTGAACTAGCAATTTTCTATGGTCTAACTAAACACTGTTTTGTGTTATACTTTATTTTGAATAATCCCCAGGTCCAAATCAAAGAAGTATCCAAGCATCTCTCATCTCTGAAACTTTAGGACTTGCATATTCTTGCTTTTCTTTTAATGTGTTTTTTTAATTATTAGTTCTTTGAGAACCATTCATGCTTGATTATATTCACACCCCCACCCCAACTCTTTCCATACCCACTCCTCATCCTTCCAACTCTGTGTCCTTTTCTTTTAAACCAGTCCTGACCAGTTTGTGCTCTCTGACTATTCCTGAATGTGTAGCTTTCTCTAGGAGCATGGTCAACTTACCAAGGACTATACTTTCTGGGAAAACTGACTCCCCCTCTCCCAGCAGCTAACCACTGTCAGTACCTCCATGGCTACTGGTGGGATCTCATGTTCAACTCCCCATCCCAAGCTTGGATTCAGTCTGTCTTAAGCTTGCACAAGCCATGTGGATGCTGTTGCAATGTCTGCGGGCTAATCTGTGCAGCTGCACTGTAGTGCCTAGAAGATAGGGCTTCCTCTGCCTTTACGCTCTTTTTGACACCTCATCTGCAATGATCCCCGAGCCTTAGGAGGAGATGTATATATTACAGTAAATGCAACCATATATATGTTCCATTTAGGGTTGAGTATTGTACAGTCTCTTATTTTCTGTGTCTCGGCCAATGTGGGTCTCTGTGTTAATTACTATGTGTTGATGAGGGCTGAGGGCTGAATTATTTCTTGAGTATATAACTATAAGTTATTAGGGGTAGATTTATTATATGTCCATCTAGCAAAATAATAGTAATAGGCTCTCCACAAGGTCCTATGGCTTCTGTAGCTATACAAACAGAAAGCTGTTGGTTTCCATGATGCTTTCTTGCTATTTAATATTTTCCCTTAAAATATTCAGAAACCTAATATCTACAAGTGAGATTTTTACGGTTGGATTTTTTTTTTTTTTTTTTTACAATACTAACCCCAAAAGCTTTCTTCCTCCAATTATAGATTAGTAAAATATATATGATAATAAAAATGTAAAAAATGTTGCTCAGGTATATTCTTTTATTTTTTATTTTTAAAAATATATTTATTCATTCACTTTATATTTCAATGTTAGCCAACCTCTCCTCTCAATAAACCCTTACACAGATCCTCTCCCAATCCCACCATCCCTTTCTCCTCAGGAAAATGATAGTCTCCCTGGGCCTGAGGGTGTTAGAGGCCCCAGTAAAGGGGGATGTCAAGGTGGGAATATGAGGATGGGTGGGCAGGTGGGTGGGAGGTGGAATTCCCTCATAGAGGCGGGGAGGGGGAGTGGATAGGGGGTTTCCAAAGAGGAGACCTAGAAAAGGGGAAACATTGGAAATGTAAATAAAATATCAAAAAGAAAAGAAAAAAAGAAAAAAAAAAGAGAGAGAGAGTCCCCCTGGATATTATACAAACAAACTCCTGTACATCAAGTCACTGCAAAGCTAGGCATAGCCTCTCCCACTGAGTACAGACAAGGTGGCTCAGTTAGGGGACTAGGATCCAGTGGCAGGCAACAGACTCAGGGGCACTCCCCTGCTCCCCTGGTTGGAGGACCTGCATGAAGACCAAGCTGTACATATGTTACATATGGAGCACTAGGTCTAGCCCATGCTCACTGTTTTGTTGGTGATTCCATCTCTGGGAGCCACCAAGGGTTTGCTTAGTTTTGTTTTTGATAAACTTTATTTTTTTTAAATTTTTTTTTACATTGAAAATAGATTATTTTTGACATAATATTTCTGATTATAGTTTTTTCTTTTCTTTTCTTGTTTTTGTTTTTATTTTTTTCTTCAAAGAGTAGCTTTATTGAGTTCAGCTGAAAACTATCCATTAGATTTAGCAAAATCAAAACAAAAACAAAAACAAAAAGAACAACCAAACAAAAAAACCCAAAGCAACAACAAAAAATGTGTCAGTGATCTTTGAACTAGATCTCAGCTTATTGTGAAAGTTTTTTTCTTCATCTAGTTGTCTGAGGTTAGAATATAATCTGTTAAACATAAAATACTTAAATTTTTTTTTGCTTAATGCATTCTTATGGTAATTACATTCCTGTTGACAAATCGATAACTTTTTACTGATTGATACTCTCTAGTCCAAGGATGGTAAACTTTCAGTTGTCTTTGTGAGTACAGAGTATCAATGGGAAGAGTTGAAGTTATGAATAAGTTTGGTAAGCTTATCTAATTTTTTTAAATTGTGCATAAAATTTTACTAGTAAGCTTATTTCTAGGAATGTATGTTGACAAAAATATGTATGTACTGTGGGATATCTATCACAGTATTATATACAATGGTGAATTATGAGAAACATGTCAAAATTAAATACAGAAGTAAATAATTATAAAATTACTTGTAGACTTTTCTATAATAATTAAAATGCTATTTTCTAGACTAAAACTTTAGAAGCCAATATTATCATCTTATAATTTCACATTATAAATATGATTAAAATAAATTAACTCACTTTGTAAAAAAACATTATGTAATTGAAAATTGTTTCTGACAGATCAACTCTTACAGTTTTATAGGCCATCCATTTTTTCTCCTTTGAAATGGCAAAGGAAAGTTGACTACAGTCAAAATAGCACACAACCTAATCTCATAAGTCACACGTTTAATGTTACTTGCTTTCAGTAGGTTTTGAAAACCTTACTACTGTCACACTCAACTAGAAATAAGTTGACAACTCCTGACTAAATTCAGAGAAAATAAATATTAGTCTTCTAAAATATACCAGACTCACCTCCCTAATGTGACCATAAAATTCAAATACCTCCAATGTTCTCCCTTGAAGATATGTAAGCTTCACTCTGAGCAAAGAGCAACATTCCTTGAGATTCATCAAATACCTATAACACTTGCTGAAGTTACCCCTTAAATATTTCTATTTGACCAGCAAGAAGTGTCCTTAGTTATCTTTTTTGATAACTTTTGGTTGAAGTTGATTTTATTCGATATGAAAATGGCTACTCTAGCTTGTTTGAGACCATTTGCTTGGAAAATTGTTTTCCAACCTTTTACTCTGAGGTACTGTCTGTCTTTGTAACTGAGGTGTATTTCCTGTATGCAGCAAAATGCTGAGTCCTGTTTACATATCCAGTCTCTTAGTCTATGGCTTTTTATTGCAGAATTGAGTCCATTGATGTTAAGAGATATTAAGGAAAAGTGATTGTTGCTTCCTGTTATTTTTATGTTTGTGTGGTTATCTTCTTTTGGGTTTGTTGAAAGAAAATTACATTCTTGCTTTATCTAGGGTGCAGTTTCCCTCCTTATTTTGACGTTTTCCATCTATTATCTACTGTAGGGATGGATTTGTGGAAAGATAATGTGTAAATTTGGTTTTGTCATGGAATATCTTGTTTTCTCAGTCTATGGTAATTGAGAGTTTTGCTGGGTATAGTAGCCTGGGCTGACATTTGTGTTCTCTTAGGGTCTGTATGAGATCTGCCCAGGATCTTCTAGCTTTCATAGTCTCTGGTGAGAAGTCTGGTGTAATTCTGATAGGTCTGCCTTTGTATGTTACTTGACCTTTTCCCCTTCCTGCTTTTAATATTCTTTCTTTCTTTACTGCATTTGGTGTTCGGTTATTCTGTGACAAGAGGAATTTCTTTTCTGGTCCAGTCTATTTGGAGTTCTGTAGGCTTCCTGTATGTTCATGGGCATCTCTTTCTTTAGGTTAGGAAAGTTTTCTTCTATAATTTTGTTGAAGATATTTACTGGCCCATGAAGTTGAGAATCTTTGCTCTCTTCTATATCTATTATCCTTAGGTTTCATCTTCTCATTGTGTCTGGATTTCCTGGATGTTTTGGGTTAGGGGCATTTTGCATTTTGCATTTTCTTTGACTGTTGTGTCAATGTTTTCTATGGTATCTTCACCTGAGATTCTCTCTTCTATCTCTTTTATTCTGTTGGTGATGCTTGCATCTATGACTTCTGATCTCTTTCCTAGGTTTTCTAACTCCCAGGTTGTCTCCTTTTGTGATTTCTTTATTGTTTCTGTTTCCATTTTTAGATCCTGGATGGTTTTCTTCAATTCCTTCACCTGTTTGGTTGTGTTTTCCTGTAATTCTTTAAGGGATTTTTGTGTTTCCTCTTTAAGGACTTCTAGCTGTTTACCTGTGCTCTCCTGTATTTCCTTAAGGGAGTTATTTATGACCTTTTTAAAGTCCTCTATCATCATCATGAGAAGTGATTTTAGATCCGAATCTTGCTTTTCCGGTGTGATGGTGTATCCAGGATTTGCTATGGTGTGAGAATTGGGTTCTGATGATGCCAGGTAACCTTGGTTTCTGTTGCTTATGTTATTGTGCCTGTCTCCTGCCATCTGGTTATCTCTAGTGAGAATCTTTGCTCTCTTCTATATCTATTATCCTTAGGTTTCATCTTCTCATTGTGTCTGGATTTCCTGGATGTTTTGGGTTAGGGGCATTTTGCATTTTGCATTTTCTTTGACTGTTGTGTCAATGTTTTCTATGGTATCTTCACCTGAGATTCTCTCTTCTATCTCTTTTATTCCTGCCCTTCCTTTATCTGACTGGAGCCTGTTCTTCCTGTGATCCTGGTTGTATCAGAACTCCTCAGAGACCAGCTGTCTCTGGGATCCTGTGATTCTGGGATCCTGGGATCCTGAGATCCTGGGTGTGACAGAGTTCCTGGGAGTCAAGCTGCCTCTGCAACCTTGAGATCCTGGTGTGACCAAGCTCCTGTGATCCTGTGATTCTGGGCGTGTTAGAGCACCTGAGCATGGAGCTTTCTCTGAGTGTTGTAGGACTGACTGAGGAGTTTGCACCCAAGGTCTGCTCAGGGCACCAGCCCAGACCAGAAGAGACCATGCTACTCATCCAGCTGGGTTCCTGGGTCTCTGGATCCTGCTGGTCCCAGCTACTCCTAGTGTTGGGACAGATGTTGAGTCCTCCTCACTTCTGATCCTATGATCCTGGGCGTGTTAGAGTGCCTGGGAGTGGAGCTTCCTCTGGGTGGTGTGGGACTAGCTGAGGAGTTCGTGCCCAAGGTCAGCTTACCTCAGGTATAGTCTTAACTGCAGTTTTACTATGTATAAATTTTAACATTTTCATATATAAAAGAACACTTGTAAATTTATATATATGAATAGCATATTAATTTTCTCTCCCCATTTGTAATCTCATTTGAGGATTTTACTTATAAATATTTAATTAATCATTTAAAATTTGTATTCCCCAATTGTAAACATAGTACATTATTTATTTTGCAAAGCTTAAAACAAAGATTGAAGTGAGATTTTATATTGGGAATGTTGAGTCAACTGAATCTTATTTATATCCTCTCCAGTCCTTGAAAATGAAATAATTTAGATATTGATTAATTAGTTAATTAGTTAATTAATTGTGTATGCAAGTGTGCGTGCATACCATACATATACAGAGGTTAAAGGAACTGGTTTTCTCTTTCTACCATGAGTCTCAGGGATCAAACTCAGACATGGTTTACCCACTGAGCCACCTCACCAGACCCTGACTAAGATTTTTAAAGGTACTAACTTGGAAGCACAAAATGAAATTATCTAATTTTCCTATATTTAAAGCAGGAGAGAAAGAGAGAGAGAGAGAGAGAGAGAGAGAGAGAGAGAGAGAGAGAGAGAGAAAGAGAGAGAGAGAGAGAGAGAGAGAGAGAGAGAGAGAGAGAGAGATATCACTGACCAAGCTACATGCCTATGATGAGGGATTCTGATGAAAATAAACAGTTTCACTGGACAGTCCCTAAAGACAGTCAGTATGTCTTTAGGGAAGATACCTCACAGTACTGAATCAGTAAATGAGCTCTCTTGAAGTGACAGAGAGGGGACCGACTACAAGATGCTTTACAGAGACATGAGATCTTTCTCTAGATCCTCCTACTCACTTTACACAACCAAGTGACTACACATCTCCCCCTGACCTGTTTCTCCCTCTAGGAAGAAATATTTTCAAAGTTAGAAGTAGAAGGATATAGAGAAGGCTAAAGGGAGGGGAGAAATAAGTCTAACTTATCAAATGATGGAGCCTTCATTATCATGTCTCCCTCCTCTGAATTTTTTTTTTTTTTTGATATTTTATTTACATTTCCGATGATTCCCCTTTTCTTTAGAAACCCCGTGTCCCCTCCCCCTCCCCGCCTCTGTGAGGGAATTCCTCCTCCCACCTACCCGCCCACCCATTCCCATATTCCCACCTTGACATTCCCTTTTACTGGTGCCCCTAGCACCCTCAGGCCCAAAGTCCTCTCCTT
>CM052711.1:25389653-25413862 GCA_028551405.1 Uromys caudimaculatus | reverse complement strand
GGCGAGGGATCTTTGTCCGGGCGCTGATTAGCTGTGGGGCCCTGTGGCCCAAGCTGAGGTTTCCGGCCGTCGCCGGAAGCTGCTGGCGGTCAGTCTCTGTGGCCTGGTGAGCTGTGGGGCGCGTCCTTGGCCCTCTGCTCCCCTCCTCTGAATTTGCATGTCCTGCTAAATTGTCTCTCTTGTTCTGTTTCTTTCAGGAAGGACAACAGAGAATTCTTCCCTGAATACATACTGACATTCAGGGAGTTCTCAGTAAAGAGTCTGCTCCACCCACATTTATTTTGAATCTCAACAGTTGAGGATCATTTCTGTCATAAAATTAAAGAGGACACAAGATGAACTGTTGGATTTTATTTGAGGAAAGGTTTTCAAAAGTCAGTACTTGGAAACAACGAAGAAACAAAATTCTACAGAAAGCTTATAGTTCTTCAGAGAACAGAAAAAGTTAACAAAATCACACTAGATTCCTAAAAACACTAGTCAAGTGCAGTATACTGTGATCAAAACAAAACCCCCAGAAAAATAATTAGAAATGCATATGCATGTGCATATGGGTGTATTGCTCACAGAGGCCAGAAGAGGGCGCCAGATCTCCTGGATCTAGAATTACAGGCAATTGTGAGCTGTTTCGTGGGTGTTGGGAAGGAAATTCTGTTCTTCTGCAGTATGTACTCTTAACCACTGAATCATCTCTCTAGCCTGCAAAATAAACACTTAAAAAAAAAAAAAAAAAAAAAAAGACTTCCAGAAGAGACAACAGAAGGGGAGGTATAAACAAATGCCACAACAAAAGCAATAATAATGCAAAGGAAGAAGACGGGAGAAAAATCAGTAATTACCACATCACCCCAAGAATAGTGTTCACATTTAATGCAGGTTTTAAAGTTTAGTGTGTTTGCTGTCCAGATTTTACAGCTAGCATTTACACAGCTGTATTCATACAATCAGCTGCTGTATATTTCTTAATCGATTGCCACGAAATAACACTTTCCCATGTTATTTGTTTATAATTTTGATTTTATGTGTTTGGGTGTTTTTCTGGCACATATATCTGTATACTATGTGGGTGCCTGGTGTCCAGGGAGGTTAGAAGAGTAAAGCAGATTCCCTGGGATTGGAGTTACAGATAGTTGTAAACGATCAGGTGGGTGCTGAGAATCAATCCTGAGTCCTCTAGAAGAACAACTACCTCATCGCCCCTCCCTATGTTATATATCATATTAATATCAATATTATTATATTTTTAAGCCCAGAGAGGATCTGGGTTCCAATTTATTTTTACCATTGCCATGTCTGCTTCTTTGTCCCCAGCACTACTCTTAGGATTAGCCTTCAATTCTCAAATGAACCATCGCTCTTCCTCTCCTTCAGCCATGTGATTAGGGGACAGGCACCAGGCTGGGTGAGGGCTCCTACTTATTATACACCCCTCCATGTTTTGGCTACCATACTGTGAAAGGCTGAAGCATAGCTCATCAGAAGTTCCTTGGAGAGAACCTGGGTGAGGTGGGAATGTAATCCTGGAGCTACCATGTGAGCCTGCGCTCTCAGAACAGCCAGCCCCAAAACTTCAAGCATAGAGACATGGAGAGGAGAGGAGGCAGAGAGAGCCAGTGACTGGAAGAGAGGGGACACAGAGGAGAGGATTGAGCCCAACAGCCCTTACACCACTGATTAATCCTTCCCTAGTGTAACTTCAGAAATGAGAGCTAATATTCAAGGTTTTTAGAGCAGATGGTTGATAAACACTGTCAAACTGAACTGACCTAAGTGAGCTACCCCAGAGGAGAATCATCAGTGTATAGTACGAGCTTTAGAAGCTGGCTGACAGAGGGTTGAATTGTGAATTCTAAGATATTTGACAATTAGCATCATATATATGGTGTTTACTTTCATGTTCATTAACCTCTAGCATTTGTTGAGCTCCTGTGTGAGGCATATGGTAAGCCATGGTTTGCAGTTCTGGGTAAATTAATCCCAAGGGCAGATTTTCTCATGGCATTGTTATGATCTGTAAAGTGAGAATTAACTCAAATAACCAACAGGAAGCATCGAGCCCAGACAGTGTTTTTTCTCCTCTTTTTCCTTCGAGACGTAATCTTAACTCTTCCTGCATGGCCAGAACACAGAAGCCCCTTGACTTTTGCACAGACAAATCTGTTTCCTGTTTGTCATTCTAACCTGTTATCCACCATCTCCTGGCCTTTGTACAGCAATTGGTGTGAGATCAGGAATGACGCAAGCCACACAAGACTGGAACCCAGCAGATGCAAAGGTATGCTGTGCTTTACTTAGGAGGAATAAAGTCACAAAGTCACCAACTCTCTTTAGTTTGTACACATAATCCAGTTCTCATTACTGGTAGGTAAGATATTCTCCTCTCTCATCCCCAAACCAAGAAAACTGGTTCTGAAGTTCACACGGAAACTTAGACAAACTGGAGCAACCAGGGGATTTCTGAGAGCAAACATCAGAGAAGACTAATTAGTCTCTTCTGAAGAGCCATGGCATTATACAACTTCAGTAATTAAAACAGTGGGATCTGGGTATCTGAGTGGACAAACAGACCATAAAACAGACTAGAAAGGCTAGAAAAAGATTCAGCTAGGAAACTGTAGATTTAGTAGTGATAGTGTTATCAAAATCCACATTAGACAACACACTATTGGCAAGCTTCTGAACACAGGAGAAGGGCCACAAAGCAGAGTCTGGATTTGTATAAGGCAAAAGCTGCTAATATTGAGTAAAATTGCATATACACCTGACCATCTTCTAGAATTTCATCTGTAGATTAAAATGTACATATGTAAAAATGTTAGCTGTGCAAACGTTATTTATTTTAGTCAATATATAGTAAGATATCCAAGTGTCTGGCTATAGGGGCCTGGGTAAACTGTGGTCTAACTGCACATTAGAATGCTAATCAGTTTCAACAATACACAGGAAGTGGCTTTGAGACAGTGAGGCAGCAGCAACACTGAGCTCAGTGGGCAAAGTGCTTGCATCAAAAGCATAAGGACCTGAGTCCAATCTCCAGAATCCATGTGAGAAAGCCAGGCATGTGGCACATGTGTATTACCCAAGCTTGGAGAAGCAGAGACAGGAAGATCCCTGAGGTTGGCTTGCCAGCAAGCCTAGCCACTCTGGAAGAGTTCTAGGTCAGTGAGAGACCCTTCAAACAAAGAAAGCAACAAAGTAGACAAAGCTTCCTGTGGAATGACCTAAGGTTGTCCTCTAGCCTTCACATGTGCCTGCACACACAAGCACACATGCATACACATGTGCATACATGTAACTATATGAACAGGTATACGCACATACACAGAGACACACACAGGAGGACACACACACACACACACACACACACACACACGCACACCTGCCAGGCATGGTGGTGCATGCCTCTAATCCCACACTAGGAACAGTGAGGTAGGAGGATCAAGATCAGAGTGTCAGCTACTTATTTTGGTCAAAGCCAGCCTGGGTTGACACAAAAAGCAAAAATCTCAGAAACAAAAATTTAAGCAAACAAACGAAAACAGGTGACAAGATTGAATACTGTGTAATCCGCTTGTAGAGCAAAGGGAAGTTTTGGATATGTTCATCGTTGCTGCTATCTGTGTGAAGAAACCCTGCAGAACTGCAGAGAGAGGTCACCTGTGAGGAATGGGGTCTCTTAGGTGGAGATGGAAGATGAAACCAAAACTCATCAATGTACACTTCTCATATGTCAGTTCTGTTATTTTTAATGACGGTTTCTATTACTCTCTCAAATAAAGCAGAAAGGGCTAAAGACCTTTGGTGAGCACATACTATGTGTAAGAAACGTACTAACCTTGTAAACATCATCTCACTTAATCCCCACAAGAGTCCTATGAGGTTTTAGTTTAATCTCTGTTTTATGGATGAGAAAAACAATTATGTAACTCACTTAAGTAAATTTGTTCATCCCCTGTCAATCTCTGTCTCTCATTTCTTTCATGACCCAAGCTCAATCCCAACTTCCTGCCAGTCTGCAGGAACTATTTCCATCTATCGCTAGTTAGTTATCTCTCTGACTGTCTTCAGCAATTAAATACTTACTTTATGGCACTTTTACAAATAGTAACATCCTTCTGGCCGTTGGCCTGGGCTAGCTCCAGACCTCTGAGTGAACATTATGAATCGGATTGTACACACGTACTCACTCCATATTTACCTCTTTGCCTCCAGAGCTGCCAGTCATCCTTACGTACTTAAGTACTTAATCACGGAATATAAAAATAACATTTGTGAAGGTTCTTGGAGCTTACGTAATTTCTAATTAAATTGAATTTATCCAATGGGGTCAGGTAGGTTTTCTTCTCAATTTGTACCAAAGGAAATGAGATTCAGAAACGTTAAGACTAGCTAGGGTCTGTACTAGGATCTTTGACTAGAAGATAAGGGTTCTTTCTGTCACATTACAGATATCTCTAGATGGTTTCTTCCCAACTCTCTAGTTGTACCACATGCGTTCCAATAAAATGTCTGACTTGATTATTCTAGAAATGAGGACATGGCAGTAATTTATGTTTCATTTTAGGGAACAGCCAAATATTTTACAAAGTAACTGTAACATCTGACATTCCCACCAGAAACAAGGGAGGGCTCTGGTTAACAGCTGTCACTCTCTTTTATACTGCTACAATGTATATGATGAGACCTGGGTGAAAAATGACAACCAGGTATAGCTTTAGTCTCAGTTTTCCTGATAAATAAAGCTGAGAATGTTAAAAACCTGGTCCGTATCTAGCGGCATAAGCCAGCACCTGGAGGCTTGATAGCGATCTCGAATTTCAGGTCTCACCTCAGACCCCAAGGTGATTAACACCACTCTAAAATCCTGCTCCCTGGCAATTCCCTATGATTTTAGGATCTAGAATCTCTCTATCTCAGAGACCCAAGCATGGGCTTGCCTCGTTCTCTTCCCTCAGATTATCTGGAGCACCTATTAAATTTCTCTAAACCATGTTTCAGGATTATTTGGTCCATGGGATGAGAGGTTGGTACTATTTGAAAGGATCCTTTGGGGATTAAATATGAATAGCCACATAAAAGGATAAAGTTTAAAGTGTCCAGTTGGATGGTCAATACATCGCTCCTTGCCAGAAGACTTGTTCTTAACTTTGTGCTGACAGAGCTGGGATATTCTGTTCTGGTAGCTCCTAGCACCTCAGAAGAATGGAATCCCAGGCTGCTGTGTGACAGTTTCTAGCTAGCCTAACTCAAATTCCTTGTGGAGGACGTCACCTTTACCTGACTTGGCGTCTCTGTGACCATGTTTGGTGCCTTTTTGTTTACGAATTCCAAAGGCTGTTGTGGTATAAGTCAACTTGATAGCGTATGTATTTTGTTAAAAAAAAATAGCTTATATGTCTGATATTTGTGTTTTGCTTAAAGTATGGGAGATGTTTCAAATTATAAAGCCAGAGATTATTTCCCAATGGAAGAATTACAGAAATGTTGTAAATTAATACAATTAATTATATTTTCCTAAACCTTTTGTAGCATTAGATAATTCTTTATTCCTAAACTTTTACATTATTTTAAATATGTCTATTAGTTTTCCTAATTGAGAATGAAGAGTATTTGTGTGGAGGGGGTGTAGAGAGAGCACTAGGCAGTTGAGAGCCCTTGCTGCTCTTGTGGAGGACCAGACTTCTGTTCCTAACACCCACACCGGGCAACTCACAACCACATGTAACTCCAGCTCAGTGGGATCCAACACCACTCTGGCCTCACTGGGCACCTGTGTAGATATTTCAGACACACACTCACACTAATAAATAAAAATTAATACTAAGAAGAGCGCAACAGCCAGAGAGGGTGGAGGACATGAGGAGAGAAAGTATCAACGGAGCAAAGCTTATATGAACTCACAGAGACTGACACAGCAAGCATGGGGCCAGCTTGGGTCTGCACTAGGTCCTCTGTGCTCATATCATGGCTTTCAGTTGAGAATTTTTATGGGACTCCTGAACGTGTGAACAAGTGGGTCTCTGATTCTTGTGCCTGCTTTTGGGGCTCTTCTCCTTGCCCAACTTCAAGATGATGGTTTTTGTTTTAGTAGTTATAATATTTAGTTATAATATTAGAAATTAATATTATTAAATATTATTAATACTTATGATAATAAGTTTAGTTATGATATCTTATTTTGTCATGTTTGAGTGATATCTCTTAAAATTTTTATTCTTTTCTCATACGTTCCATCCCAACCATAGTTTGCCCTCCCTCCACCCCTCCCACTTGTGTGCTCCCCAACTCCCCTCCCCTTCAGATCCCTTCCTCATCCTCCACTTCCTTTCAGAAAAGAGCAAGCCTCCTAGGGATATCAAATGAACACAGCATACATAACAGAGACAGGGGGGGATAGTCTTGAACTCGGGTACAGGAGACAACTTCCTGAACAGAACACCAATAAAGCAGGTCCTAAGATCAACAACGTATTAATAAATAAGAGCTCATGAAACTGGAAAGTTTCTTTAAGGCAAATGACACCATCAGTAGGACAAAATGGAAGCCTGTTCTAATCTATTGAGAAACAGAAAGGGAGTGGATCTGGAGGACCACGAATCTGGGGACAAACTGGGAGGAGTTGAGGAAGGGGAAACTGTAACCAGGAATCTATTTTCAGTAAAACTGGGGGAAAAAAGAGTACTCTTTTAAAAAAAGAGAGGATTTTTATTTTTGAAAAATCTGGGAAATTCAGAGAAGTTTTATGGAGAACTAAAAAAAAAAATAAACCCTAACACTTTACATTTTTCTTTTGACTTTTCCCACTTTCTTTTTCTTTTGGGGGATGTTCTTGCTTGCTTCTCTTTGCAGCTTACAGTAGGGAGACTTATTTGAAGATGTCACATTTCATCATGACAAGACAGACGCTCACAGTTCAACGGGATGAGTCAGCTAAAGCGATAGGGAAAAGACACAAATAGACACAGTCTTGGGTCCTCCCCAGAGTGTCTACTGCTTGCCTCTGACTGAGACCACAGCGTGCCCTGAATCCCACAGGATCCCAGACCTTCTGCACTGACCTGTGGTGCCTGCAGCTCAGCTGACACAGCTGCCGGGTGGGGCTGGAGGTGTTTGCTGTGCCCATCCTGCTCACCAGAAGGACAGTACGCCCTCAGGCTCAGTCTATTTCCTTAGCCTACAATGTATATGACGCATAGTCGCCTTTCCAGCATATGGGCAAATGCAAGGGACTTGATAATTGGTGCCAGGCAGCCCTGGGCTCAAACAACTCTCACTTACTTGGTAGCTTTATGATCAGACTTATTATAGCACTCACCTTCTCTGAGTCTTAGTTTTCTTAGCTGTAGAGTGGGTCTACTAAAACCTACTCTGTAGGGTCAATATAAGGACCGGAGATTATAGGTGATCATTATCTGCAGATTAACAGGCCCTTGATAAGTTATTGATAAAACTGTCATTGTCTGTTTAGTCATCATCTCTGCATGCTTCTGTCATGACAGCTTTGAACTTTGTTCTATTCTATCTCTCATCTAAGAGAATGTCTTCTGGAATCCCAGAACTAGCTGCACACAATCCCACTTATGCTCTAAGATTCCAAAGGTATATGTATATGTGTGTGTGTGTATATATATATACATATATATATATATGTATATATTCATATTTTCTCTTTCTTTCTCTCTTTCTCATTCTTTCTTGCCACTGGTAAAAAGATTCAAGGGAAGGCTCAAACCTGGACTCTGTCCTTTGGGAGCTTCTGATCTCCTTGAGGAGACAAGACATGGACAGAAGATGCAAGTAGAGAATAGTAAGAGCAAGCGAGGGTGCTCAACTGTGCTGAGCATCATGTTCTGCGCCTTTTCCTGCTTCTGAATTCTGTTCTTGCTTCATTAACCGGTGCTGTCAGACTGCTGACTCATGTTCCGACTCTGGACCTATGAGACAATGCCATTCCTCTGCTGTAGCTGTGACCAAGTCAGATGCCTCTATTGTGTAGAATATTTTTATGCCCCATTTGGGCAGTTGTCCCTGTCTATCTTCCATAGGACTTGTCTCCATCACAGATCACTCTGGTGTCACATGATTATTTTCTACACTGGCCTCCTTGTAGCAAGCATGATAGCTTAACATGGCTTCCTCCCAGAGATAGCTAAGATAAAGCTATCTAAACACCCATCCTTTTTTGCCGTGTCTGATACTGTATACTTCTCTCAGTACTTGAATTCATACCCCGACTGTCCTGGGAGTGACGGGAGGGATACAGGTAGATGACCATGGAGAGATCCCTTCTATTCCTAAGCCTTTAGTTTTTTTCCAAGGGTAAAGAAGCTCAGTGAGAATTTGGATGTGCCGTGGTCTGATGACAGGCTCTAGTCATGATATGACCTTACCAACAGGCAATGTGCTCGAGAGTGAGCAGCTACGAGACAAGGCATACAGCATAGCTGTCTCCCCTCTCTCCCTCATTAGACAGGCATGTCTGTGGAACTGTGAATTTCTCCTGAAAATACTAGTAGGACCATCATCTTCCAAGTCCTCACCTCATGATGGACTATGACATAGACCCATTAGACTAGAGGGATAAACCACTAGGCAAGAAAGACTGTGTTTAGCAGGAAAACAGTTTAGTTTCCTGGTTGTGCTAGGAGCAGAAGGACAGCTGGACAGCTGGACAGTTGCAGCCAAGGAAATCAAGTCCTCCTGAGGCAATGGCATATGGTGGAAGTTTCAGGAGCTGTCCTGACTCCTGACGGAGAGGAAAGGTAAGCCATCCTCAGAGGTGTAAATGAGAAGTCACATGAAGCTACATCTGCCTGGGGTGTGTGCATGAGCACCAAGTAAGGGCTTAGGAGTGGAGGAGACGTGATAAGACCACCTCAGCGACCGTGCAGATAAGAGAACTGGCTTAGAGGCCAGATGACTGGGAGAGGCCTGAGAAAAGAAGCCTGGTTTCCTGTTGTTTCTGCCATTTGTACTGCAATGTTCTGTATCCGCTGAGACTATCAGATGTGGGTTGGTTAGCTAACCTTACTTGAGATGGACGTTTACTCAGGTATACCCGAGATGCATATTTTTATATTCAAATAGGTGCTTTTATGGTAGTGGGAAAGTATCAAAAAACGTGTAGGCTACTATTACCACATCTTAACCTAGTAGACATCCACTAATAGTTACTTGAAACTTGAAAATAAATATTAAACGCAACAAAACCAAAATTCTCGTTATCCTTCTTGATTATTATTTCTTGATGGAGGTGGAAGTGACTGGGTCTACTTTGTAGGTGGAGTTACCTAATGATAGACAGTTCTAGCCAGGGACTGTGTTGACTGAGCCAGATAGAAAGCTTCCTCTATGAGTGAACACCATGACTGGAAGAAGGAATGGCTGCTGCAGCCAATCAGGGAGCTTAACAGATTGCCAATTTGTGGCAGAGGTTTTTGTTTTCTGTGTTTTTTGTTTTTGTTTTTGCTGTTGTTTGCTTGCTTGCTTTTTAAGCCATGGAAGGAAGTGATCACACAAAGGAGCTTGCGTCCTGAAATGAGTCACCATTCCACCAGTTGTCTTCCTCACAGGCCCACGGATAGTGCCACAATCAAATGCTCTAGCTCCTAAGACAGCCATGATCAGAGATCTACTCCGAGGGAAAACACCAAGCTCGTAAGGAAGCTCGGATCTGCCCTCATAATAATTGGCATTTTGTTTAGTAATAATTGAACTTCCCAAAGCTGTGTTAGTTACCATGGGACACTTTACCTCTTTGAGCACTGGTCAAACACGTTTTGATTACTTCACAGTTATATCTTATCTCCTAAAATTTCCAAATGCTTTTGAATTATCTCATCATAGCCGTGCAAGAGTCTTCTGAGAAGATACTGACATAGAGTTCCACATTGAAGAAGTGACAGAGAAAGAGTCTTGCTGGGATCTGAGGATGTGAAATATGGCTCGATTTCAGTTAGGGTCTTGGGCAGCTGTCACACTGTGGGCTAGAAACATTTGGTACTTAGGAGCCTTCCATGATAGGCCAAGAGAGGTTAAGTGACTGTTTCAAGACCACACAACCGTCACACAGCAAATCCAGAGTGCCACGCCGGGGGTCCAGGCTCCTCTCCAGCCCATGTCAATAGCCCATCAGCATCCTTACATGAGGGCTGTTGGAAACACAGACCACCAGGTCTGCTCCAGAGCACTGGGTCAGAGAAAGAAGGTAAAGGGATACGTGCCAGAACCTGCATGCATTTTAACAAGTTCTCTGGTGACCACATGCTGTCAGAAGTGTAGTCCCAGCAGGCATCACCCAGGAGCGCCTAGAACTGCAGCCACTCTGGCCTGCCAGATTAGAATCTGCATTTTAACAAGATCTCCAGATGATTTGTATGCAAATTAAAATTTTAGAAGGCTCCTCTACACCGCAGCTATCAGTTTGCAGAATTCTTTATTTCATCCTACAGAGACTGGAGAGAATGGTCTCGCTAAGTTCATTACCAGGCACTTTGTATTACAGTAGAAATTCCCCTGAACAATTTTAGGTACTTAATTTATTCTTCCAATGATCTTACAGGAGAGATACTAACACTATTCCCATTTTAAAGTTCAGGAGGTACCAAGGACAAGACATGTTGGCAACTTGGCACAAGTAGAACAGATTCAGGGTATGAGGCTGGACAGGCCACTCTCGAAGACCACACTACCACCTACTAGGCTGCACGTTTAGAAGCCCTGGTTGTCACTCATTCAGTGGGGGATGTAGATGGAAAGGTAAAGTGATGTAGAGCAAGAGAGGTTACAGTGAGTCTATGGCCTGGGTCAGGAGAACTAGTGTACTTATCCACTAGAGGTCAGTAGTCTGGGGGTTGATGGACCATCTGCAGCAGCTCCGAATGCTACAGATGACCGCCATTTCTGCTTCTGAGCCTCTTTCCTTATAAATCAGAAATAATAGTAACTTATGAGGGTAAAACAGCATTCCATTGGCAGCTGGGCTAGAAAGGGGGTCACTGAGAACTGAGAGGGAAATTACAGTCTTTCACAATGCCTGGGCTATAATTTGACAGCATAAGCTGCATCAAATCAAAACTATGATGTTCACAAGATATACTTGGATTTTTTCACACCAGACGGCCCAGACTTCTGATGTTTGAGATGAAAGTACACATGGGCTGGATTTGACAGAGACCAGTTGTGAGATTCTTCCAGTAAGCCCCCAGGTCATTCCTGCCCAGCCTATCAATGGCTAACCCCAATTCTTGAACTCCAGATGGGCCTGTTTTCTAACTCTTCACTTTGGAGGTCCCTCACAGCTCTTGCGATGGCCTACCTGTTATTCAGTATGGGTGTATTCTCAGGGGCTGGACCACTGGGTCCAGACAAAGCCGTAATCTCCCACTTACTGACCTCACAGACTTGCTATAAATACGGACTGTAAATAACACAGAGAGCCTTGTACAAATGTGAGTTTTAAAATTTATTGTCACTTTCCTATAGTTCTGAATCTTCCTCCTAAAGGCATTGAGACTTACAAGAAGAGACATATTTATCTTTGTGCCATCCATGTGTAGAATAGTCCCTGGTGCATAGACACTCAGTGACTGCTAATAGATAAAAAGTCAGAAGCAGCCCAAACTCCAAACAAACCAGTCAGTTCTCCTTTCTCCAGATCTAACCTTGGGACTCCCTCAAGTGGAATAAACATGAAGGTTCCCTCAAATGGAATAAACGAGCAGTCAAGGGGTTGTGAAGGGGCGGCCATCACCTGGGCACACTGTCATAACACTCTGTAACAGTTGTGGGCAACCTCTTAACAGTGTCCTGGACTTGTTAGTGGAAATATATTCCCTTTACCCAGAAAATCCACCCTGAAGCAGTAACCACACGCTAAGCAGTAGCAAGCTTTATGCCCCGTGGAGCTGGCGCACATCACTCTATTAGCTGGGCGTCACTTGTAATCACACACCATGTTTAACACGGTGATTTACTTAGGTGCTTTTGTAATAGACTTGCACCAAGCAGAAGTCAAGGTGCCTGGAACACAGTGACTGCACTGAACATCCGTTCCCAATGCCTTTCAGCTCTGCAGGCTCCATCTATAACTAAAAAATCTCCAGGGATGCCTTTGTTAAGCAGGAAGCTGCAGACAATTCCTTGTACCAGAGAAGGCAGACCTGTTTGGTGTTGTGTGGCTTCACTTTTCTCTTCTGGGGTGGCAGTGCATGGCCTTTTTTGTCTTCCTTTCTTCCTTGGTCTCAGTTTCTAGCTGTCATGGCTTCTGAGAGATGTCCCATGGGGGAGATGTCTGGTATAGGAAGGAAGTAGATAAATATCATTTGCAGATAGTAAAGTAGAAGCCTTAGGAAACAGGCCCTACAAGTTGGAATGTGGACCAGTGCTTCCTGCAAGCCTACTGTGTGCTGGGGTCAGCCCAAGGAAGTTCATCACCATTCCTAAGGGCAGAAATGAAGACAAAGAAAGTACCACAATAGCTTATACTCCCACTTCCAGCAGCCAGGGAGACAACGGTCCTCGAAACAAAACAAAGGCAAAATGCATCGTGGGTTTAGTTACTATGGTGGCAGCTCCTTTCTGGTCAGGAAAGATTGGAGGCTTGCCGATGGCTCCTCTGCGATTCTCAGTGTCTTCCTGGACCCGGAACCTGCTCTTACACTGGACGGGATGCAGTTGACTTACTGACTTAAGGTGAGAAAACCAGTTATCTTTTTTAAAGCCATTCTGCCCACTCCTGCACATTGAGGTCTCCCCAGAACATACCCCACATTTCCTATCTCTGTTTCAGTTCATTCCCTCCAGGCATCACGCATGCCTGTGTCGGACTTCTCCATGAGACTCTAAGCATTTCTCAAATAGTGTTCCCTTCTCTTCCACCATAGCTCAGAGCTTAGAGTGGCGTTTGATCCCTTGATCTGTAACAACCTCAGGAGAGAAACGCACATTTTGGAGAAATCCATGTGCCACACTTCCTACAGATGCAAGATTTATTATCACCCTTACCCTGAGCTTCTGAGGTTCCCTTTCACAACAGAGGTGGGAGAAGGTCATTGTAGCTCTTCTGAGGTGAATGACCTCTCTGAAGCACCTGCTGTCTCTCTCTCTGGAGGAACAGCTTGCGAGGTTCCTTTAGAACCCTGGGCAGCATCTCCTGGATGCTGCTTCCCAGTTGTACAGCTGGCCTGGTTTCCCCTGGATTGTTATTCTTTGCTTGGCTAGGTGAAGGCATTTTGTCAGGATGTGTAATTATCCATCTTTGAGGACCTGTGACTTACTTGGCTTTTGTCATCTTTCCTTCCCCGTGCTCCTAGGATAGGATCAAGGAGGTAGTGGGAACAACTGAGTCTGCCTTAGAATTCAAATGTTCTGTGTGGTTAGGGAAGGGGTCTAGAGAGAGACTTCCTTAGGCAACAACAGACTCAGGCAGTTAGTTAATACTTTATTCTTCCACACCCATTCAAAGCATCAACTTTACATGTCAACTGACCATATAAAGTTGGGTGTGAGGAGGAGACTGCCAGGGACTGCAGAGCCAGACTGCTCAAGTTCAAATCTCACCTATGCCAATTTGTAAACTGTGTAATCTTGGGTATATTAGATTCCTGGTACTTCAGTTTTCATGTGTCTGAAATAAGAGTTATGATGAATATTTTCTATTATTGTAAAAGTTAAGTGGGTCCATCCATGTAAGGTGCCCAGATAAGCACTGGCCCCCTAGTGGGTTCTCACTATTAGCTATCCCTCCCCTTAAAATGAGCAAACCCATAGTCTTAAATATTTAGCATTTCTCTGTGATGAGAACATTCAAATATCCTGTTTCCTTAGTCATTTTAAAATTTACAACCTTTAACCTTTCTGTACGTGACAAAGCACTAGAACTTGTTTTCATCAGCTCATTGAAGCTCTGTGACTACCACTGTATTCTCACGCTCAGTGGACGAGATTAGCATTTCTAGACTCCGCATCCAAGTGAGATTATGTGGTATTAGTGTTTCTGTGCCTGGCTTATTTCACTTAACATGGTCTTCACACTCATCCGTGTTGTCATAAATGACAGGAGTTCTTCTTTCTATGACTGAATTATATATATTCAATCGAACCAGACGTTTCTCAGTGGACAGAGGTCAACGCCAAGAAGAATGTGTTTTCTTCTTATTGGAGTGCTGAATCTTTCAGGCAGGGGAGCTCTACCTGTTTTAGAAAGGGCATATGAAACCCAGAATTCATCTGGATGTTGCTTCCTCCTCCTCCTCTTCCTCCTCCTCCTCCTCCTCCTCCTCTTCCTCCTCTTCCTCCTCCTCCTCATGCTGGTGCTCAATTCTTGGGCCTATTGTATACAAGGCAACAGCTCTATCAAAAGCCCTACTTTGCTTTTCTGGTGCTTTAGTGTTGGCTGTGGGTGATGTTACAAGGTCCCTGGCCTTGGCTGGGTTAATGCCCTGAAACAATTTGAGCCATGCTGCTGATAAATGTGGAGAAATCTGAGAGAATGAGAGCTGATGGCAGGTAAGTTTATGAAAATCTCAAATTCAAACATGAATGTCATCTTCCTGATTGTAAGTTCAAACTTCCTAGTTAACTTCCTTTTCTACTGAAGAAGAGACAGCAGATGAAAGCTATATATTTTGTAGATTGATGACAAATGTTTAAAGAGATAACAGTGTAAGATATGCCATATTTTTACTATAGGGGACATAACTTTTCCTCTGACTCATACATACTTTAGTACCTTGCAGTCAATGAGAAAACATGCTGTAAGAAATTCCATTTTCATGCAGTTAATTGAATCTTGGATAAACTCTAGCTTATCCTATCATTTGTAGCATTGTCAAGATGTATGGAGTTCTTGCTGCAAGTAGGATGCTGTGACACATGATAAGGTAATTTGAGGTAAATGAAACTGTGAGACCATGTAAAGGACAGCTCAATTGGAAGGAACACTGATCAACGGTGTGAAGACAGAAAGTACAGGATGCAGTGAAGGATGTGGTTGGAGCTAGAGGCTTCTACAGGAAGTAATAACAAATACTTCACCATCCCACACACCATTTACTGGGCATTTAACACCCATTAGACATTGTGCTAACTTCTTGGTAAGATGAAAATCTGATACTTTCTCAAAAACCCTGAGAAGAGGTACTACTATTAGTCCCATTTCTCAGATGGAGATATTGAGGCACAAAGAGGATTAATGTATTGTCAAGGCTTGTGTCCAGGCATCTGACTCCAGAGCCTGAACAAAACATTAGAGTGGAAATGTGTAAGAAAGCCCCTGAGCTCATTATTAAGATATTTAAGTGGCCACTTTCCTGAGCTGGGAAACACCTGTCTTTTCCTACCTCCATTTTAAAAAAAATCTTCTTGGGAATACTTTTATATAAAGAAGGGCAGATTAGGGCTGAAGACTATTCTGCCGATAATGAACTGTCCGACTTTGGACTGGCCACTTAGCCTACCCAAGCTGAAATGTTCTCAACTATAAAAATAGGATATAATAATTCCAGGGTCATTGTCACCGGGGTCAAGTTGGATATCATTTATAAACTTTACAGGGTGGAATCTGAAGCCTTTCACAGCAGCAAACTGGTTCCAAATAGTCTCTTCACAAAGGTTATCAGTTCCAATTATCTACAATAAGCGGTTATCCTTGAATAATGGTTTGCTCATCTGTCTCCTGTCTGCAAATGAGTGCTTCAAGGCTAGCCATGACATCTCTTTGTACCTTACTGTTCTAACAATAGCACAGTTCTTGCCAAAGTTTTAATGACTCCAGGACCCATTCTCAGCAGGACAGAGCTGGGGATATCACCAATTTCATCCACTCACTAGGATATAAGCTTATAGATGAGAAATCAGCGAGAAGAGGTGACTTGTTGAGGGGCCAAGCGAGGTGTGATAATAGGTCAGAGGCAATGTAGACAAAAAGAGGCCCCATACTACAGCAAGAAATGCATGGTGAATAAATGTCCCTTAGAAGAAATGCCAAGCAGGAATGTCCTGAGGATGTCCCACTGGCCCTGGCCTGTCTATGCCTGCATGCCCCTGTCTGTTTTTACCTTGCTTCTACTCTCCCCTACAGTAGGATGTTGATATGGCTTGAGAATTCCTCAGGGATTCATTTAAAAGTCTCTATATACTTCATCTTCCTTGTTTGAAAAAAAGATAGTAAGATTGTGTCTGCATGTGATGTGTTCTAAAATATGAATTATAATGACTGCTCACTAGTTCTCTATTCTAAGGCAGTAACTAGGCTAGCTCATTTACATAAATTCTCCCTAGTTTTCACACAGACCCAAAAGACGACATCATCATCATCATCATCATTATTATTATTATTATTATTATTATTATTATTATTATTATTATTATGCTTTGTTGCTGAGGAAGCTCCTGAACCAGTGACCTGGTTGGTAAGTGATGCAGTCCAGACTCTAAAGCAGTTCCACACACCTTGGTGTTGTAGCTAGAAAATTTTGTTCCTGCTTGTGTGGTATAAAATCGACCATATCACTGGCCTTTCAATAACTTGTCTATAAGTAAGATATAAAGAACAGAGAACACAATCACGCCTTCTCTGCTTTATCACACAGATAATTATGAGGCCAAACAAAATGAAGTAGTTTACAAGTTTGTTTTATGTTGCTGTAACAAAATTCCTGACACGTCTTTATGAAGAAATAAGATCTCTTTAGCTTGCAGATTTGGAGGTTCAGGGTGTAATGATTATAGAGGCCCAGCTTTGCTGAGGATATCATGACAAGTGGCCTCACAGTGGCAAAAGGGCAATTAGAGAGAATCGAGAGAATTGTTACATGAAGAGATATTGAGCCAGGATCCAAGAAAGGGCTGGTATTTCCCTTTTAATAATAATTCTTCTTTTAGTAATTACCTGTTGTCTTATGAGAACTATGTTAATCCTTTTAAATGGAAGCTTCTCTAATAATCTGATGCCCTTCCTACTTCCCCCAACTTCCTCTTCTTCCAGAGTGGACTCAACTTCCAAAACCCTAGCCTATGGGGACACACTGGAGCCATATCTAACCACAGCAGACAGTGAATGTGATAATATTCTTTTAAATCAGGCATCCCTCTGTGCAGGTCAGTGCCACTCAGACATTGGGTGTTGTTTCATTAGCATCCCCTGTGGGCTCTGTCCTCAGGGTTAGACTTTGGATGGAAGTGCTTTGCCCAGGCCGTCATTCTTGGGAAATTCTGCTCCTGATTCGGAGTCGTATCAGCGAAGCTTTCATTTCCTTCCTCACCCATTTTCCCATCTAGCAAATGAAGATGAAGAGGGCAACTTGCCCTTGAGATCCCGGAAGAGAAGTGCAGTCTAATACAAAGCATCATTTAGGGGAAACTATTCATCCAAAGCTGATGCTTCTGAAGTGTCAATTGCTTAGCTGTTTTGTTTTATTATTATTATTATTATTATTATTATTATTATTATTATTATTTATATTTTGATACTTTATTTACATTTCCAATGTTTCCCCCTTTCCAGGTCTCCTCTTTGGAAACCCCCTATCCCCTCCCCCTCCCCACCTCTATGAGGGTATTCCACCTCCCAACCACCCTCCCACCCACTCCTATATTCCCACCTTGACATTCCCCTTTACTGGAGCCTCTAACACCCTCAGGCCCAAGGGCCTCTCCTCACCCTGATGGCCAAAAAAGCCCTCCTCTACTGCATATGTGGTCCGAGCCATGGGTCCCTCGATGTGTATTCTTTGGTTGGTGGTCCAGCCAAGGGTCCCTCCATGTGTATTCTTTGGTTGGTGGTCCAGCCTCCAGGAGGACTGGGGGGGGGTCAGGCCAGTGACACTGTTGCTCCCTCCATGGGGCTGCAAACTCCCTCAACTCCTTCAGTCCCTTCTCCCACTCCTCCATCTGGAACCTCACTCTCAGTCCAGCGGTTACTGTAAAGTGAAACTTGGGTACTCCGAACTTGTGGGCTAGTATCCACTTATCAGTGAGTACATACCATGTTCCTTCTTTTGTGACTGAGTTACCTCGCTCAGGATGATATTTTCAAGTTCCATCCATTTGCCTGCAAATTTCATGAAGTCATTGTTTTTAATAACTGAGTAGTACTCCATTGTGTAAATGTACCACATTTTCTGTATCCATTCCTCTGATGAGGGACATCTGGGTTGTTTCCAGCTTCTGGCTATTATAAATATGGCTGCTATGAACATAGTGGAGCATGCGTCTTTATAACATGTTGGAGCATCTTTTGGGTTTTTTAACAGATGCACAGACATGGCAAGGGGTGAAGAATCCACAGAGTCATTCTGAACAGTGTGCTCTGTAGAAACAGGAGAAGGCCTCACTTGCCTGCTCAAGACTGTAGACATGCAACATTAAGTTCAAGTGAAATAAGGTTTCCTGGTCCTTACAAATCTTTCCCACAGTGCAGGCTTGGCACTAGCCAAATCTAGGAAGAATCTGATCTGGTGGGATGCCCTGAGGGTGCTGTGTGACACTATGTGACCAGATGGCCAGATGGCATTTTTAACGTAGTGTGTTCTGTGGATTTGAGAGTGCAGCAAGAACACAGGCTTGGTCCCATCTGCCAGGTGATGCTATTAAAAGCCGAACAGACATAATACTCATCCTTCCTGATCCATAATCTGACTTTCCTGGAACACATTAGTATGCCTGTATTTGTGGGATCTGTGAACACAGAGCCCTCTGGACTTGAGATCACATTAGCAGTGGCCCTGGCTGCATACTGTACTGTAGACTTTATGTTTGATCCACTGGACTCACAGCTAAGTGGGAAAGGACGGAGACTATAGAGTACAAGGATATTGCTCTTGCTTTGTGATCCTCCCACTCAGAGGTAGGAAGGAATCAGGAATTCTGGCAGAAGGCAGGAGGTCTGTGTGAGTTTCAGAATGGAGCCAAACATGCTGAGCTTGTAAAAGGCAGAAGCTATCAGAAGAGCAAAGGACTAAAACTGGGGACTTTACGTCTGCATCTTGACATTATAAGACACATGACCTTGAGCAGGTCAGTCAGTCCCTCAGAGTGTCCCCATCCTTGTCTGTTATTCTTGCTACAGAGGGCAAGCATGCACCAAAGCACTTTGTGGACTACAGAATACATTGGTGTTAAGTATTAAGTGGACAGCAGATACTTGGATATATTCCTGTTTGCATACCCAGCACTTAGGTCACGACTTGGCATAGGGTGAACGCTTAATTATGTTTGGGGACTAATGGCACAAATCATTGAGCTGCAGGAGAGGAGGGTGGTAATGAGCTTGGCTGACCTAGAAGGCAGAATTACCAGTGAGTCCAATTTGCCTCACATCTGCACAGGTGAGAGAGGTTAAGGGCATTCGCCTATGCACAGCCCTAAATAGTCAAGATATGCCCTATTTCTGACTGAACATGGAGTCTTCTACAATGGGAGAAAGTTTCCCGTGGATCCCTAGGACTCACTGAAGTTATCTGTGTGTTTGTTTAAGCTGAAATGACTAGTAAGATGGAATCACATGAAAAAAATCATTGTGGTCATCATTCCCTGTACAATTACAGAAACGAGAAATAAATTCATAAATTAGACCAAAGTGAAATTCAACTTCAACTGGGCATTAACTTAATTTAAGGGTTGTTTTATGGGATGTAGCTGACCCAGACGTGAATAGGATACAGAGCATTAGGGAAAGACTTTTTATTTAAGTCTTTCCAATGTTTAACTTTTTTTGGCAGACTCACACATGTATTCAATGTATTGTGATTATCCTCACGCCACGCCCACTGTCATCTCCAATACCCTCCTGAGCCTGTGGACCCCCTTCTTCCCAACTAGTCTCCTTCCTACTTCCACCTCTCTGTCTCTCTCTCTCTCTCTGCCTGTCTCTCGCTCTGTCTGTGGGTATGGGAAAGCTTTGTGTGTGTGGTCACAGCATCTATGTGCTCCTGATGACAGTGATCCCATCGTGTCCAGAAGACAGAATTGTATAGCACTTCACCCTCTACCTCTCACAATCTTCTTGCCTCTTCTGTAATATTTCCTAAGCCTTGAAGGGGTGATGCCAATGTCCTATTTAGGGCTGAGCACTCAATCGTCACTTATCCTCAGCACTTATGAGACCTGGGGTCTGTGATTGAACTGTCACCTACTGCAAAAGTCCTAAACAAGGCTGAGAACAACACTAGTCTGTAGGTATAAAAACAAACATTTAGAAGGCAACGTGACTACATGCCAATTCAGCAAAACAACAGTACTAGGTTCTCCCCTCAGGCCTGTGGCTTCCCTTCCTTGCTACAGGCTTTTGACCAAGTTTACAGTACAGGGCATGTTTTTTCCCTGTAGTCACTCTACAGGGACCAGAGCCTCAGATCTGGTCAAAGAGTAGTTGGTTCCCCAAGAACAGTCATGCCCCTATAGTGCCAGTGGATATCTCTTACCTGGAAGGTTGGTATTGAGGCATTCAGGGTCCGCATCTAGATACGATTACTGATGGTTTTTCTTCCCCCAACAGCCTCAAGAGCACTGTCTGGCATTACAAATAACAGTCAGGATGGAGCTTCCAGCTCAGTTCCAGCTCAGTTCCAGGTAGATTTCTGTTACCTCTATCACCTCTGTCCAAGCTATGTGTCTTCATTGATAGGATTTTACTGCTTTGGTCTGGTGGGTAACCAAGAGCAGCAGCTTGTCTGGATTACTTTGGGAGCCTCACAGGACTTTCTGGCCAACAACTTAGTGAGAGATATTAAAAGCACATTCTTTCGAATGTAGCATGCATATATCCTCAGTTTCTATACAATGACTAATTTCTATCACCATATTTAAAAATCCTTTCACTGGGAAATATTTGCCCTGTGACACTTGATAAGAAGATATCACTACCCAGAGCCTTAGCATGTTATTTTCTTCTCAGGATAAATAAATAGTATTATTGGTACTAAATGTATTCATTCAAAAGTTGTTTTTCTGAGAACTTACTATGTTCCAGATGGCACTTCTAGCTGCTTGAACCGCACTAATAAAATATTTTAAAAAATTATGAGAGCTTACTTTTGATGGTGGAGGATAGTGAAAAACAAAACTCATAAGCATGTAAATATATAGCATGCTAGAAGTTAATATGTGAAAACCGAACAGACAAGATAAGTGGATTTTTCGGTTGTGTATGGAAACATAGACAGATACTGCATTTTTAGTGCATGACATTGAGTATCCCTGAGGAGGTTACAACTGAGCAAAAGCAGCAAGGAAGTGAGGAATAAGGGTCAGGCAGAGAGAAGGGTGAGTGGGAAGATTGTAAGTACCCGAGGCCGAGGCCCAGGGGACAGCTGGGAGTGACTGAAGGGAACACGGCCAACAGTAACAGGCATCCAGACCTTAGAAGGGCTGGCAGTTATTCTGAACGAGATAGGATCTGCTTAGAGGAGGTGGAGACAAGCCGTGTCAGGATATGAGAGACATTTAGTAGCAGCCAGGCTGTGGTATTGACATTGGACTATAGAGTGATAGGCCTTGATTAAAACTTTTCTTTTTACAGTGATGCAGAAGGACTATGATCATGATTCAGACCAAGATGGTGGCAGCAGACACAGAGCTACTCAGTTTGTGTACGTTATGAGTGCAGAGTCAAAGAAGTGGGAGAAAATGGGAACTAAACTTGGGAAATTGGGGTGATAGGAACTGCTATCAACTGAAATAGGAAAAGCAAGAGGATGGTGCAGTCTTACTTTTTTTTTTTTTAATACAGGATTTTAATTCATTTGCAACCAAGGTTATTTTTGATAAATACATTCACCCGTGATTTTGATATTTTTTCCCTCATGTTGTTTTGCAAATGGTTTTCCTTTCTCTCTTGTTCCTGCGAGGGTCTGTTTTCAGTGTTGGTGGGGTCTAGTTCTCTTTTCCTTTTCCCCTGTGCCTCTCTTCCATCACTGACTCTTCTCCTTCCCATATGTTTGTGATGACCACAGACACCTTCATACCTGTGTATACCTTGAGTACTTCTTGTAAGGCCAGCCTGGTAGTGATGGATCTCTTCAGTGTTTGTTTTGAAACCCTTTACATTTCTCCTATATTTTTGAAATTAGCTTTGCTGTGTACAGCATGCTAAGTTCAACTGTGCTGTTTGATCAGGGCTATGAATGTCTCATGCAGTTGTCTTGGCTTGTAAAATTTCTATGGAGAAGTCTGCTCTCAGCTTAATGAAGTGTTTTTTTTTTTTTTTTACGATTTTTCATTTTTTTCTGCTTTTAGAATCCTTTTGTACTTTAAAAAAATGCATGTGTGTATGTATATAGGTGCATGCACATGTATGTGCAGATTTTGTGTGGAGGCTAGAAGACATGACCTCAGTGTCATTCTTAAGAATGGTGTCCAGTTCTTTTGAGACAGACTCTCAATGGTGTGGAGCTTACCAATTAAGCCACTGGGAAATGCAAATCAAAACAAGTCTGAGATTCCACCTCACACCAGTCAGAATGGCTAAGATCAAAAACTCAGGTGACAGCAGATGCTGGCGAGGATGTGGAGAAAGAGGAACACTTTTTCCATTGTTGGTGGGATTGCAAGCTGGTACAACCACTCTAGAAATCAGTTTGGCGGACCCTCAGAAAAATGGACATAATACTACCTGAGGACCCAGCTATACCTCTCCTGGGCATATACTCAGAAGATGCTCCAACACGTAATAAAGACACATGCTCCACTATGTTCATAGCAGCCATATTTATAATAGCCAGAAGCTGGAAACAACCCAGATGCCCCTCATCAGAGGAATGGATACAGAAAATGTGGTACATTTACACAATGGAGTACTACTCAGCTATTAAAAACAATGATTTAATGAAATTTGCAGGCAAATGGATAGAACTTGAAAATATCATCCTGAGCGAGGTAATTCAGTCACAAAAGAACAAACATGGTATGTATTCACTGATAAGTGGATATTAGCCGAAACGTTCGGAATACCCAAGTTTCACTTTACAGTAACTGCTGGACTGAGAGTGAGGTCCCAGATGGAGGAGTTGGAGAAGGGAATGAAGGAGCTGAGGGAGTTTGCAGCCCTATGGAGGGAGCAACAGTGTCAATTAGCCTGACACCCCCCCTGGTCTTCCTGGAGGCTGGACCACCAATCAAAGAATACCCATGGAGGGACCCATGGTTCGGACCACATATGTGGCAGAGGAGGGCCTTGTTGGCCATCAGGGGGAGGAGAGGCCCCAGTAAAGGGGAATGTCAAGGTGGGAATATGGGAGTGGGTGGGCGGGTGGGTGGGAGGTGGAATTCCCTCATAGAGATTGGGAAGGGGGAAGGGATAGGTGGTCTCCAAATAGGAGACCTAGAAAGGGGGAAACATTGGAAATGTAAATAAAGTATCAAAAAAAAAAAAAAACCCAAAAAAGAAAATCCCTTATCTACTTTCTGAAATCAAAAATTGTTTAATATTTAAAGTTTTCTAAAGAAAATGTTAAAATTACCCTAAATTTTTATAACTAGAAATGTCTCAGAGAGATGCTTACAAGCTCAGTAGTTATGAGCACTGCAGAGGTGCCAGGTTTGATTCCCGGCATGTATATGTCTGCTCACAACCATTTATAGCTCTAATTCCCTGAGATTTGATGCCCTCTTCCGGCTTCTGTGAACACTCACTTATAATCCCAGCACTAGATGGAGGATGTGGAGACAGGCGGATTCTTGGCCTCACTGGCCAACGAGTGGCTTAATTGGTAAGCAGTCTTACTTTTTAAAAAATTTTTTACACTTAAAGAAGTCTTTTGGCGGGGAACCTCAGCTTGGGCCACAGGGCTCCACAGCTAATCAGCGCCGGGACAAAGATCCCTCTCAGGAGATCGCAAGACCCAGGAGAGGGCCAAAGACACGCCCCACAGCTCACCAGGTACTGCCCCGAACCCGAGAGACACACGGACCGAGATCAGACCTGGTGCCACAGCTCTCCAAACCAAAACACCTCTCAGAGAGAGCTGGTCTTCAAGGAGTACTGACACAGAGACCTGCAGGAGGGGCAAGCCACAACCAGACAGAGTGAGATCAGCTAACAACAGAGTCAACAAGATGGCAAAAGGCAAGGGCAAGAACATAAAGAACAGAAACCAGGAGTACTCTGCACCATCAGAACCCAGCTCTCCTACCACAGCAAGCCCTGGATACCCCAACACACCAGGAAAGCAAGACTCAGATTTAAAATCATTTCCCACGAGGATGATAGA
>CM052711.1:25366316-25389153 GCA_028551405.1 Uromys caudimaculatus | reverse complement strand
GGGGGAGGGGACACGGGGTTTCCAAAGAAAAGGGGAATCATCGGAAATGTAAATAAAGTATCAAAAATAAATTAAAAAAAAAAAAAAAAAGAAAATCCCTACATCTCCCAAGAACACAATTAAAAGTCAAAAGGCATGACGTACTGCTATAGAAATTTCCTGGTGAGACTGGGTGCAGGCTGAGAGGCAGGCACACTGGTTACTTTTTCATTGCTGTTACAACACATCCGATGAATGCAAGCTAAGGAAAGAAGGGTTTGTCTTGACTCATAGTTCACAAGGATAGGACACTTTATGGTGGCGAAGGTCTGGTAGAGTTCACAATAACAGCAGTGTGGTTAAGATTTCTCACATCTGGGCAGAACAAGAAAGAAAGAAGGAAATGACGGTACTCTGCTTCTCCTTTTTATGCAGCCTGTGGCTCTCCGTGCCCTTGGGGATGGTTAGCCAATAAGATCCACTAGGGCAATGGGAGCAGAGAAGACTAATGGGTGATTCAGAGGCCCTGTGAGTACAGATGGTGAGTGATCACACCTGGACCAGCTGTGGGGAGTCAGGTCAACTTTACTTGGGGTGGTTCAAGGCTCATATAATTTGGGAAAGTGGGGGTAAGAACATCCAGGATGGGCAAAGGTCATGGGCTGAGGCTTAGGGTACCAAAATGCCTCATTAGTATGGGGAAGCATTTCAGGAATCTCAGGTGCCAACTGAACAGGCTCTTATCAGGAGAATAAAAGTTGATCCTGTAATCTAACTAAGGCTACTTGGTGACATTCCTCAGGTAGAGGATTTTGAATTCCCCAGACAAGGTCAGAGAAGGAGAAGCCCTGCTAATGAAGGGAGTCCTTCATATAGCCCCGAGTCCCAGAAGGCTATCTGGTCAATGGTGGTCTTCGACCTTAATTAGCAGAGTTTTCCCACATAGACTGGAGACCCAGCCCATAGGATACCACCACCCACATTCAAGCTCTCTCAGCTTCAGTCTAACCTTTCAGGAAACACACTTATAGATAAACCCAGAGGTAGGCACCTAGTCCAGCTGACAAAGAGAACACCTACAGCACATACTACATACAGTAGTATGAGCTCTTTGGAAGGAACATGGATGGTGCAGTGGAACCTATGTGATATTTTTCCCAGGTCACATATATTTAAAGATAATGCTTCATACAGAAAAGAAGTGTTTAGTAAGGATTATCGATAGTAGTGTGATCATGGGCTCTTTGTCAGGAATACGCTCTGTTGTATTAATTATATTAAAAGTAACTGAGGAAATAGATGGCTGCTCTTGTAAAACTCCAAGCACATGGATCTGCCAGTGGCTTACTTTGTTCTGAAACCCACATGGCAATGGCTGTCTGTAAAATTTGGGATCCAGAGGAAGGAAATCATCTATTTTCAAAGACTGGGAAGCAAGTGATTGGGGTTCATGATGTAAAATTCCCAAATAATCAACAATAACATTATGTAAAAAATAAAGAGGGGGAGGAAGAGGAATGTAAAGTGAATAAGTAAAAGAAAAAATTAAGTTAAAAAAGGAAGAGCTAACACCATGTAACTAATAGATTAAACAAACAAACAAAAGTACTGGTATCTATTAACACAGCTGACCACTACTTCCACTAATCCATAAACTAAGACTGCCATTAGATAGCATCTTGGACCTACAGAAAGGTTTCCCCCAACTCACTGTAATTGCCTCTCTGTCTACTCACCAATGTTTTTAAAATTTGCCCTGATTCATGACATTATTTGCTCTGTAAAACAATAAAATTTCATAATACTGCTCTCGTGTTGGAACACAGAATTCGGGGTGGCCTAAATCTGTGTGTCTAGGCCACAGTCATTCAGAATGGTTCCGGAATAAATTATCTCTTGCTCCCTTTAAGCTGGAAAAAAATGAACTGAAATGCACTTTATAGAAATGAACTAGTGACACAACAGATTTGTCTGTGATGGCAATGTAAACAAAGTGTGGAGATCAGCTATGGGAGCACAACATGTCTGTGACTCCGTGTCGCTGTAAAGCTCCTGCAGAGAGCCCAGAGGTTCTGCCCTCAAAGACTGCAACCTCAGCTTTTTAGCCATAGATAACTGCTGTCCTGGATACATTATTTTATAAAATGTAGAACTGAGAGTTAGAGAAGCACAAGATTCTCGTGGAAGAAGAGTAACCAGTCAATAGCTATGGATGTCAGGCATGGGCTTCTTGAAAAAGAGGAAAGAGACAGCAGAAGGCAGAAGGCAGATTCTTCCGCAGTGCCAGTCATCTCAGGGGACATTGTCCTTGGGTTCCTCCCCTTCCCTCACTTATACCCAAGGCTAGAAAAGAACTCAGGCTGTCAATGCACTGCCATCGCATCTAAAGCAACAAGCTTCAGATGTTGATAAAAATAAACTGCTATGCTCAAGCCAGAGTTGTTAACACATTTCAGAAGCCGAGGGAAAGCTTTCTCCTATTTGCATATGTCAATGACAGCAACCAGAGTGAGCCCTTTGTGGTGTTCCAGGGACCTGAGAAACCCAAGGGGGCCTAAGGAAGGAGAGCAAACTCTGGCTAGGTGACATGCTGAAGGGTTACTGTTCAGCTCCCTCTTCCCCCTCATATGATTCCTCCCCACCCTACACATACTTAGACACACATGTGCACACACACTCACTTCTTAAGTCTCTTCACCATCATCAACTGATGAGGATTCTTAATATAATTTCGGCTCTACATTGCTTCTGTGGCATCTCAGCTTCCTAGATTCCAACTCCATTCCCTCAATACTGGTGACCTATGCTAGCCAAGTGTCCTAGCAACTGAGTGATATACTTAGCAATCATTAAGTTTTAATAAAATTATACTACCTATGCAACCAATATGTAGCCTTAAAAATATATCATATGACCAGTACCCAATGCAAATATTTTGCTTTAGTGTTGCCAGCTTCTCAGTTTTAATGGCATAGATTAATTTTGCTAGATAATGTATCTCCCATAAATTAATTTCTATGCCATTCTGTATCTGACTTCTTTCATTGCCGAGCTTATGATCTTTGTTTCATGCAGTTGTTGATTATTTATTTCCATTGCTGGGTTTGTTGTGTGACTACAAAAGTGCATGTATTCACTCAAATAATGTTGGACATTAGGCCACTTGTGATTTTTTGTCTTTATACATGGTGCTTCTATAACTATTCTTAAACATTTTTGAAGAAACATGTACTTCTGACATATGAAGATAACGCTGTTGGGCCTTTGGGGAGGCACAAAGCCTAAGTAGAGGCCACTGGATTTCCGGAATGACTATACAGCTTTCCACCAGAGAGAACCACAGTTGCTCTGCACCCCACTCACTGGCTTCTTCCATCTCAGTCATTTCCATGGCTATGGTCAAGTTAGGAGTTGTTTGTTTTTCTATTAAACTGATCATTGAGTTGACTCTTTTATTCCTTATTAATTTGTAATAATTTGTGCATCATTTTAAAACATTGTGTATATGGGGGGTGCACAAGTGTAGCAAGTGGTTTTGTCTATGTGTGGCTACGTGGGGGACAGAGACAGACATCAAGTGTCTATGTGAGGCTGTGTGGGGACAGAGGCAGACGTCAAGTGTCTATGTGAGGCTGTGTGGGGACAGTGGCAGATGTCAAGTGTCTTCCTCTATCAATTCTCCAGATTATTTCGTTTGCTTGCTTGTTTGTTTATCTATTTATTGTGGGAGGGGGTCAGAGGACAACTTGCAAGGGTCAGTTCTCTTTTGCCACATGAGATCAAACTCAGATCATGAGTCTTGGTGGCAAGTGGCAAGTGCCTTTACCCATTGAGTCACCTCCCCTGCTCCTCTTCATTTTGTCTTTGAGACAGAGTCTCTCATTGAACTGGGAATTTATGGATTTGGTAGACTGGCCATCCAATGAACTCCAGAGAGTTGCCTATTTCTTCTTCCTTGTCTCCTCAGCAATGGGGATATAGATGCCTACTGTCACCCCTGGCTTTTGCTTAGAAAATAAAACTCACAGTATTTGGAAACAAACTGACTGGCCTAAAGGATTTGGGCAAAAAATGATTTATCTTACCAGACATCATCATTATAATTATCAATATGTCAGCAATTATAAAATGAATTTAAATATTATTATATACCACTAAAGAAATTTAAAATTACCCCAAATCAAATTACAAAACATAATGTCTCGTGTAAGAAGGATTCAATTCCAGGAAGACGGAAAACGAGTAAAGATCCTTCATCTTGGAATTGATGGTAAATGGTACATTTTAGCATCTAATCTTCAAAGGCATACTCTGAGGAGCCACAGTGCTCTTCACTCAAATCTCCTGTGTTAAATGCATGTACCTCTTTGTCTGAACTCTGTATGGGCTTTTGTTATTGCATTCTTTTCCTAGAGATCTGACAGTCGGCATACCTGTCACATACTGATACGTGGCTGTGGTGTTTCACTTCACCTATCAGCCACAGCCCAGCTGTGGTTGTCTGCCATTGCTGCTGCTGGCCAAGTCTGGTGTGTTCAACATGCCTGGAGCCCTGGTAATTGTTTTAAAGAGGCTTAACATATCCAGAGCTGTAGGTTTTCCAGAAGCGGTCACTGGTAGGATGGGAACTGGAAAGCATCAACACATATCATGCACTAGAGGGTGCCAAAGTCCTGAGCAACTGAGTCTAGCCAAGAAGAATTTGTCTTCACCTTGAAGCCTCAAAAAAAGAGAAGCACCATCAAAACCTCCCAACTCTTAGAGATGGACTGGAACAGGGCCACCAGCACTTTTGATATCAGAGAGATGATTCCAAAAACATTGAACAGGTGAAGGTCGTTGCTGGTGTTAGAGGTTTGCAATGGCAGGCTCAATGATTTTATTTTGATGACTACACCAACAGCTACCTATTTGTATAGTGTTTTGTAATTCTCTGTGCAGCTGTGAATGTTTTATGGACATGAGCATATTAAATCCACCTGAAGGGTTATTTACAGTTTGTAAATAAGAACCTAGGAGTAGGTAGGACATTTGTTAATGACTGTAAAGCTAGTAAGTGGCAGGGCAAGCTCAGATCTACGAGCCCAGTGTGCACGATTCTGCCTCCATCACAGGTCAATCCTACATGAAGAGTTTCATTGCCATGTTTCTTCTCGGAAGGAAACAATGCTTCCCAGGCAAGCAACGGTGATGGTTTACTAAAAAATATCCTCCAATACTCCCTTGAGTCTGGCCCCACCCCTCACTGTGACTCTAGATCCTTGTCTTAAAAATGTATTCGAATGTCTATTTCATCCTAATTTTGTTCATATTATGGAGTTTTGACTAAATATGTCCCCCTCAGCAAATGCCTTCTGCATGCCAGGATTTCAAAACCACAACCGACAAACTTGTCTCTCAGATTTCTGATCACTTTGGGCTCATGTCTCTAAGTCCTGTTTCTAAGCCATGGGGAAAGAACGGAAGGGAACCTGGAGGGTGTGGTTCAGTGACCTGTGTAATTAACCTCACAAAATTCCAGCCCTACTGACATGGAATATTAGAAAAACAACTGGGTTTTAAAAGAACCAAACAGCATAAGACTCCAGGATTTTTTTGCTGAACAAACAAACAAACAAAACCCAGAACATACATTTAAGGTTTCCTCCTGTCTTCCTTTATTATTGGAAAGTCCTTAAATATATTCAGTACAATGAGGCCTGGGTTATTTTAATTTGACTTCCTTTTTGGTACCTACAGCCTGTTTCTTAGACATCACTCCAAAGTTTCCTCATTTTGTGGAGACAGAGAACCTACCATAACTATAATGGTTGGTACTGATTGACAGCTTGACAAGCTTGAGAGTCCCCTTGAAGGCAAACCTTGGGGCTCATGTATGAGGAAGTTTGTAAACTGGGTTAATTAAGGTGTGAAGACCTACTCTAAGTGTGGATGCCATGATGGGCTCAACCAAGTGAGCTGAGGTCCTAGATTATATAAAAAGAAGAAAAGTGAGTGGGCGACATCATTCATCTCATTCTGCTTCCTGACTGTGGTGGACACAATGTGACCAGCCACCCGAGTTCCTTCTGCCATGACCCCCCTCCCTGATACCATCATGGACTATGGTTACAAACTCTGTCTAAAATAAGCCCTTCCATGTTTAAGTTACTCTCGCTAGGTATTTTGTAACAGCAATAAGGAAAGTAACTGATACAATACACTTTCTTTAAAAAGCCACAGGTACATTAGATTATGGAAAATCAAACCATATTTTTAGGGCATTTGCAAGGAAACATTCTATTATAAGGAACCTTATGGTTATAAAGTGGGGGAGACTTCTCTCTTCTTATCTCTAAGTTCCAATCTATACATACCAGGATTTTCTTAAGATATTCAGGCCAAGTAGACTCCTTGTAGACATGTTAGCTCTAGAAAAAAGCCAACTACTTCTGAGACAGGAGTATAACACAGTGCCAATGCAGGAGACCTGCTAGATCTGGGTAGTGTGGTGGCATCAGGTGACTTGCATTTCAACCCTAGACTCTCTGCTTGTCTGCTGTAAAAATCTGATCAAAAGTTTCATTTCCTTGTCTATAGAATAGGAGTAAAATAGCATAGAGCAAGACTATAGAGTAAACTATAGAACAGTTTACATAGCTATAGAGTAAATAGTATCTATAATACTTCTATAGTAGTAAAATAGCATCTACCCTCTGGAGTGGTTGCTCAGGACTGAGTAAATTTACATATGTAAAGCACTTTTAACAATGCTAACTCTGAACACAAAAAACTTATGTATGTTTGTGTGCATGTATATATAAGTATATGCATGTTACATTTAGAGTGACAGCCACAATTTTCATTTCAAAGTTTTCTAGAAAAAAAAGAGAGAGAGGGTGGACAGTACCTGGAGGTTGCTGCCCTTAGAACATACAAACAGAATCTGAAATAAAAAGGGAGCAGCTTTGTCCGAATGCCTGTGCATAGCATCACTCCCGGGCACCCTGCTGTGGCTCTGAACTCAGGTGAGGGCTGGCAAGGCAAAGCTGTAGAATGTAGTTCAGCAACAAGGTCAGGCTTCCCTTGTCACCCGAGTCATAAAGCCATTCCAGGAATGCTCAGAGAAGAAGTCCTACTGTTGTGCCTGCTGGTTTGGCAACCAGGTCACCCCTCAAGACTCATTCATCTGACCCACAAGTCCCCCCCCCCACAACTCCTGTGGTCTAAATTGGTGGCCAGTGATTGTGTAAACTGAGGATAGCAACTCAGTTGTAACTAGGATCTCTCCTGCTGCTCAAAGAATTGATAACCAGATCTCAAGACTGTAGGCAGAAAGGGTACATTGCAAACATGGTCTCCAGTAATGGCAGACATCTAGTCTAATTATAACAGAGCCAACCTTATCTTGCAAATGCCAACCATTGAGCATCTGTATTTAGCCAGTTTAAAACCTGGAGGACTGTAGAGGGAGATTGTGAAAATCATTGACGTCAGCTTGTAGGCTACCTCCAAACTGAGAAAGCCCCCAAGGAAATCAATAGTTGAACTGTTGGTACCTATGAGTATTGAATGTTCTCATCTTTAGATTGGATATCACCCAGAGAGGAGATTTATTTTGCCTCTGAGACTATCTGAAAGAAAGCTGGCACAAAAGTAGGGTGAGGTCAAGGTGGAGGCCCACACAACCACCCTCTGTGTCAGTGGCCATGAAGATGTTTTAACAAACATTTGATGGTTTTGTACATTTCTAGAATATATTTTAATCACTTACGCTATACTTTCTCCTTCCTCTTCCACAGACACTCTTCTTCCCAGGAAGTCCTTTCACTTTCTTGCCAATATGCTCTACTGTTCCCCGTCCCTTCAGACTTCCCCCCTTGTCCTATCATCCGCAAAGAGCCTTTTTCTGAGTTCCGGGCAATTAGCACTGCTCATAATTAAATACACTACTCTAAAGCTTTGTATTAGGGCTCTGCATATAAGGAGAACATATGGCATTTCTACATCTGTCTAAGTTACCTCGCTCAGTATTACATTTTCCAGATCCATCCATTTTCCTGCGAATTTCACAATCTTATCCTTCTTTACCACTGAATAAAATTCCATTGTGGCTATGTACCACACTTTCATGATCCATTGATCCACTGATGGACACTTTGGCTGGCTCCATTTTTCGCTATTGTGAATAGCAGGTGACTATCATGTGACTATCATGTGACTATTCACATGAACACACAAGTACACGTCCCTGTTTGGCAGAGCATAGGATTTTCTGTGTATGTGCTCAGGAATTGTAGAGCGGGCTCACTTGTATGGCAGCTCTACTCTTAGCTGTTGGAGGAATTTCCACATTGATCTCCACAATGGCTGCAGCAGTCTGCACTCCCACTGAGAGTGAATATGAGTGTGCCTTTCCCACATGGGCTTGCTAGCATTCGTAGTCACTTTTTTGTTAATAGCCATTCTTACTTGAGTAAGATGAAATATCAAAGTAATTTTATTTTGCAATTAGCCAATGGCTATATATTTTAAACTCTTTTAAGTACTTATTAGTCATTTGTTTAGGAACTCTCTGTTCAGTTTCGTGGTCCATTTTTAGTGAAGTTGTTTGTTTCCTTGACATTTAGTTTTTAAAGTTCTTTATATATTTTAAACACTAATCGTTTGCCAGAAGTATGGCGAGCAAAGATGGTCGCCCATTCTCCGGGCTGTTCCTTCACTTGCTTAACAGCCTTTTACTTCCATGAACCCTCCTTTGACTGTTGTTCTTACTTCCCTAGTGGCTAACATCCTGTTCAGAAAGTCTAGCCTGTGTCTATATCTTTAAGTGTACTCTCTCCTTTACCTGATAGCAGTTTGAGATGCTAACGCTGAGACCTTTGATCCATTTTGAATTGATTATTGTGCAGAGTGAGAACCAAGAACCAAGCTTCATTCTTCTAAGTGCACACATTCAGTCTTCCCAATACCATTTGTCAGAAAGGCTGTCTTCTTTCTAATGTGTATTTTGATCTTTAGCAAAAGTCAGGTGGCTATGGCTTATATGTTCTTATATCTGAGTTCTCTATTCTATTCCATTGATCTGTGTCTCTATCTTTGTGCCTTTACTGTAATTTTTTTCTTACAGCTATGTCTCTACAATATAACTTAAAATCAGGTATTGTAATACTTAAGCAGTATTCTTATTGTTCAGGATTGATTTGGCTATCCAAGATCTTTTGTGCTTCTACATGAATTTTTTATATTTTTTCTATTTCTGTGAAGAATTGAGTTCTCATTTTGATTGGGATTGTGTTGAATTTGTAGATTGCTTATGATAGGGTGGCCATTTTCACAGTATCAATTCTACCAATCCACAGGCATTTAAGTCCTTTCTGTCTTCTAAAGTTATATTCAATTTCATTCTTCAGTGTTTTAAAGTTTTTAATGTAAAAGTATATTACTTCCTCAGATTAATTCCAAGGTATCTTTTTTTTTAGTTTATTTTGAATAGAATTATTTCCCCGTTTTCTTTCTTAGTATATTTGGCATTGGTCTATAGGATGCTACTGATGTTGGTATGTCAATCCTGTATCCTGCTACTTTGCTGAAGTGTTTATCAACTCCAGGGGTTTCCTGCAGTAGTCCTTATGCTTTCTTGTGTGTAGAATCATGTCATTTGAAAATGAGAATGCTCTAACTTCTTGGCGTTTCCTTTATTCCCTTCTCTTGTCTTGTTGCTTTCAGCCCCAGGTACTATATAAACAGGAGTAGAGAGAGTGGGTATCCTTATCTTCTTTCTGACCTTGATAAAAAGGCTTTGGGTTTTTCTGCATTTGGCATGATATAGGTTTGTCACATCTAATCTCTATTGAGTTGAGATATGTCTCCACTATTTCTAGTCTCTCTAGGACTTTAAAAAAATCTTTCTACTAATTCTTTAAAATGTTTATATAATGTATTTTGATCTTATTCATCCCCTACTCCTTCTTCTAACTCCTCCCAGATCCAGGTTCTACATCCCCCTATTTCCAATATTCTGTCTTCTCTTTTAGTAGCTCACCAAATCTAGCTCGTGCTACCCATACATGTGTGGGGATTTGGTCATCCATTGGAGCATGATCAATCTGTCAGAGGTCATACCCTTAAAGAAAACAGAATCCCCAAAGTGATGTTTGATTTTTGTCAAAAGTCTTCTTTACATCTATTAAGACTATGATGTAATTTCTATCCTTGAGACCATTTATGTTATGGGTTGCATCTGGTGATTTACATATATCGAGTCAAGGGATGCACATGAGTTTTCTTCAGGCTAAGCAGAGGCTTCAGAAGGACCATGATGTAAGATATCTTTCTGTTACCTCTACGAAGAAGATTGAGCTACAGAGGAAGCAAGCAGTTCTAGGAGCCAGAAAGTCAGTTTTCTAGAAATGATCAAACCAGAGGTAGTATTTTATGTTGGAAAGACAAAGAATGGAAAGCACCTCCCTCACCCTACTCAAAGCCTGTATCCTCAAGTGACTATCTTCAGAGGCTGTTATACAGAAGGCTTTAGGGAACAGTCAGTGTGAGTCAGAGGAGAAGGAGCCAAAATGGGGTTCTGACAGCATACTGGAGGAACTGACTTATCCCGAGCTGTGAAGAAGCAAGACAGGGTATTAGCTCTTAGGTATCTTCAGTGTAGCAGGCCTGTGTGTCTCAAGAACTAAAATGATTGACACACTATGGGGTTTGCCTGAGATGTCAACAAAGACAAGGAAACGGGAATTCAATGAGTAGAACACGTGGTTGGAAGATGTTTGATGTTCACATGGAATGAAGTTCAAGCTGTTAGGGAGACATGGAACACTTCAGCAAGGACAGTTTGCCTCTAATGAAGCCTTAATAGGTGTCTGGTTCTAATTGGTTTTGATTCTTTTTAGAATGTACTGAAATTATTCCCCATGTTGTTGTCTTTGAGTCTGACTTGCCAATTTGGGAACTAAAGGAAAATTATCTTTGGTGTCTTGTTATGGGCATCTTCCAAGTGATAGTATCTATCTGCAGAAGCCCACAGGTGAGTCTCTGTCCATAATTCTGTATTTTGTATGTAGACTTCTACCTGTTCCTGGTTGTTTTCATGTCTAGGGTCCATGAGACATTAAGCATAATTCTCAGCTGCTGAACAACAACAAAAATCCCAAGTGTCCTAGATACAGGTCACTTGATAGGGAAACCAATAAGGTTTTCATTTTCAATGTTTTCTCCTCTTAAGAACTGTCCTTTCAATTTTACATTTACCTATAACCCTTTGGGAGAGAGCGCATGCCTTAATGAGAAAACAAACTGCCCAGAATCTGGGAAGCCATATGGAACAAGATTTGAAAGTTCCCCGTATGATCTATGTTTCAGGTTCCAGGACCACAATAGGCTGTCTCCAGGCTACAGGTCCAAATGAGGCCTCCCACCCCTTCCGGATGGTGTATTCATAATAGGAGAGAAACTCAGGCAGAAACCAAAGTGGGGAGACCAGGAGAGGAAATTAAAATCCTTTAGTTGTAGTGTATTAAGTCGTTCGGCACTCAAAGGCAGCCATTCAAATCATTCAGAAAGTCCTGAATAAATGTTTCAGTAATGAGACATGCAAAAGGGAGCTTGTCACCCTGTGATAGTCTTCCTGCAAAGAGTTTGATTTAAGGTTGGTATCAAAGCATGAACCATGCTAAAATACAATTACAAAAGAAACAGGAATTTCATTAGTGGGTTGCAAGGAACAGCTCAGGAGACTGGTGAGAGCTGATAGGTAAAGGCAGGAGGAGAGAAAGAGGCAATATCCATGGAGACAGAGCCCCCTGGGCCTTCTGCTGCCACAGCAGACAGAAGCTGACTTCAGGGAGAAGAGGAGAAGAGAGGATGTCCGTCTCTGTGTTGAGAGTCATGATTTTGAAGGAGTGCTGGAGCTTCTACTTCCTGTGATGGCTGCCACCAAGATTATTTTACCCCTTTGTCTCCAGGCATCCAGCATGCCCTGCTTCTCTATTCATGGGATACCGAGAAGCTATAAAAAAATGTAATTCAGGAGAATTGAGGTAAAAGGATCAAATGACTAGAGGTTGAAGTCCAAGCCTTCCTATTTATTGGTGTTATCAAATGGGTACCAGTAACTTCCTAAAGTGTCTTCATCTCTTCCCATGCTTAGTGTCTTGTCTGTGAAACAGGCACTGGTACTTACTGAGTACTCAACAGACAAGACAGTGCTGATAGTCATTTGTTTCTACAGGGGCTTATGTGAATGCTCCCAAAAAAGTAAGGAAATGCAACTCAAAGTGCTCAAGACACCAAAGTCATGTGACAGGAGAGTTTCAGAAGTTACACTGACATTTATATTTTAAGTGAAAGAAAACAAGCTTTATTCATATTTACTTGAGATATTAATTAACCAGAAAATTATGTGACATATCCAGTAAACATTGTAGAAATTAGTATAAATTACATAATTTGTATACATGTGCATGAGATAAGTGTTTAAAATTATCTTGTTTTTTAATTCTTCTCTCATACAATATATTCCAGTGACAATTTCCCCTCCCTTTCTACTCCTTCCAGGCCCCCTACTTTCTCCCTCCCCCCATATCCTCTCTTCCTCCATTTCTGTTCCAAAAAAAAGAGCAAGCCTCCTAGGGATATCAAACAAGTATGGCAAAACAAGTTGCAATAAGACCAGGCACAAGCCCTCATATCAAGGCTGGGTAAGGAAACCCAGAAGGAGAAAAAAGGTCCCAAGAGCTGGCAAAAGAGTCAGAGACACCCTCCACTCCATTGTTAGGAGTTCCACAAAAAATACCAAGCTACCAACCATCACATATATGCAGAGGACCTAGCACAAACCCATATAGGCTCCATGATTGCTGCTTCAGTCTCTGTAAGTTTCTGTGAGCCCAACTTAGTTGATTCTGTAGGTCATGTTCTCCTCATGTCCTAGAGCCCTCTGGCTCCTATAATTCTTTCTCCAAAGAGAGGGACCTGGTGGAGATCTCCAACCAGTATTTTTCTCTGCCTAATGTTTGGCTGTGAGTCTCTGCATTTGCTCCATCATCTGCCCAAGAAAGCCTCTGTATGATATTTGGACTGGGCACCAATCTGTGAGTATAGGAGAGAGACATTAGGAATTGTTTTTATTGACTTTTTTTTTGTTTATAGAAATAGTCAACTAAACATTTTGAGACCATTGCCTAAACAATTTAGTGACCTAGGCTTAAGAGAAAGAAAAAGAAAAGAAGACATTAAAAAAAAAAATGAAGGCAGCATCTCAATCAGATGCAAGTATCTGCAGATAAACAGTGTGGTGAGCAATCTTTATTGATGGGTTAGCTGGATGACGATGTGTCCATGGTGATAATGTAGCATGGTTTGGGTGTGTCTATGATGATATTTCCAGAGACCATTAGATGACAAAGTTTCGAAGTAATCAATGGACTAATCCATTGATTGATTTATAACATGATAATGTTATTGGCAGGTAACTAAAGAGAAAATAAATCACTGAGAACATCTCCTTGGAGATATACCATGCCCCTGACTCCCTCCTTTAGTCTCTTTCTGCTTTCTATTCACCCAACACTGAAGAACAGCTTCTGCCACATGGCTCTCACTCATCATGATTTTCTTCCAAGTACATGGAGTCAAACTACCATGAAGGGAACCCTCTGAAACTTGGAGCCTGCTGCAAGTTCTTCCTCCATTAAGCTGTTTCTGTCCGATATAAAGCCATAGCAATGAGAAGTGTCTACTACAGACAGTGTCTGCTCGGGACTCCCCTTTCTTCCTCTATCCTCCAGTCTCTACAGAAGAGAGTCCATTTTGAAATCATTCTTCTATTCTTAGAGTGACCCAGAAATTTCTCTTCCTTTTGAAAGCATGACTGGCTGTTACTCTATTTTAGGAACAGAGGACATATTGTAAGTCTTTCTTCCTGTCCCCTCTTCCCAGGTGGTGTTAATGGGTGGGAGTTATACAAGAGTGTCAAGGATCCTCGCATACTAAGATGTACTAAGAGAAGTATCTCTCAATACATGCTTTTACTATTCATCTAATAGGATTATTACACAGAATAGGATTTCAGTTTCTAACCCTGGTGAAATGAGAGTTCTAGTAATTATAGAAATAAATGGTTTAACGCATTACAAACAACTATCAGAGAATTCTGAAAGTAGACATTAATGCTCAGATTAAGTTGGAAAGTCAAAACAACCCGTATAGAACTTGGGGAAACTCATTAGATATTTGTTCTCTTTTAGTAGATTTTGTTTTCTTGGTTTTGACTAGAGGGTCGCCCCTGTTGTGGAACTAGAAAACATGGATGAGCAACAAAATGGTAAGAAAAAAAAAAATCAATCAAAATGCAAGAGGGAACCAGTGCTTAAAAACAAATTGAAACAATTATATTTACATAAAACCAAAATCTTTATCTGGGAAGGAGAACAGTAGTTGAGTATGTGCCTGGCATGCAAATCCCTGGGTTCACTTCCTAGCACTGAGAGAGAGAGAGAGAAAGAAAGAGACAGAGAGACAGAGAGACAGACAAAGAGAGAGACAGACAGAGACAGAGTCAGACAGAGACAGAGTCAGACAGAGACAGAGAGACAGAGACAGAGAGACAGAGACAGAGAGACAGAGACAGACAGAGAGACAGAGACAGACAGAGAGACAGAGACAGACAGAGAGACAGAGACAGACATAGACAGAGAGACAGACGGAGACAGAGAGCACAAGTGAATCCGATACAAACTTCCACCTTGGGAAAACAAAACAAAGAGTAAATTGAATCCAAAGCAAGCAGAAGGCGATAATAAAGATCATGACAAAAATCAACGATTTGAAATTGAATGATTTGAAAAGCAATAGAGTGGATCAATGAAAGTTAGTGAATTTTTAAAAAAATCAATAAAACCACAAATTACTAATATCAAGAGAGACATTGCCAATATCAAGATATCACTGTGCCTCACACTACCAGTACAAGTCTATCAAGCGCATGCTAATAATGCTGAAACCCAAGGTGAAATGGATCAATACTTTGATAGATGCCAACAGCCAAAACTTGTTCCACAGAAAGAGACTCAATAATCATATTTTTAGGGGAGAAATTTAATCTGTAGTTCAATTCTCTCCCCAGATAAAGCTCCGAGTTTGTGTGGCTCACTTAGTGAATTCTACCAAGTGTTTAGGGAGGAAATTATGTCAATTTCATACAACTTCTTTATGAAGAACCTCCCAACTCGTTTTATGAAATCATTGTACTGACCACATACAATACTGCAAGGAAAGAAACTGCAGACTCATGTACTTATGAACCCAAGAGCAAAATGCAACAATAAAGCAAAATACAAATGAAGCAAAAGTCATTTCCAGTGATATCTAGACTAGAGATCTAGCATTAACAAGTGGAACTTAACTCCAAGAATGTAAGTCTGCTGATTGATAAAATTTGAACAATATGACCTCCACTTCTATTGGGGGACATGGCACTATAGGTGATAATGGGGCACATTGAGGGCACATAAGAGGTACCAGGATCATCACTCTTCTGTTCCAACAGTGGCCATTTATATTAATTACTTTTCTCATTGCTGTGACCAAAGCACCCAACAGAAGCAAATTAAAGAAGGAAGGGTATTTTGGTCTCACAGTCTAAGAAGGGGTACAGTCTACCACAAAGGGCAGGCAGGGAAGGGGGTGCATGAGCAGATGGTCACATTGCATCTGAGCCAGGAAGAAGAGAGCTGACAGGAAATGGAGCTTGGATATAAACCTCATGGTTCATCTCCAGCAGCCCACTTCCTCCAGTGAGGCTCAGCCTCCTCAAGGTTCCATAACCTTCTGAAATAGTCTCCCATTTGGGGAACAAGTATTCAAATGCATAAGCCTTTGAGTACAATTCACTTGAACCCACAGCCCAGAGTGATCTCACAGCACTGCACTGGTGGCCTTTTCTGGTTGTTGTTGGAACATAATCACTCAAGAAATTCTTATGAGCTATCTCTGGGAAGCTGGACATGGCTGTGGGTGAAATGCTGGCTAGGGAAGAGACACAACAATACCTCCCACAGCCTACTGGGAAAGATCCAGCCCCAGGCCTCAATCCAGATCAACAGAACCAACACTAGCTCAGAAAAGGACAAGCAAAAAATATTTTCTGAAGAAATTAGCTAATGTAGAAGCTTTCTTTAGCAGATACTAAGCTTATACAAGCATCTGATGACCCCTTTCTTTCTAAAGTGACACTGAGACCTGGGGACTGGGTGTTCCTCCCTTGACAAGAGGGTCTGTTGCAGCAATCCCTAGAGCTGAAGCACAGACTGGTACAGGCCTGCCAAGCATCCTGACTCACCAGCCAAATAGTACTCTAAGGACATCCAAGGACATGGCTAGAGCTTCAGCCACCTGCAAAGCAAACAGAACCAGGAGGCTGCCCAGACCCAGGCTGATTTTATGGGATATTTTGTGGGAAGGTCAGCCAGATCTCACCTCCACCCTCCCATCTCTTATGTCTTCAGTTCTCAAAGTTTTAGTTCTCAAAGCTCACTGGAATGCCAAATTCATTTCTCTAAGATACAGACTTAAAAGAATGAAGAAAACCTATCTTTTTAATAGGAATGTTGGAAAATTAAATGAACTGAACAACGGTCAGAATTACAAAGCTGGTAATATATTGTACTGGCTAGTTTTTGTGTGTCAATTTGACACAAACTGGAGTTATCACAGAGAAAGGAGTTTCAGTTGAGAAAATGCCTTCATGAGATGCAGTGGTAAGGCATTTTCTCAATTAGTGATCAAGGAGGTAGGGCCCCTTGTGGGTGGTACCATCTGTGGGCTGGTAGTCTTGGGCTTTATAAGAAAACCAGCTGAGCAAGCCAGGAGAAGCAAGCAAGCCAGTAAGCAGCATTCCTCCATGGCCTCTGCATCAGCTCCTGTTTCCTGACCTGCTTGAGTTCCAGTCCTGATTTCCTTTCATGATGAACAGCAGCATGGAAGTGTAAGCCAAATAAACCCTTTCCTCCCCAACTTGCATCTTGGTCATGATGTTTGTGCAGGTATAGAAACCCTGACTAAGACATATATATTTTATAAGGGTTAAATTTCTCATACTACCTTTTATAGATGAAGAGCTACTTGGATTTCTCTTCTAGGTCAAAGAGGGAAAGTAAGCCTTGAACCTCCAAATCTATTCAACAATCAGATCAGTTCAACTGAAATCTCACAGATTTCATCTTAGACATGTCAAGGCCACATAATGCCAATTGTCAACTCAAGTTAGTTCTCAGTAGCCTGCCCTCCTGGGATCCCTAGCCACCTCAGTCAGGCAATCAGCCCACAACACCGTGAGTAGCTTGGGTGTTGTGTACAGTTAAGTTTCCACCCATCTTTGGGTGGCTGGAGGCAGGGAGTAGATTCAATTCTTCAAGCTGCATCACATCACATGGTCCCTGGTAAAACATTTTACCAGCTAGTTCAGTTAGTGTAGAAAGCAAGACTAGTGTAGAAGGCAAAGCCCTTGGCAATATAATGCACTTGGTGCTGGATTAACCAATCCTGAAATCAATAAAGAAGATATAGTCCCCAACTGTTGTCTCCATCCTGTCTGCCTTCCCTAATCAAGTTAATTCCATCTTTCTTGTTTTCTTCAAACTCCTTTCCCTGTGGCTGTTTACCTATTCTAAGCCTCACTCAACAGAGTAGGAGCCCTCTTGTGGCCAGGATGGTATCTTGTTTGTCCTTAGATGCCTGTCACTTAGACTCAATAAATGTTGAACGAATGGGCAACGTCCCGCTATGTGAGTGAAAAGATTCCCCCTTAAGTGTGCCATCTAAACACTCCTCTCTGAGGACATGGGCCTGCTATTTCCCTGTGGCATTATAAATGAAGGAGGCTGACTGAATCATCCCACGGCTTCCTTCTGAGCTTTTCCCTTAAACACAGACCACTGTCAAGGCTGCTAATACCATTTCCCTGGGCGCACCATGGAAGGCACCAAGCTTTATTACTCTAAGGTGTTTGCTTTGTGTAGCAACTTGCTTTTTAATGAGCTTGTTTATCTCACCATCTTGGATGTTAATATTGTCGAGAGGGAAGCATGCTGATTGACTGTTACCAAGCAAAGTGGAAAGCCTCCAGGGAGAGCATTGGATACATGCTATGCGCTAACAATTATTCAATAACTAAACTTTCTTCTAAAAAAAAAAGAAAAAGAAAAACAACAAGAAGAAGTAGGAATAAAGCAGTAAATGAGTCATAGAAAAATCAGAAACGTTGGGCAGTTGCTTGCATTTCCACCTTTAAACTTCTAGCTGGACTGTAAGCTGACTTCTGGAATATCCACTTTATGGAGAGAAAATAATTCTAGGCATAAAGGTAGGTTTAAGGTCAACTAGTCCATCTTTCTCAGTGTTTCTGCTTCTGGTTTGTTTTCATGGTAGCAGTCTGTTTATTGACATCTGGTGCTTTCTTATAAACGGTTCCAGCCCATTGCTCTGTGTTTGCAAACTGGCCCCTCTCCAGATGAGTTCTCTACTCTGTGATATGCTGTGACCACAGGCTGGTCTCATTGTCAACCTAGCCTGGGTTGCTCTCCTTCTACCTTCTATTGGACTTGGCCTCTCCAGCCCAAGCCACTTCAGTACCAAGTCCCCTCATAGGAGCTTCATGCTTCTAGGGCAACCGCTGCTGCCAGAGTTTCTTCCTCTGAGCTGCCCCTCATTGAGTTCTAATAATACTGTCTTTCTCTCCAAGGCTTTGAGGTGACAACTGCCTCTCTCTCTATCGCTAACCTCTATGTGCTTTCACATGTCTTGTCTGTTGCTTTAACCTTGGTCACACTTCTGTAGTTTTTAAATTCACATTTCTTAATTTGTATTCCCTATTTGATATAGGTTACTTATGTAACCTATGTAATATACATTAAAGCAGCAGTGGCACCTAGCAGTCACTTTTCATTTTCTGGTTCTCTATAGGCTTTGATGGCTTACTCCATTCTTCTATCAACATGGTTGATCTCCACTGTAATCCTTATCCACAATGTGTAATTAAGAAAAGTGTGACTCTGAAGCTAAGCCACTTGTCCAAAGGTATTTAGGCATCTAGTTACTTTTTCTTAAGGAAAAACAAATTCACACAAAAATAACACAAACATACTCTGAAACAGGAAAAAACTTTAAATTTTCCTTAGGGAGGTGAGAAAAGACAGGAACAAACCAAAAAGGTATGTGTGGAGTGGATGGGCGGATTGATCTCAAAGACAGGCTTCGCCATTTCTCTATGACAGGCACCAAATAGAAAGACTGTGTGGTCCTCCTGGAGGCTGGACCACCAACCAAAGAATACACATCGAGGGACCCATGGCTCGGACCACATATGTGGCAGAGGAGGGCCTTGTTGGCCATCAGGGGGAGGAGAGGCTTTTGGGCCTGAGGGTGTTAGAGGCCCCAGTAAAGGGGAATGTCAAGATGGGAAGACTGGAGTGGCTGGGTGGGTGGGTGGGAGGTGGAATTCCCTCATAGAGGCGGGGGAGGGGGAGGGGATGGGGGTTTCCAAAGAGGAGACCTGGAAAGGGGGAAACATTGAAAATGTAAATAAAGTATCAAAAATAAAAAAATAATTAAAAAAGAAAGAAAGAAAGAAAGAAAGAAAGAAAGAAAGAAAGAAAGAAAGAAAGAAAGAAAGAAAGAAAGAAAGAAAGAAAGAAAGAAAGCCTGTGTGCCTGTAGGGGTCGCAGTTTCTAGAAACTGTCTCAGATAGTGGTGAGCATTTGTCCGGCTGTCTTACTTGAAGCAAGCACAGCAACTGGAGGGAGTAAGAGAGATTGGAGAGAAAAGGGGAGGGCATTCAGCCATCTCAAAGAGGGAGGAGGTGAATTTCTCCATTTAGAAAACACAGTTGGATGACATGACATGGCCGGTGTAGAAAAGTCTTTCAAGGCTTGTGGTCGGAAAGCAATTGAAGACGCCCAGAAGTCTCATTTGCAAACACACATCCCTGTCTTTCATCCACGCTCAGCTTCTCTCCGGCAAATGAAGCATTTGTTTAAATCTCAGGGCAACTCTGCTAGCTGTTTACCACAGGGAATGGGGAGGAAAGCCAGGAAATTTTATGAAGGAGTGTCTATAGTGCGGGAATGTGGACTCCAGGTGAAGGGGAAAGAGGATGAGGTGAGGTGAGAGAGAGAGGGCAGGGGTGGGGAGGGCTGGTGGATTGCTGCACTTAAGGAAGTGGAAGGTAATTTTTAGTAAGTTAGCTGAGCTGAGAGGATTTAACTTTGTGCCTGAAGTTGAAATTTTGAATGACCTTGTGATCCCCAATGTCTTGTTCTCGAGTTTGTTCTCAGTATTTAGTGTGATACTTGACATGAAGCCAGCAGCGCCAGATGACGTATGAAAAAGGAGGCTTGCCAGGCTCCGGGGAAGCTCAGATTTAGAAGGGGAACAGCAGTCTGTCCACAGTCTCCATCTATTTTATAAGCACATAAGAAACCTCCTTTCTCTTCTCTCCCCCACACTCTCAGAGTCTCTCTGTGTCTGTCTCTCTTTCTGTGTCTTTTTTTTTTTTTTTTTTTTTTTTTTGGTTTTTTGTTTGTTTGTTTGTTTTCAAGACAGGGTTTATCTGTGTAGCCCTGGTTGTCCTGGAACTCACTCTGTAGACCAGGCTGGCCTCGAACTCAGAAATCTGCCTGCCTCTGCCTCCCAAGTGCTGGGATTAAAGGTGTGTGCCACCACTGCCCGGCTTCTCTCTGCTTTTTTATCTCTTTGTCTCTCTCTGTGTGTCTCTGTCTCTCTTTGCCTCCCTGTCTGCTGTGTCTCTGTCTCTCTTTGCCTCCCTGTCTGCTGTTTCTCCCTCTGTCTGAGCCCCCCCTCCTTCCCTCCCTGCCCCCACATAAGCAACTCTCCATTTCCTAGAATACTATTTCTCTCCCCTTGTTCCTTGTCCTATGATAAAACTTTTCTGATAAAACTTAGCTCAAACAGAAGTCACCTTCTCTCATAGCCACAGGATATCATTGGTGCCCCCACTCTGGCCCCTTCTTCATCTTGTTTTAACGGCTGCTGTTTACTGTCTTCGCTTGATCATAAGCCCTTCAAAGGGAGCTTTCCAGGCTGATTCAGTTTTGCAGATCCCACACTGACTTCCACATAGCAGAAACTCCATAAACCTTTGTTAAATAAATACACGGTGTGACTAAATGGAGTTTTACAAACGGGAGGCGCTGCCTGATCAAGTGAGAAACCAACCCAGTTTAAACCTAGGCTAAAGGAGACAATGGAACTAATGAATAATGAGCATCTCTTGAATACATGGAATCAAAGTCAGCTCTTATATTTAGCAACAGAGGTGGGAACTGAAATTACCGTCTCAAAAAATCAGTCTATTAGGTTAGCATTTACATAATGGCAGAATCAAAGCAGCCCTGGCTCTTTGAAATCTGCCACAACTAACCTAACAATGTTTGTTCAATATATTAAAATTAATAATGATGGCAGGCAATAATAGCAGCTAATGTTTAAACGTGTGTTACTTGTTAGCTATTGTGTACACCGTTGACATACTTTATTCCTAAAATGCTGTTTGGTTGTATGTAACACACACCTCTATAAACAAAACAAGTCACAGAGAGTTTGTTATTTTTCTAAACTTATGCAACCAACAAGCAGCTGAACTAAAACCTCAGCTCCAAATTAAAGAAACCTTGCATTCATGTGGTACATAGATATAGATGAAGGCAAAAGACCCATACACACGGACTAACAGAATTAAGTCTATACTTTTGTTTGTTGGATGATCTTATATTGAAATACTTTCTCTTGTTGCTTCTTAAGCAGATGGGCACCTCCCTGTAGCACTGTGATGTCAGGAGAGTTGCCATCATACACACTGCAGTACCCATGATCTCCTTTATAGTTCCAGAAGGTTCTCTGGCCAAAGGTTGGTGGTATCTGCTGGGCAAAATTGACCATTTCATTCAAACTGACATTTCCATGGTGTTTAATGTTCTGCTTCTTTCTGTCTCTTGGCCGCTTCTTGTTGGTTTTAGGATAAGGGCGAAGGCAGAAGTTACTACCTCATCTGGGGTGTCTGCTCTGATTGGTCAGTTCCACTGTGATCCTCCATCCTTCCCAGTCATGGCTGGCTTTTGCAATGCCATCACCTATGTTTTGGGGAGGCCAAGGTGGCTGTGGCGCTGACCTCACCTCTGATGCATGTCTGGTACACCTAAGGCACACAGACTGCAATAGCATCTGTCCTCACTCCTCATTTACACACATGGAAACTGAAGCCCAAGGGATAGCTGCCATGGCCCACTCTGGAAGAGCACACTGTTGAAGACTCCACCCACAGTCAGGCCACAGAAGGTATGCACCTACTTTGATCTCACTGGAGTCAAACATGGTACACGGGATGGAGAAGGCTAGTTTCATGTGAGCCTGGATTCAGAATGACCAGAGAAAGTTATTCATAGTCTTCTCCGAACCAAAAGACTTCTTTTTTTTTTTTTTTTTTTTTTTTTTATTAGTTCATCAGCAAAGGGTAAGGCCCCCGAGTTCTTCCTCCAGCCTCACCTAGCTACAGTTGGGCTCATTCTTACACAAACCCAGTGCAATTCTTTTTTTTTTTTTAATTTTTATTTTTGATACTTTATTTACATTTCCGATGTTTCCCCTTTTCTGGGTCTCCTCTTTGGAAACCCCGTATCCCCTCCCCCTCCCCGCCTCTGTGAGGGAATTCCTCCTCCCACCTACCCGCCCACCCATTCCCATATTCCCACCTTGATATTCCCCTTTACTGGGGCCTCTAGCACCCTCAGGCCCAAAGTCCTCTCCTTTCTCCCTGATGGCCATCGAGGTGATTCTTCTGCCTCATTTGTAGTCC
>CM052711.1:25338077-25365816 GCA_028551405.1 Uromys caudimaculatus | reverse complement strand
GAGAGAGAATTTTCTCCCGGGGCTGCTTGTCTATGGAATCCTAGTGTCCCAGGCAGAAGTTTCCTGCCACAGCCGCCCGCTTTTGGGATCCAGGGGGGTTTCTAGGCCCGCCTACCTCAGTCCCTGTGTCTCGCGGGTTCGGGGCAGTACCTGGTGAGCTGTGGGGCGTGTCTTTGGCCCTCTCCTGGGTCTTGCGATCTCCTGAGAGGGATCTTTGTCCCGGCGCTGATTAGCTGTGGGGCCCTGTGGCCCAAGCTGAGGTTTCCCGCCATCGCCGGAAGCTGCTGGCCGTCAGTCTCTGTGGCCCGCGGAAAGCGGGCAGAGTCAGTGAGCTCTGGGGGCGCGTTGCCCCTGCTATGGGCTTTTCTGCGTTGCTGGGAGAGAGGATTTTCTCCCAGAGCTGCTTGTCTATGGAATCCTAGTGTCCCAGGCAGAAGTTTCCTGCCACAGCCGCCTGCTTTTGGGCGATGTAGGGATTTTCAGTGACATTAATTCAATACAGGGAAGGTACTTTGTCATTCCAATATGTTTTGAAACCAAGATTGGAAACAGAATCCTTTACTATACTTTGACTAACCATAAACATGCAAAAACAGGGGCAAACACATCGACTCAGGCAATAGGTCAAGTGATCTGTGCAGCTGATCTCCATCAGTCCTTGTTTAAAAAAAAAAAAGGAAAAATCTGTATCTGATGTAGTTTGAAATCTCGCCAGGCTTGTTGTCTTCCCACCAAGTTTTAACTCCATCCTGCTTACCTCTGTCTCATCATTTCTTAGGGAAAGAGGTACTGGAGTCAAGAGAAAGAAGAATAGAAATTCTAATAAGAATTTTCTATTTCCAATTAGGGTCATTCATCATGAAAGCTAGAAATTTGATTCTAAACATCATAGACCCAGAGGAAATGAAAAAAGGGAACATTCTTTTTAGATTTTTAATTTCGCTTCAAGAACAGAGACTTGATTACCTCATACTAATGGGAACTCAGGAACCCACAGTCTCTGAGTCACATGCTTTGTTTGTCAGTCCAAACTCCATTAGCACAACTCCCCTGCTTTCCATGATTAGAGAGGTTCGCACAAAATGACAGCATTTGGAACTTCAGGGCCATGAATTTCTGTGTTCAGGATGCTGTGTGCCGTTGTGATGTAACATTTATTTTCATGGCCCTAGAAATGCTCGGAGCAATTGTGCAGCAAATTAACACCATCTTCCTGTTGTCTCAAACTGTAAGAGGCAATTTGAATCACATTTGGCGTTTATAATTATTTTGTAATCTGATTTGCAGAAGTGGAGTGATTATTGAGTATATAGACAACATAAATCTTAAAAAGAAGCTCCACATAGCCACTAGGTCACTAAAAGAGGAAGGAAGAAGAAATATGTGTCTGACTGTGGTTTTGTTCTTTCGTTACCCTCATGAATATGTGGCAGATGGATGAATGAGAGAGATGAATGAGAGATTCTGAGGTTGGGAAGATGGCTCATTGGTAAGTAATTGCCCTGCAAATATGAGGACCAGAGTTCAGATTCTAAGACCTCATGTAAATCCTGATGGCCATGGCCAACCGCCTGGGAACCAGCATGGACGCAAAGACAGGAAAGCCACAGAGCAGTCAGCTAGTCCAGCTAGCCAGAAGAGGAAGCTCTGGGCTTGGCCAAAGATGTTGCCTCAATATATAAAGTAGAGAAGAATCTAGGAAGATGCCAAAGATATAAAACTCTGACCTTCACACACATGACTACTCGCTCATGCACACACATACGTTGTAGAGGAATTTTAAACCTGTAACATGACTACTCTAGGTGGAATACAGACAGGCCTTTAATCCCAAGAGACAGAGGCAACAGATTTCTGAGTTCAAGGTCAACCTGCTACAGAGAAGAAAAGCTTAGTTCCAGACATGATGGTACACACCTTTAATCCCAGTCAGTGAAGAGGCAGTGCAGTGGAATTTAGTGTTATAAGGCAGTTTGGTTGGTGGCAGTTCAATTTGTGGAGTTCAGGGGCCATTTTTACCTGGACAGTTTTACAGAGACATGTACTAGAGAGAACAAGCTAGACACCAGTGAAGACAAAGAATAAGAAGGAACCAGCAGATTAGAATAGATTGCCAAAGTTAGTTTGAGGCTAAGCAGGAGAATTCAGTCAGAAGCTTAGAGGAGTCAGGATGAATCAGTCGGCTTGGAGAGGAGTTTGAGCTAGAACAGCTGAGTTGAACCAGCCAGCCAGAGTTCAGAAAGAACTAGGAAGGGTGAGCTTATTCAGCAGTAAGTCTCAGAGATGACAATTTCATCTCATGAAGAGAAGTTACTTTTACAATACACAGGAAATCAGTGAGATGTGTTATCCTTTTACTCACAGTGGGCTCTATTTGACCTTCCAATCACCTAGATGTTCTCAGAGCAATCTCTCCTTGGAAGCTGCCTTGAAAGCTGACTGGACCTTTCAGTCCCCACCCACCTCCCACCCGTGCCACATACTGAGATGGTAACGTCAGGGCAGCCCCCTTGGGTTCCAGAGACTTCTTGTGGCCGGAGGTTGCTCTGTAGACTTGCCTGGAACTACAGCTACTTTGCACAGAGCAGTGACTATCCCTTTGTTACATGAAGCCTCTGAGATCTGAGGGGCTGTTTGTTATAGCACCATGACTACACTGATCAACACAACTGTCATAACAAAGTAACATTGGCCAGGAGGGAGGCTTAGACAAAAGCATTTTTATTTTCTTTCACTCCTGGAGGCTGGGCAGTTCAGTTGGTAACAGGAGGCTACCTTTCGTCCTCATGTGATGCCTCTTCTAAGAGCACTGAACCCAGTCTGACTACATGCTTACCTGAAGCCAGCCATTTGAACCCAGAATCCTAGAGGCTGTAGTTCAACACCAGTACTTTGGAGAGTAGAGCTTCAATACATGATTCAGTTCATGGCAAACACTTGGCCTATCTTGATTAACTCAGAAAAAAATTAACTATTTTAAGATTTTTAAAAAAGCATCTTGGTACTCATTTCCTGGGGATTAAACAAAAAACTGACACCAGTTTTGTCACCGTAAATGACACTGTCTTCATCACTTTAGTCACTTTACTGTTAATGACCGGACCACAAATTCTAGAATTATACCCAGAGAAGCCAGTCATTGTCTCTTAAGGCTGCTAACGCCTCACAGTATCCACTCTCTGGCTCTTTCTTTCTTTCTCTCTTACATCTCATTTATGTTCTATTCTGAGAAGAGGAAGCTAGGGCACGCATGCCAGCCATTTCACATTGCTAGCTTTTGCTTACTAAAGTAAACTGGGCCGAGGAAGGTGGGTCTGTTCCGGCATCCATACAGAGCAAATTTCCCTATCCTTTGCTCCCTTCCTAAGGAACCTTTATTTTTCACTTCTAAGCCACAAGGATGCAGGGAGAGGAACTTACAACTGACAGGGGAAGAAAAAATGCACACATCTCTCTATTATGTATTTGTATGTGCTTGTTAACGTATTCCCCACTAGGTGATGAGGTGGGGGAGGAGGGGAGAGACAACCGTCTCACATACACCCCTCGTACGTACCACATAGAATAAGGAGAGCGGTCTTCACCCTTCAGAATAGAGTTGGGTCTGTGCTGGGGAGCTGATGTGGCCTCCATATTTGATGTCCTCTTTGGTCCATCTTTCAGAATTCTTCACAGCTTGGCCCAACTGCTACATCTGCAATCCCCCGTTAGAATGAATAAGTGGTAGCCGTTCGGCAGCCATTGTCTCGGACTGCCTTCACTTGTTTCTGTGACCATTTCCCCAGCTGGTAGTGGAGAGCATTACTTAGCTTTGTAAATCTCTCTACCTTTCACCTTCAGCGATGCCTACATTGGCTCTAGGAAGTGTTTGCTAAACATTTGTTGTGTGAATTTTCTCCCTCCGTTCCCCCTTCCTTTTTGGTTTCTTAGAAATGGAGCCTGGGGAATGCTGTCTTCTTTTCTACATGAATTTTTATTGTGTCTATCCACAGCATCTTTGATCTGTTTGCCAGTCTTTCATCTGAGGCTGTCTAGCACAGCCCTGGTACAGGAAGGCCTTGGCAAATAGTCTGTGTTGATAAATGGATAATGAGACACACAGGGGACAAGGAACTTGCCCGCTGCCTCACAGTGGTTAATGGAAGCTGAACTCCTTGTGTATAGCTGAACTCTCAATCCACACAGCCCCCCCCCAGCATCCCCTAGTTTAGCAAGCATCCCTTTAGCTCGGCTGTACAAAGAATAATGCTAATGAAGACAGACTTGTGGAGCTGATACTGTATGAATTCTTGATGTGGCTGTGTTCGTGACCAGAAACTGGACCACCAGCCATAGGAGGAGCCCATTTTAAAGAGAATAGGGATGAAAACGTACCATCCAGGTGCATCCACCATCGATAATGAGTCTGTAGCATTGTTTCTGAAAAAAAAAAAAAAAGCAATATTCTTCCTACTAATACATTAAATTCTCAAGAAGAACAATAGCTGGAAATTTACTACCTACTAGTTAACCTCAGGGTGACTTAATCCTTAGCACTAAGGTTGGTATTTATGCATAGGTCTGAATTATCAAAGGAGCCTCTCACTGGTCCCCATGAAAATGAGTGAGCCATGCTCTGGTTAGTCCTATGCTGCTCTGGAATCATAGCTGAAAAACAAACAAGAAAGTGGGAAATCATGTATCTCATGATGGAAAAAAAAACCTAACTATAGAAAAAGCAGGATTGCAACATCAGAAGAAAATGTCAATGAGGTTCAGTTTTGCTCATTTCCTTATGCTATAGAATCTATTCAATGATCATTCTTTAAAATACATGTTGATAACTTTGTTTAAATATATATTAGAAACATTTATTTTTCTTGATTGTTCTTTTCAAGAAAGACTTTCCAAGACAGGCAACCTCTCCCTTGGAGAACTATCTTTGACCAAAGCTCTCAGGTGTTAATGTGGCATACACCCAACATAATTGTTGAAACTTGAGTGGTGTGCTTTAAATAGACTCAGTGCACTGTATTGTCTAAGCTGTATATTTTAATTTCAAGCATGAATTATGCTCTAGCTCATTAAAGATGAAGGTTCACAATTCTGTGGACTCCCAAGTAGGTCACTACTAGCTTTGGACCATAATTTATGAGCTGCTTTCTCTTTCTTTCTTTCTTTCTTTCTTTCTTTCTTTCTTTCTTTCTTTCTTTCTTTCTTTCTTTCTTTCTTTCTTTCTTTTTTCCTTCCTTCCTTCCTTCCTTCCTTCCTTCCTTCCTTCCTTCCTTTCTTTCTTTCTTTTTCTTTCCTTCTCTTGTTTTTCCTTCTTTTTCTAAAATTGTATCTGGAGGTGGGGTGTAAGTAAGTATGTATGTCTACATGTACAAGTATGCACATGTATGTGTGTGTGTGTGTGCGTGCGTGCATTCATGAGTGAGTGTGTGTGTGTGTTTTCATGTGGAAGCCCGGGATATATCAGATACCATCCTCAGTGGCTCTTAGGCTTATTTTAGGAGCAGGGCATTTCACTCTGTGGTCTGGAGTTCTCTATCTCAGCTAGGTTGGCTAGCCAGTGAGCCCTGGGCTCTGTCTGTCCTTTTATCCCTGTCCTCCAGGGCTGGGTTTGCAGGCTGTTGAATGCTCAGCTTTTCCATGGAATCTGAGATCTGAATTTAGATCCATATACTTCCACTACGCTATTTACCAGTCCTTGGTTCTCTGCGACATAGCCATAAATCCATGCCTGACTTCTAAACAAAACTTGTACTTCTCCCACTTCTCCTGGCCCAGGTCCGTTCTTCTCCCCCCCCCTCCCCTCCCCCTCCCCTCTCCTCCCCTCCCCTTCCTCTCTTTTTCCCCCCTCCTTCTCTGCTTCTCTTTTGGTGATGGGACAGTAGGACTGATTGCACACTCATTTCCCAGCTTTACTGCCATTTGAACTTAGACCCTGACCAAACCATGCTCCACAGAATTATCGACAGAGTTCTACAAGGCTATGCTGGTCCTTAGGAAGCACACAGCAATGTCTGTGGAGAGATGCTTAATCTAAATTGAGTTGTAAGGGTAAATATGGTTTGGAAATAAGATTAAATGTTTTGAAAATGTGACTTCAGTGAATAAAGCCTGCCTTAGATGTGGCTGGAAAGGTATTACCTGTATAGAGAGCCTTTGAGAACGCTATTAAAATGTTTATCTGTATTTCAGAATAATAAGTTTAAAAATGATAACAGGAATTATTCTTCCTGGAATCTTGGGCATAGTGGATGGCTGGTGCTGTTTTTATCCCTTTGCAGGTGTCTTCATTTGCTCTGATCATTCATTGAGACTGATAAAGGTGGAAAAATATCTATATCCACATGTTGTTTTCATATTGGCACAAAATGGAATATATCCACTTTGCATAGCAAACCCCGTAGAGTTATGCAGTTCTGCAGCCAGGGCCTATCTCAAGGAGGGCAGCAGAGACAGTGGAAAACATCCTTTGAAAAAATGAATAATTTCTGACTGGGCTGGGTGTGCATGCCACCTCACTCCTCCACACAGGCCACGGCTAAAGCCCTGACAACTCAGTGTCTCCAAATACCTTAGCTTTCCTGTCATGGCTGTTTCTTTATAACATTCTTCAGTGTTTCACCTGGGAGACAAACCCCAAGCCAATCCATCCTGTCTAGGAAGACAAGATTTGCTTTCAAGTCTGGTGCTTACCGAAAGTGAGCAGGACAGGTCTGAGTTCACTCATCTGCACCGCCTTTCCTATTGTGCATGCGCTAACACCCATAGTCGGCTCCTACACAGACGATGTGCTAAAGAGCCTTGATATCTGTACTTTGCACTCCATAACATATATAACACTAAGCATTAGTCATAGAGGTCCAGGAAAGGTGACAAGACTATTTAGAAGTTTCCACAGGAAAAATACCCCATTATCTTCTATCTCTTTTGTCATTGTTCAGTAGCTATTTCTAGAGATAAAGAAGTCAGATACTTTCTTGAATCTCTTGCTAATGGTTTGTGCAGTAGATCACAGTTGTACTTTTAAAATAAAAGGTTTACTAGTGCATATACTTTTATAAAAAATCCTGTCTCAGTTTTCGATACCATTGGCCAAACCCATTAAGGCTCCATGCTCTTGTTTATTGCAAAACCCCTGTTACACAGAATTATCAGCACTCCTCTTTTACAGCTGGGGAAACGAAGGTACCAACAAATTAATATCTCTATGTATGACCAGCAAGTGATAGACCAGGATGTTGGACCCAGGCCAGCAGATTACAGAATTTTTCACCTTTAACCTCCATGCTCCACTGCCTCTTGGTTAGATGGCCGAGTATTGCTGTGACTCATATTTAAACCCACCTTAAAGCTCGAGCCATGGATGAATCTTCCGTTTTGTTTGTAATGGTTCTCAGTCTTTTCTTCTGGGTTAAGCAAGCTGCAGAGGAAGCTTGGGTGTAGCACTTGAGGAATGCTTCCATTCCAGCCCACCATCAGGTGTGAACCATTTCCCTCCAAAGAAGTAGCTAACTGGCATTAGCAAACTTCTAGCAGCAGGCATGCACAGAGAGGCATGTCTAGTCATCTCCATTCTCTGCTTCTAGGTTTACTTTCAGGAAGAAGTGGGAAAGATTCAGATCTGTTCAGACGGCTACTTCCTTGTGTCGTTGTGTTGCCTCTTGCTTCAGACTTGATAAGTCAGCTCATTCCCTTCTGACCCGTCTCTCCCCTTATTAGAACTATGTCAACCTACTTCTTGTTTTCCAGGTAGGAAGTGTTTCCTCTTCATCCTGGCCTGGGTGGACTTTACTCTGTTTGAATCACTTCCATGGGGGGGCTACATTATGGTGATCAGATCCGAGTTATAACCCTATTCAAAGGAACTTGTTTAACAAGTTGCTCTGGCCTCTCTACCCTGGAGATCTCAGGATGCACAGCCCCAAACCACTCACTGATGCAAAGATCACCAACTTTACAGTAGACACCCTGTCTTAGCTACTTTTCTGTTGCTGTGATAAAATACTCCCACAAAAGCAATTTAAGGGAAAAGGGTTTGTTTGATGTAGTTTCTGGGGGATGCAGTATGTCACAGCAAGGAAGTCATGGAAACTAAATTAGGCTGACTGCTTACATGGCATCCACAGTCAGGAGGCAGAGAAAGTGAGGCCTCAGGAAGTGAGGCCAGGCTATAAAGCTGTACCCAATGACATACTCTCTCAGGCGAGGCTTCTCCCCCTAGAAGTTTCCCAATCTTCCCAATCAAACCACCACCCAGGAAATATCTGTCCAGACATGTAAGCCTATCTGGGATATTTCACATTCAGCCTCTACAAGTAAAAGATGAGTTAAATGTAGAGATAATACTCCAATTTTGCTCTCTTGTCAGCTTTGAACAGAACAGAAATGAGTATATTTGTTTTTTCCTTGAGTTTCTTTCACAGAGTGCCTGATAGAACTATCTTATGGGAAGAAAGATATATTTTGGTGCATGAATACAGAGGTTTGTGTGGGGCAAATAGACCATGCACCAGGCAGAAGAACTGGTAAGGGTAGGTAGGCTCAGACCCCAGGGAATCTAAGAATTGACAGTGGCAGGAGTGGAGCCAGCTCCCTGCCTACCTACCAGATCTGGAGCAGGTAACCACGACACACTCCACTAGAGGACCATGGCAGTCAGTCACGTAGCATGAAAACCTGGACTTCTCCATGCTAAGGAGGTATCTAGATAGAGTGTTCAGCCAATGAGCTTCCTTCCTGAGCATTCCTTCCCCCAAAAGGCATTAAATCCCTGGTTCACCCTGAGTAAGGTGTATGCATTCACATCTGCCATCAAATAAAACAGTTTGGACAAGCAGGGACCAACTCTTCATCAAGGATTGGAGGGGGAGAGGCTTCATCATAAAAAGCCGAGCCTAAATCCCCTGGAGAAGGTCTTCTCTTTCCTAGCCCCTCTGAATGCTTGGCACGCATTCAGAACCAAACTGGGTTCTGCCTTCTTCTGGACTCTGCCTTCCCCTTCCTGCCTGGTGAGCACGGACTTTGGACCAACTCCCAGTGGTGTCTGGGTCACAGGAGACAGAAGCACAGCAACTCTCCCAGACTCCGCTGTTTCCCACCCAAGACAACACAGACTGAGGACCCCCACTACAGACTGTGTTCTGCCTCACCTGAGTCACGTGCTGATGGCATTGAGGAAGACACACAGGTTTGCAGGTCCATCATGGTGGGTTTCGTGACAATGATAATGCACAAGGTGACAGAGTAGAAATCAGAGAAGATCCGGCATCAGGAGTGGGCCAGGGTTATCCTCTTCAGAATTTGCTGACGGTGATCTACTTCTGCCAGCTAAGTCCTACCTCCTGAAGATCCCATCACCTCTAAAAACAGTTCCACTACCCAGAGAACAGGATCTAATATATAAGCCTGTGGGGGTGACATTTGGATTCAAGCCATAACAGAGAGATTCTCACCGGCAGAGCATCATCCTGTAACCACCATCAAAATCCCACAAGGCTGCATGTGTCCAAGCCGAGAGCAGTGTGTATAATTTTAAGCTGCTCCAGGACAAATCACTGGAAAGAAAAAGATTTTAAAGCTGAGAATATTACACTGGGGTGTGGCTCAAAAGTGAAGTGAAGATCTTAAATTGTCCAAAAAAATGAGCTCTACTCCAGCATTGAAAGCTGAGACAAGAAAACACCCCTCCCTCCCATTTTGGAATCACACTAAAATGATTGTTTTTTCAAAGCTAGAATACCAATATTACTGTGCTTTCCCCCAGAAATTTCTGTGTCTCTTCTAATCCACAGAATACTCAAAGGTAGATATTGATAAATGACAAATAATTAAACAAGGTTTATCAAATTGAAGGAGGTATTCAGAATTATACTGTCAGTTGATGTCAGGCAAGATTTGTACTGGGATTTTTGACTTTACTGGGTTTACCTGAAGTGACCTCTAACCTCTTAGAACATGATTACTTTCCATGAAGCTTGGCTTGGCCAAATACAACCACTGAGTAATTTACTTGATGCATCTTATCCTTCCCCACTTCAGACAAGCTTCTGCAAAACTCTGCTTTTCCAGCTCCCCAAGGTCACCTCTTGGACGTCCCAGTTAAGACATTCCTGTTTGCCAGGCTCTTGATCAGACATGTCTTCTGTGAACTTTGTATGTTGAGATTCATAGCAGAAGATCTCTGGAAATTCTTCGTGGTCTTGACTCTCTTCCCTTACCTTCATCTGTGCAGTCTTCTGTCATCTTGGCTGTAGTCTTAGCCTCTCCCATCTCCAGTTTCTTCCTTGAATGCGGCCATTTTAACTCAAAAGCTCCCCATGCTCCTGTGCTACACCATGGAGTAGACTGAATCCTTTACAACACATTTCTATCTCTAGGAATTCTGGCTGTCAGACAAGTTTCTAGAAATTCAAGATACGCACTGCCACCATGCCTGTCTGCTGCTCCAAGGACACCTTGCGTTATTTTCTTGTTTTAGATTTCTGCCAGGTGTTGGGCTTGTGACAACCTTGTTCTCTCTCTCCAGCTGGTGACATTTATACTTTCTTAGCCCAGCTTACATTAGGGCGTCGCTTTTTTGAGAGTTTTCTTGGCCTTAAGTCTACACACTTGGTTCCTCTCTACTTTTATAGACTTCTGGAATTTTGTCATTAATGTTTAACAGCTTCTGTCTTGAGTCACTATAGCTGCTCATACATAAATGTCTCTCCATTCTCTGCCTTTCCTAGAGGAAGGACAGTTTCTTCCTTAGGAATTGTAGCCTCTGTGCAGCCTGGTGCAGCACCTTGCTAATAATAGTAACTCAGTGAATGCCTGACAACTTAAATACGTTTTAATAAAGCTGGTTTCTGACTGTGTGACAAAGGTTATGAAACCATTAAAAGCTGGCTGTTTAAGAACTTAGCGCTAAAATTATTTTTAGAATTTTCTGTCACACTGACAGAATTATATGCTCAATAAGATGTGTTCTTTAATGGAATTCTTTCTGAAACACCCAAAAGTCTGATGCAAAGAAACTCAGTCACCTGCTCCCTTTTCTAGATGTTATACTCTGCCTGTTTATTTGATTGGGGATTTAAATAGTTTTTGGAGAAGCTTAAGAACCTAGGCAAAACCCATCTGAATGTTTGCTAGGATCATGGCATGTGGAAACTTCGGTTGCTTTCTTTTGTTTCTTACGTAGTCACTGAGATAAAATTCATGTGACAAAATTGATTATTAGAAGCCCTCAGTATGCATACTTTGTCCTTTACCAAAGGGCAAATTTCTCTGTCTCTGTCTCTGTCCCTGTCTCTGTCTCTCTGTCTCTGTCTCTCTGTCTCTCTGTCTGGCTCTCTGTCTGTCTTTCTCTTTTCTCTGTCTGATTTATAAAGCTGTATTTTAATGATAACCCATAGTATATTTATTTATCATGTGTGTGTGTGTGTGTGTGTGTGTGTGTAATTATCTAGACCCATAGAGCTGTAGTATGAAACCCTCCCCCCCCCAATAACAAACTTTGGAAGCTAGTAATACTATTTTCAGTGGATAATGCTCTAAACCGAATGTATAAAAAAAGGTGGGGGAGATGGTTCAATAGGTAAGAATGTTTGTTATGCAAATATGAAGACCTGAGTTTGAATCCCAAGCACCAACATTAAAAATGCCAGGCATGACTGTGCATGCCTGTAAATCCAGCACTGGGGAGTTAACTCCCAGGAAGTTAATGACCAGCCAGCTTAGCCAAGTTTCGGGTTTAGTCAGAGACCCTTTCTAAGGGAATATGGCAGAAAGCAGCAGAAGAAGCCCAAATACTTCTCTGGTCTCTACATGCATATACTCGGGCATACACACCTGCCCACTTATGAAATGAACATACATACATCAATCTTAATAATAATGTCATAAAGTGAATTTGTAACCACTATGCAAGCATTTTAAAACCTAACTTATAGTCTTTTGTGACAAACAATGCCATTCTGAGGCCAAGAGGAGATTACATTTTGGGACCACGTAACATGACTACATAATATATCTCATCTTAGAACTCCATATGGCTGTAGTCTATGGATTAAAAGACATATGGAGAATTTCAATCTAATTTTAGATTAATAATGGAAATAATAAAGCTATGTAAAATATGAATAAGCCACCAAAGTAGAATTATAGCAGCAAAGGTGCTTTTTTCTAGTATATTTTTCAAAATAGCATCTACTACGTCTCCTTCATCCCAGCATCCAGGTAAGTAAGTACTTCAATACCAAGTAGTAGGTGCTGAGAATAATGACCCTCTCCTAGGCTACTAGTAAAGTCCTTTTCCTCTTCTGAGAGAATACATGGCCAATCCTCTTCCTTCTTTGTCATGATTCTGAATATGAGGTTTGTTCTGATATCTATATATCTGTAGCTTTTTAACTTTTGTGCTATGATCCTTGATTAGCATCTGATTTTTAAACACAGTCATTTCGATAGATGCAGAAAAGACTTTTGACAAAATTCACCATGCCTTCAAAATAAAAGTCCTAAAGAGTGTAGTCCTGGAAGGAACATGCTTCAACGTAATAAAAGCTGTCTATGGCAAACCCTCAGACAATACCATCCACAATGGAGGAAAAAAAAATGGAAGCTATCTCATTAAAATCAGGAATGAGACAGCCTTGTCCACCATCCCCACCCACTCCTTTTCATCAAAAGCTCTCAAAGCACCAACTAAAGCAAAAAGGCAAGAGAATGAAATTAAAGGAATATAAATAGGAAAAGAAGTACTCACATGTGAAATTATAAAAATAAAATAAAAACTAATGTCAAATGATGGGTGCATTCTAAAATAGGGGAAAAAAGAAACTTGTATCCAATTCCTATGCAATGGAAGCCAGCCATTAGGCCGAGAGAAAGCCAAGCAGCCATATGGAGAGGCGCTGTAGAGGTATTTGGCCAACAGCTTCTGCATAGCTTCTAGCCAGCAACCAGCACCAACCACCAGACCCGGGAGTAAAGAAACCTTTAGATAGTCCCAGCACAGAACTCTAGTGACAACACTAAACTCTGGGCTTTCCCAGGTATTGTGTCCTGTCTTTCACCATCTAGTTTATAGGTTCACAGAACCATAAACATAATTGAGTGGGTGTTGCCCTATGTCATTAATTTGGGGCTTTTGTTAGCATAACTAAGGATAAAAGAAAAAAATAGCTAATCTTCTGTAAGTGCTTACTATGGGCTTACTACTATTCTGATCCTAAATATTTGCCATTTCGTGGCTAGAATATTTAAGATCCTGTTGTTTATTATTAGCTGTAGTAATTGTGCTGGGCCGGAGAAGATCAGAAGGCAAAGCTTTGTACCTCGGATACACGCGTCCTCTCTAGCCCTGGCCTTCAGCTGCGATAGATATTTTTAGATCCCACATCCAAGGGATACCATGTAGTATTTGTAGCTCTGAGCTTTGCTTATTTCAGAGTAAATGTCTGGATTCACCTGTCACAAAAGCAGAATTTTCTAGGTCTTTTAAAGGGACAGTGAAATAGTAAGCTGAGATAAAGATATGTATCATTTTAAAAGAACCTATCTGCTTTACTTAGTCTATGGCCCCTGAGAATGTATACAAAAGAAATAAAGATTTACCTGACAGCTTCAGAGGTTTCTGATCAGCTGGTTCCATTTCCAGGCTTCTCTAGGATCTACATCTTGTAATTAGGCCCTCTCTCCGAATAGTGCCACCAATTTAGGATTCTATCCACAGACTAATCTCCCGTGTTTTAACCCAGTGATTTTCTCCGAGAAGCCAAGCCTTTAACACATGAGCCTGTTAGGGGGGTCACAACATTATACATCCACTGATGGGCTTTTCCGCTGTTTTTTTTTTTTTTTTTTTTTTTTTAATTAAGAATGGTTTGTATATATTTGAAAGTTCTTTTGTCGTTCAATATGAATTTAGGGATTTTTTAAAAAATTTATCAGAAAGATGGCATCAGGATAGGAATTTCATTAAATGTGTAAATCTCTGATTAGGAGAGACATGGAAATGGTAGCAGCTCTGCCAGTTCATGGATGCTGGATGCCTTTCCGGTCATCTGTGTCACCACCGGGTTCCTTCACCAATATTCCATAATTTTCGCAGTAGAATACTTTCATCTCATTGGTTATATCTGCTTCTACGTTCTTCATTTTATTTTTAATAATATCGTTAGAGGAATTATTTTCTTAATTCTTTATCACACAGTTTCTGTTAGCACATGGAAGTCATACATCGTCTAGAGAGAAATTTTTGAATGGTTTGTATTTTTTCTATCCTACAACTTTACAGAATTAGTTTATCAATTTAAGTATTTTTTTTATCTTAAAGAAGCTTTAAAGACTATTATAAGATCTTGTGCCAATAAACAGAGACACATTCACTTCCTCTTGTCTGCTTTGCAAACCTCATATCTATTTTTCTGCCCACTTGCTCTGGCTAAGACTTGTAGTACGTTTGCTGAATGGCTGTGAGGAGCACTGAGTTTCTTGTCTGATCTTCAGCCATCGATGAGAAAACTCTCAACGTCTTACCATTGTGATGTCACGCGTGATCTGAGTACCTGGCCTCAACTGTGCTTTATTATTCCTTGTAGATATATTGTCTGTGCAACTTCTTCATATTGTAAAAAAGACGCTGAGTTTTATCAAAAGCTTTTTTTCTGCACCCACTAAAATGATCAAGTAATATATTTAAAAGTTCATCATTTTTTTTAATGTGCTGTAAAATGTTTATTGATTTAAATATCTTTAACCATCCTTGAATCCCAGAAATAAATAGATTTGTTCATGATGTGTGATCTTTTTAATATGTTGTGGGATTTAGCGTGCTATTTGTTGAGGGTTTTTGCGTTCACATTAATCAGAGAACTATCACATACTTTTCTTAGGGTGTCATTGTCTGGTTTTTGCATCAGAGTAATTCTGGCTTTAATGAAAATGAGCCTGCGAGTGTTCTCTTTTTTCCCTGTGTTTCTGGACCAGTTGAAGAAAGATTGGCGGTGACGCTTCTCTAAGCGTTTGGTGGAACTTGCCAGCAAAACCATCTGGTCCCAGGCTTTTCTTTGTTGGAAAATTTTTGACTACTGATTTAATCTCCATACTCATTATCAGTCTGTTCTGACTTTCCATTTCTTCATGATTCTTGATAGGTTGTGTGTTTCTAGGAGTCAACCAAGTTCTTCTAGATTAGCCAGTGTGTTCATGCTCAGCTCTGACCATTGTATGTCTGACATCTTGCCCCCCTCTCTCTTTTTTAGCTAGTCTAGCTAAGGGTTTGATAGTTCTCTTCATTGTTTATCTAAATTTTGTTTCGTTCATTTTTTCCTATTATTTTTCAATTCTGTGCTTTGTTTATTTACACTCTAAATCTCTGATGATGCACTCATTATAATAACCTCCAGTTTAGGTGTTTCTTAATTTTCTAATCCCTTGAGGTGTAAAGTTAGGTGGGTTTTTTTTTTATTTGACATACTTCTTTTTGAATGTAGGTTTTTGTCACTATAAATTTATGTGTTACAGATTGAGTATACCTTATGCTTAGAACCAGAAATGCTTAAGATTTTCAAATAATTCAGAGTTTGGAATATATAATGAGATATCCTGGGAATGGGACCCAAGTCTAAGCACAGAATTCATTTCTGTTTTATGTACACAAAAGCTGTGGATAATTTCGTACAGTGTTTTTAGAGTAGCTGTGTTTTACTGTGACCTGTCACACTGAGTCAGGTGTGGAGTTTTTCCCATGTGCTATCATGCTGGCACCCAGAAATTTTCCGAGCTTTGAGCGTTTTAGCTCTGGGTTTTCAGATTAAGAATGCTCAAATTGTATTGCTTTTACTGCACCTTACAGTGGCTTGTGTGTTGTGCTGTCATTCCCCCTGGGTTTCTTCTTTGACCTGTTGGTTATTCAAATGTGTGCAGTGGGTTTGTGTGTGTTTTACTTTCTTCTAGTTTGTGATGTCTAGGTTTCTTTCAGATACTGAATTATAGCTTGATTTCCTTGTGGTAAAGACTCTTTGTAGAACTGCAGTCTACTTAATTTTGTTAATACCTGTACTTTCCATGTGGTCTGTCTTAGAGAAGGTCTTTGACACACTTTAGAAACATGCACTCTGCTGTTGTTGGGTTGAATGTTCAGGTGCATTTGATCTGTGGGCGTTGTTCACATTTGTTGTTTTGAAATTTTCTGTCTAGTTACTCTGTCTATTGATTAAGAGAGGAAATGCACATCTCCTGCTGTTGTCATATGACCACCCAGTTGTTCTTTCTCAGACATCAGTGTTTGTTCTGCATATTTAGGTTCTCTGAGAGTGCAGCATATATATACACATATACATACATATAATTATATATTCATATATAAAGATATATTTACATATACAAATATATATCAATTATACATATAGTTATATATTATGTGTGTGTGTATATATATTTGTTATATCTTTATTATGGGTTAGCCCTTTTATTTCTCTGTAATGCCCTCTTTGTTTCTCTTGGACGTTCCCTGCTTTGCCTTGTGCCACCAAATCTAGCTCTGCTCACTTTCAGTTATCAGCATGTGCTTTTGAGGGGTTCATCTTTTCTTAGATCATTTGGGTTTTCTGGATCTGGTTGTTCACTTCCTTTTTTACATACGGGGATTTTCTCGCCATCGGTTCTCTGAATAAAGCCTTTGGTCATTTTTCTCTTCCCTTTTTAAGACTCTAATGAGATACATTTGATGGCACCCCATAAGCAACTGAAGTCATCTTTATTATTTTTTTTTCATTTTTTCTGATCTCTTTGGACAATTGAAAATATTCTGTGTTCAACTTGAATAATTATTTCGTCTGCCTATTACCGTATGCTTTTAAACACTTCTATTAGTTTTAAATTCATTTACTGTATTCTCTTCCAAGATTTCTGTTTTGAATGTTTTCTACTCTTTGTTAAAATTCTAACTTTGTCCTTGTCCGTCCAATTATTAATCATGATCCATTTTTTAGCTTGAGCCCGTAAGTACACTTTCTCTCAATAAGTAAAAGCTTTACTTTCACAGATTCTTAATTCAAATATATTACCACACAAATAGCCCTGATAGAGTGCTTGACCCCCCACCACCCAAAAAGTTTCACAAACCAAGCCTCTATTGTCTTCATTGCTCTTAGAATTATCGTCCAAGTTCCAACAGCAGTGTACTAAGCTCTGCACACTCAATGGCCTTCTATTCCTCCCCAAACCTTCACCTTCCTCCAATAAAACTCCAAGGCATAAAAGCCATGTGTTCAGGTCCATTACAGCAAGTTCAATCACTGCTATCAATTTCCATTCTAGTTTGCTTTTCTGTTATAAAAAAACACTAACCAAAAGTAACTTTGGGGAAGAAAAGATTTATTTGGCTTATGGGCTATATAGTCCAGGAAAAAACAGCATCAACTCATCACAGGAACTGAGAGAGACCATGCAGGAATGCTGTTTACTAATTTGTTCCCAGGCTTATGTTCACATGCCTCTATCATATAATGCACGCCTATTGGCCTGGGATGAGGGTGTGGTGGCACCACCTATGGTGGGCCGGAGCCTTCTACATCAGTTGGCAGTATAAAATGCCCTACAGATGCAACTGCAGGCCAATCTGGCATAAGCTATACCTCAGTTGAGCTTCCCTCTTCCCAGGTGTGTCTCATTGACATCCAAGATTAGCCATGACAGGGCTTCAGTGTGAATAAGGCAGAAGAGCAATGGAGAAGGATTTCAGCCCTCAGTCTCTGGCCTGGAATGCGTGGGAGTGTGTACACACATACTCACAGATGACAGAAAGTGTGAAAGGGTCTGATTTACCACAACAAAGACAGCATCAGAGGGTCAGCTCCTTGGTGGCTAACGATGTGTTTTACTTTTGATTCTCCTCTAACATAGCATAATATCTGGAATGGACTAGATAACAGGTGTTTGATAAGTGAGTATAATAATTTTATAGTTGCTATATTCCAATGTGTTTTTCTACTATTCGGGTCCGGTGAGGTTTAGCGAATATGTGTTTAGTATCTACAGCAGGCACAATGATGACTTATCCTTTTGACAGCAAAAATTCTATTGCAAAGCAGGTTTTAAAAAGTGTGTGTGTGTGTGTGTGTGTGTGTGTGTATAAAATACATGCAAATACAAAGAAACCAAGAGGCAATACATTAATAGACATTTAAGATGAAAGCCAAATGAAATCTACAAGAAAAAAATTCAAGCATTATATTTTCTCTCATATGCAGAATCTCCACTTAAATGTGTGTGTATACATATACATATACATATACATATACATATACATATACATATACATATACATATACATATACATATACATATACATATACATATACATATACATATACATATACATAAAGTATGTATGTATGTATGTATGTATGTATGTATGTATGTATGTATGTATATGGGCTGAGGAGATGGCTCAGGTAGTAAAGTGGTATCATGAGAGCATGAGGACCCAAGTTCAGATCCTAGCACCACATAAAAAGCTAAATGGAGTGGGATCTACCTGTAATTCTAGGAGGCAGAGACAGACGGATCCCCAGAGCAAACTGGACAGTCAGTCTATCTGAATCAGTGAACCCAATGTGCAATGAGAGACCACACCTCAAAAAATAAGAGTGATTCAAAATCTCCAAGGGTGACCTCTGGTTCCCACAGGCATTGTACATTTGAGTGTTGTGGGGAAAACTGGGGGAAGAAGAAAGGGTAAAGGATCAGAACAAGAGGAAAAAGTTATGTATTTTTCTCATATGAAGAACTTAGATTTAAATTCACCCAGGCATATACACACTCACATTCACATACAACCCCTATACCCACACTCACACACTCAGACACACTTACACACATACATTCACACACAGAGACTCTCTCACACACACACACTCTCTGACACACTCAGACACACTCAAACACACACAAAGACTCTCATACACTCACACACAATTGCACACAGAGACTTTCACACACACTCTCAAACACCCCCACACACACACTTACACACACACACCCACACACACACTATACAAAAGCAGAAGACAAACTTTGTTGGAAGGAGGTGGGGTCCAGTGGAGGGTGGACAAGGGCAAGGGGAGCTAGTGGAGAGCAGTCATGAGCAAGCTACAATGGTTTATCTGTAAGAAACATGTTTGAAAATGATGAAAGCCATCATTTCATGCTAATTAAATTTAATACTATAATGAAGGATCACACAAAGAGTGTGTATCGATGTATATGAACATAATAATGACCTTGAGGAATGGTAGAAAAGCCAGCGGACATTAGAAATGGGTTCAGCATGCTAGAGAAAAAAGAAAAAGTAATCAAATTGACTGGAGGAAAAGACGGTGAAAGCGGTGCTGTAGGTCAGGTGACCGGAACAGCTAGGTCACCCAGGGGCCATACTTTAACTCAGACAACTTCATTCATTAATAGAACAGCTGGGAGCGGCAAATCCAGGGTGAAAACCTACAGGATAAACATAGACCATTTAAACAGGAAAAAAACCCTGTTGTTTCAGTTAGACAACCTGAATTCCAACAGTGGATCCTCCCCTTAACCAAGCATCTCTGGAATATGAAGAGGTTAAGAAGATTGAAAAAATGCACCCAAAGACAGTTGGAATTCAGGTTGTCTAACTGAAACAACAGGGTTTTTTTCCTGTTTAAATGGTCTGTGTTTATCCTGTAGGTTTTCACCCTGGATTTGCCACCCCCAGTTGTTCTATTAATGAATGAAGCTGTCTGTAATTAGGGCGGAGTGAGTTATTAATCAGTCATGTTCAATTAAACTCCCCCAAATTGGCTCTACACAGACTAATAATTGATTCCATGTAAGGTCTTTGTGGGGCAAAGAAGAAGCAGGCTCTGCCACGGAGGGATTGTTGCAAGAAAGACAACTGAACAGCAAGGAAAAGAAACGCTGTAAGGGGTGAGAGGGGGGAGGGCTGAGAGAGAGAGAGAGAGAGAGAGAGAGAGAACTGGCTCCTGAAGGATGGATGGAGAAAAGGTACTGCACGCTAAAGGCTCAGCCATAAAGAGGTGAGGGACGCGTGTGGGCAGAGTAGCAAGAGAACCATGAACACAGCCATGTGCTGTGTGTGCTGCTGCTGTGTGGGCAGACTAATTGGCCTTTTCTAATCTGTTTTTTTTTTTTCCTTTTCTACCATATGGTGGTCAAATCACCTTTCTAAAAGGCTCCTCATGAGGTCTAAAAGCCAATGAATTTGTAGTTCTGAACATAGTTTCTAGTTCACAGAAAGTGCTCTGTGTTACCTGTGAATAAACATGGGGGGAAAGAAAGCCAAACTGTTGGAATCAAGGCTTTGAGTGCTGTGCTAAAGAGTTTTCACCTCTACTCTGGAGGCCACAGAGAGCTGCCGAAGGGTATTAAGCATCAAAGTGACAAGCATAGAAAATTCAAAGATAATTCTGTTTTATGCAGAAAAATAGAAAAGCAGGTGACCAGTTTAAAGGTTGTCACATTTCCTCATGTAGAAAACTTTTCCAAGATTTTACAAGCGGATTTTGCTCTCTATTTTCAACAATTGATTTTACATAAATCAAATGAGTCAAAGAGTGATTTATCATGGTGCCTAAGGAAGTGGCCAGATGCATCCACTGAGGGAAATGTCTCCAGCTTTTTTGAATGCTTCCATGGTGGGATTCAGGTAATGAAGAAATAGCACACTCAACTTAATGAACTCATCAGATAAGACAAATACGTGTGCAGTAATTTTTTGTGAATAATATCTTTCAAATTTCTGGCAAAGGTTTTTTAGCCAAGTAATTTTCCTTTGGAACACGCGGATTATCTGAAAAGAACAACGAACTCTTCATTTCCACGATAGTATTAAGATATTGGGAATCTAATTTGTAAGGTGAACTCACAAATCACTGACTGAAATCATTCTGGCTCCTTTATGGCTTTTATGAATTGATGGAGTCTCTGGAGTGGTGACTTCTCAGCAATTTGCTATCCTAAGTCCATGTTGAAAATTTAATGCTTAATATTTTTTCCTTTTCAAACACTTTTCTCTTCACTTACCACTGTGGTGTGAAGGTGTTTAGTTGTGTCCCTGCCAAAGGTTATTGAGAGACTGGTGTACAGATTTGTACTATTGGGAGATGGAGGAGCTTTTGCAAGGTGGAGTCTCCTGGAGGTCAGGAGGGCAGGCCCTTGAGGGAACTGTTGGACTTTAGGCCTATTTTATCCTCTCTCTTGCTTCCAGGCCATGATGAGAGTTGCCATGTCCTAGCTTCATTGCTATCTGGTGCTCTATCCAAAAACCTGAAAATAGTATGTCTATCTGATCATGAATTAGAACCTCCAAATGTGAGCACAATGATAGCTTTGTTCCTTAAGAGTCGATTTTCTCATCCAGATAGAAAGATTAATGCAGAGGTCATTAGGTCATTGTAGCTAAAGCAGAGGTCATTAGGTCATTGTAGCTAATGCAGAGGTCATTAGGTCATTGTAGCTAAAGCAGAGGTCATTAGTTCATTGTAGCTAATGCAGAGGTCATTAGGTCATTGTAGCTAAAGCAGAGGTCATTAGATCATTGTAGCTAATGCAGAGGTCATTAGGTCATTGTAGCTAATGCAGAGGTCAATAGGTCATTGTAGCTATAACGCAGTGGAGCCTGTGGTCGCTCATGTGGCATCCCCTTGGTGATTCTCATGCAACTCCTTGGGTTCTAACAAGCCCCACTCACTTTCTGTCTATTGATGCTCTTGGTCCAATAAGTAATCACTTGCCTATTCATGCCTACTGCTGCCAAGTGCCATGATGATGAAGCTGGGAACTTGCCCTCTATCAGAATCACACTCTTAACCTCTGACAAGGAGCTAAATAAACCTTTGCTTATGAGAGATCACAGGCATTTCATTATAATAACTCAAAACTAATATATTTGCCCTGCTGTTATTGCAGTAAGTTAATAGCCTCTACTTTATCACCCCACTTCTGTATATCTGATCATAAAACGGCTGACAGATCAATATGAGGTTTTTGATATATATTTTTTCTGTCCCTTTCTGTAATGTTTTGCAGCCAGTGTATGAAAATTCAGCTCAGATAAAACTTCTTTAAATCTCGATGAAGGTCTCCAGCAGCTGTTCTACATATGGCGGCTTGCACAGAATGAAGCAAGGCAACTTCTGCTCTAGCTACTTTCTGAGGCTGTCTTTCTCAGGGATTAGGGATGCTGAGCAGAAGCTGTGACATCCCTCAGTACATTTGGAAGAACTGTCCTCACTTAAAAGTTTTGGTTTTGATCTTAGCCATTCAGATTGGTGTGAGGTAGAAACTCAGAGTTGTTTTGATTTGCATTTCCCTGATGACTAAGGATGTTGAACATTTCTTTAGGTGCTTCTCAGCCCTGTGAGTTTCCTCAGTTGAGAATTCTCTGTTTAGCTCTGTTTCCCATTTTTAATAGGATTATTTGGTTCTCTGGAGTCTAACTTCTTGAGTTCTTTGTATATATTGGATATTATCCCTCTATCAGATGTATGACTGGTAAAAATCTTTTCCCAATCTATTGGTTGCTGTTTTGTCCTATTGATAGTGTCCTTTGCCTTACAATTTCATGAGGTCCCATTTGTCAATTCTTGACCTTAGAGTGTAAGCCATTGGTGTTCTGTTCAGGAAATGTTTCCCTGTGCCCAGGTGTTCGAGGCTCTTCCCCACTTTCTCCTCTATAAGTTTCAGTGTATCTGGTTTTATGTGGAGGTCCTTGATCCACTTGGACTTGAGCTTTGTACAGGGAGATAGGAATGGGTCAATTTGCATTCTTCTACATGCTAACTTCCAGTTGGACCCAGCACCATTTGTTGAAAATGCTGGTTTTTTCCCACTGGATAGTTTTAGCTCCTTTGTCAAATATCAAGTGACTATAGGTGTGTGGGTTCATTTCTGGGTCTTCAATTCTATTCCACTGATCTTCCTGCCTGTCTCTGTACCAATACCATACAGTAGACCAAAAACTCAGGTGACAGCAGATACTGGTGAGGATGTGGAGAAAGAGGAACACTCCTCCATTGTTGGTGGGATTGCAAGCTGGTATAACCACTCTGGAAATCAGTCTGGCGGTTCCTCAGAAAATTGGACATAGTACTACCTGAGGACCCAGCTATACCACTCCTGGGCATATACCCAAAAGATTCCCCAACATATAACAAGAACACATGCTCCACTATGTTCATAGCAGCCTTATTTATAATAGACAGAAGTTGGAAAGAACCCAGATGTCCTTCCACAGAGGAATGGATACAGAAAATGTGGTACATTTACACAACAGAGTACTATTCAGCTATTAAAAATGATGAATTCATGAAAATCTTAGCCAAATGGATGGAACTAGAAAATATCATCCTGAGTGAGGTAATCCAATCACAAAAGAACACACATGGTATGCACTCACTGATAAGTGGATATTAGCCCAAAAGCTCCAAATACCCAAGATACAATTCACAGACCACATGAAGCTCAAGAAGAAGGAAGACCAAAGTATGGGTGCTTTGGTCCTTCTTAGAAAAGGGAAGAAATACTCATGGGAGCAAATATGGAGACAAAATGTAGAGCAGAGACTGAAGGAAAAGCCACCCAGAATCTATCCCACTTGGGGGTCCATCCCGTATACAGTCACCAAATCCCGACACTATTGTAGATGCCAAGAAATGCTTGCTGAAAGGAGCCTGATATAGCTGTCTCCTGAGAGCCCCTGCCAGAGCCCTACAAATACAGAGGGCGGATGCTCGCAGCCAACCATTGGTCTGAGCGTAGGGTCTCCAATGGAGGAGTTAGAGAAAGGACTGAAGGAGCTGAAGGGGTTTGCAACCCCATAGGAAGAAAAACAATACTAACCAACCAGACCCCCGAGTGCTTCCAGGGAATAAGCCACCAACCAAGGAGTACACATGGCTCCAGCTGCATATATAGCAGAGGATGGCCTTGTCAGGCATCAATGGGAGGAGAGGTCTTTGGTACTATGAAGGCTCGATAGATGCCCCATTGTAGGGGAATTGAGGACAGGGAAGCAGGAGTGGGTAGGTGGGTGGAGGAACACCCTCATAGAAGCAGGGGGAAGGGGGATGGGATAGGGGGTTTCTGGAAGGTGGGGGGAACAGGAAAGGGGATAACATTTGAAATGTAAATAAAGAAAATATCCAATAAAAAATAAAGCAAAATAAAAGTTTTGTATTTTCATTGTGAGACATGGCTGAAATCGATGAGTTTGTTCCAGTGCATATCTGTGCTGTGCTGGTGAATGTTACTAACCGTGCAAGGGGGGAGAGGGGAGAGAGATAGAGAGAAGAGAGAAAGGAGAGAGAGGGCTGAGAAGAAAGAGACAGAGACAGAGAGCGCATCTCGGATTGTTGTGCTTGCTGAGTAATGATTCGTGTTAGTACTTCTTCCCAATGTCATGCCAAGCTATCAAATGACATCACTGGTTGCAGAGCTGGGAAGCAGCTGCCTCGTTATTTAGTTGTTCCACTGTACAAATGCAGCACACAGGAACAACCTCACGAGGACGGATGGTAGTGGTGAAAGAATTAGAGAGAGAGATTCAGTTTGGTCTTGCATTAGCTTTGCCTTTAATAACATTATTTGATCACAAGTTTGTGTCATTTAAAGAGTTAAAAACAGCCCGTGAAATACCTGAACACTTGACAATAAGCTCCACTGGCCTTTTCCTGCACAGATGCTCATTCTACAACCTCTGCTGCTTAGGGCAGAAGTCCCCATAGCATCTGTAGGGATAATCGCCTGTGCACTGTGTACACACATTCACCTGTCAGTAAAGAGCTGAATGGTCAATAGTAAAGCCAGTGAGAATAGGCAGGGGGAGAGAGAGAGAGAGAGAGAGAGAGAGAGAGAGAGAGAGAGAGAGAGAGAGAGAGACTTTGGGAAAAAGTAAGGCAGGGAGATTTATCATCTGGACTCAGGAAGTTTAGACTATGAAACTGAAGAGAGTCACCAGCCACTTGGCAGACATAGAATAGTATAAATGGATTAATATAAGTTAAGAGCTAGTTAGAGAGCAAGCCTAAGCTAAGGCCATAAGCACTGTAAATAAAATATGCCTCTGTGTCCTTATTCTGGAACTGGGGCAGACTTAGAAAAGTCCAAACGGTTACAAATGGCATCCAACATAAGAGCTCATAAAATCTAAACTTACAGGAAGAGCAATTCTCAACTTCATATAGAAAAACAAAAAACCCAGGATAGCAAAAACAATTCTCAACAATAAAAGAACTTCTGGGAGAATCACCTCCCTGACCTCAAGCTGTACTACTGACAAATAGTGATAAAAACTACATGGTATTGGTACAGAGACAGACAGGTTGATCAATGGAATAGAATTGAAGACCCAGAAATAAACCCACACACCCACAAGTGTAAACTTGATTTTTGACATAGAAGCCAAGACCACACAGTGGGAAAAAATCATATTCAACAAATGGTGCTAGTTTAACTGGCGCTCTGTATGTAGAAGAATGAAAATAGATCCAATTTATCACCTTGTACAAAGCTCAAGTCCAAGTGGATCAAGGACCTCAACGTAAAACCAGATACACTGAATCTAATAGAAGAGAAAGTGGGAAATTGTCTCAAACACATGGGTACAGGGGAAAATTTCCTGAACAGGTCACCAGTGGCTCAGGCTTTAGGATCAACAATTGACAAATGGGACCTCATGAAACTGAAAAGCTTCTGTAAGGCAAAGGACACTGTCAATAGGAGAAAACAGCAACCTACAGATTGGGAAAAGTTTTCACTAACCCTACATCTGATAGCAAGCTAATATCCAAAACTCAAGAAGTTAGACTCCAAAAACCCAAATAACCCAATTTTTAAAATGGGGTAAAAAGCTAAACAGAGAATTCTCAACAGAGGAATCTTGAATGGCCAAGAAGCACTTAAAGAAATGTTTAACAAAACAACCCTGAGATTCCACCTCACACCAGTCAGAATGGCTAAGATCAAAACCTCAGGTGACAGCAGATGCTGGCGAGGATGTGGAGAAAGAGGAACACTCCTCCATTGCTGGTGGGATTGCAAGCTGGTACAACCACTCTGGAAATCAATCTGGGGGGTCCTCAGAAAGTTGGAAATAGATCTACCTGAAGACCCAGCTATACCACTACTGGGCATATACCCTAAGGGTGCTTCACCATGCTACAAGGACATGTGCTCCACTATGTTCACAGCAGCCTTATTCACAGTAGCCAGAAGCTGTGAGCAGCCCAGGTGTTCCTCAACCGAGGAAAGGATGCAGCAAATGTAGTTCATTTACACAATGGAGTACTACTCAGCTATTAAAAAACGAGGACTTCATGAATTTTGCAGGCAAATGTATGGAACTAGAAAATATCATCCTGGCCCTAGCACAGCTAGGCAAGTACTAAAGGCATAGCAGCTGTTTAAAGAAACAGGACTTTAAACTATGAACGCATATCACTATACATGGTTTGAAAGAAATAAATGTGATTTATTTCTTTTATCCTTCTGTAATAACTAACAGAGAACATGAGATATTTAATAAATACATAGTGAATAGTTGATAAAAATAAAAAATACCAATGCAAGATGTTGCCAACGGGGCGACCAAGTAAAGAGTGGAAGGTTAGGAGAACTCAGTTTTCTGTTCTCAGTTACTCTGTAGAGCTAACGTTGCTGTAAAATATAAAGCCTATTCATTTTTGAAGGAAATTGTGAAAAATAAAACACAAACCTTTCAAAAAGAAAAAAAAAGAAAATATCATTCTGAACGAGGTAACCCAGACCCAAAAGGACATGCATGGTATGTACTCACTAATAAGTGGGATATTAGCACAAAAGTATAGAATACCCAGGATACAACATACAGACCATAAGAAGGTTAACAAGATAGAAGGCCCAGGTGAGGATGCTTCAATCCCTCTTAGAAGGGCAAACAAAATAATCATTGAAGGCAGAGGGAGGGAAGGGGGGATCTTGGTGGGAAAAGGGAAGGGGAGGGGAAAAAGGGAACAGGAGAGAAGACCAGAGGGCCAAGAGAATGAACAAGAAGATGCAGCTAAGGGAGTGGAAGCAGGGGAACCTCTAGAACGTCCCAAAGACCTGGGATGTGAGAGGTTCCCAGGACGCAACGGGGATGACCTTAGCTGAAATGCCCTACAGTGGGGAGAGGAACCGGAAGAGACCACCTCCAGTAGATAGACAGGCCCCCAGTGCAGGGATGGGGTCACCAACTAACCTTCAATATTTTTTGACTCAGAATTGTTCCTGTCTAAAAGAAGTGCATGGACAAAAATGGATCAGAGACTAAAGAAAAGGCCCTCCAGTGACCAGCCAAACTCGGGATCCATCCCGTGAACAGGCACCAGACCTTGACACTGTTACTGATCCTATGTTGTGTTTGCAGACAGGAGCCTAGCATGGCTGTCCTCTGAGAGGCTCTGCCAGCACCTGACTGAGACAGATGCAGATACTCACAGCCAACCATTGGACTGAGGTCGGGGATCCCTGTGGAAGAGTTTGGGGAAGCATGGAAGGAGATGAAGTATCAACTAAACCGGACCCCGCAGTGCTCACAAAGACTAAGGCCCCAGCCAAAGAGCATACACAGACTGATCCATGGCCTGGCACTTAAGTAGCAGAGGACTGCCTTGTTTGTCCTCAGTGGGAGAGGATGAGCCTAATCCTGTAGAGACTTGATGCCCCAGGGAAGGGGATGCTGTGGGGG
>CM052711.1:25324878-25337977 GCA_028551405.1 Uromys caudimaculatus | reverse complement strand
ACATTTGGAATATAAATAAATAAAATCATTTTAAAAATAGAGAACAGTAAAAATGGGGGGGGGGGTTTGGAGAAAAATGACCAACATTCTAGGTCACTGGCTAATTTCTAAAACACTGTTGGAGAGTTATCTGTGTTGACCCCCCCCCCCCATGTCCCTGGGTTGCCAGTGCTGCTGTAGGTCTCTACTCTTTTAGATGATACAGGGGATAGGGGAAGAGGAATGGAGGAGTGACAGTGACCAGAGCTGCAGACCTCAGGGACATCCCATGCTGCTCATAGGAAGGCTGGAAGGCAGTTTCAGATTGGGGAGCTTGGGGACTGTGCTCAGCTACATCAGCGCTCTTAAGGGTGAAATCGAAGACCTGGGATCCCAGGGCCTAATTCCATCCATCTGTTCTCCTTGTTGATGTGAACTGCTAGAACAGTTCTGGGAGACAGTACACGTGACTCAGGTCAAAGCATGCAGGGAAGGTCATTTGCTCACAAGACCTTTCGGTAGAATCCCATTGATAATTTCCTCCTCGAGAAGTCTGGAAGGCTGAATCAGCACGCAGAGTTCTCTTAAAACACAGGCTTTGTCCCCTGCATTACTTGTGACAGGCTCACTGGAAATGCTTCTCTTTGTTTCTAAGGAGTAGTCTGAAGGAAGGCTCAGAATCTTCTGATCTGTGGCCATCAGCATGTCTAAGGAAGTGGCTTTCTTCAGTGGCATCTCCACGTTAATCACTTTCTAAGTCCCACACGTGACTTGGTGGTCCTTGCTGTAGTTGCGTGTGTGTACAAAGCACTCTGATGATCTGAATTGCATCTCTCTCCAGATAAACTTAGGATTTTTTTTTTATTGTTGTTAAATGACCCTTGAGAATCTGATGAGGGAAGTTGTGACCTTTCCCCCAGAAATATAAATACAACATTTTAAATCCCCTTTCAGAGAAGTATAAACTCTGGTCTAGTCATTAATAAAAGGTCGTTGAACTAAATGCAATACTGAGTTTCTCTGCAAAATCTTGCTGCTTGCATACTGGATCTTTGTGACTATATACACATCAAGCCCATGACTTTCTCCCTGGGATTTGTGTTTTATAAACTCGAAATATTTTTAAAATAGTTTTTGTAGAGGAATCATTGTTTAACGAACTACAGGACATTTACTCTGGAGCCCACCCTAGCTGTGAGAGAGCATGGGCATCGTCATCTGTACAGGTCCCCAGAAGATTGGACGTAGAAAGCCTCTGCTGATCTTCTGTCTCTCTTCCTGATGTCTATGTAAACTGTGATTGATTTCTTCCTCCGGCAGGCTGTTGACCATCCACAAGGAAAATAAGTAAGAGCTTAGAAGAGTCCCAATAATTTTTTACTAGCTTGGATAGTGTGATTGGAAATATCAAAGAATATTTAGGCTGATTGTACACTTTTATGTGTGAGGTAACATAAAAATCAAGGGTCAATTTTGTGGGTGTGCAAGTGTGCCATCTGCTGGCCGCATTGGGGAAAAGCACAGAGATTTTTTACAACGCCCATTCTTTCTTTACCCAAAAGTATTCATCATTCATCCTCTATGTACTATATACAATCAAGTGTGATACTATTGTCTGACGCATTTTTGTGTGTTTAAGATGTTGTACCAAAATATAGTATATAAAGACAAAAATGTCAGAAAATTACTAAACACAATTATTTTATATTTTTAAAAGAAATTTTGATAGTTAATTGGACCAATTAAATGAGCTGAATGTATTCATTTGATAATGGGTCATAGTATTTTAGAACTGGAGAGTGATGAATACTTTTTTTTTTTTTTACTTTAGTGCATTTATTTTAGAGTTAAAAAACCAGAAGCTTCAAGACATTAACATTTAATGTAATAAAAAGTGGAGAAATGGACAGTAAAAAATTGAGATTTCATTTCTAGTGAATTTGTTAGATGTGTGTATTTTATTTTTATTTGTTTTTGTAGTGAGCAGTGGTCACCAACGCACAAGAGCTCATTTATAGTACTTATGTAATTATTCAAATTAATTCTGAATTTGAAGGGAATGGCTGAAGCTACAGAATGGCTGAGAATACCAGACAGTGAACTGAAGAAGAAACATGAGGATCTTAGACCTTTGAATCTTAGGAAAGCTGATCCTAGACCTCCACAGGATTTAAGAGTAAGATCCCTGGAGAGAATCTGATACAGTTCAGAAGATTAAAGACACAAGAGGCTGTGGCATTCCAGGCATGGCTGAAGAGTTGGTAGATAAAATGCTGGATCGGATCGGGAGAGACCTAACCATTAGCAGGGAAAATGCTGAGTCACCTCGTGTGGGGGATGCTCGTTCTGTTTTCATGAGTCATGAGTACTCAAGCCTGGGGGAGGGGAGTGCGGCTTTCCAGCCAGCACCATCAGCAGGATCCCCAGCAGCAGCAGCGGTGAGGCTCAGGGCAGGTTCCAGAGAGCCCACCTCAGCAGGAAATGCTGCAGATCAATTTGACTGGGGAGATTGTATGGCTGTTTTAACTAAAGTGGTCAGGCAGCATCTGCTTTTTCACATGCTGCCTAGGAAGACTCAACCCCACTTTGAAGAACATTTTATTTCAAGTCCCTGTTCACGCCAGATGACAGTCCTAGATACCGCGGAACTGTGTTCGGGAGGAAGGCTTTTCTTTTCTTTTCTTTTTTTGGTTTTTTGAGACAGGGTTTCTCTGTATAGCCCTGGCTGTCCTGGAACTCACTCTGTAGACCAGGCTGGCCTCGAACGCAGAAATCCACCTGCCTCTGCCTCCCAAGTGCTGGGATTAAAGGCGTGCGCCACAACTGCTCGGCTGGGAGGAAGGCTTTCCTCTTAGGTTTTGCCATTTCCACTCATTTTAATACAAATCAAGAAGACTTTGATGGTATACATCTATGTAAATAAATAGTCAGAGAATAGCAAAATTTCAAGATTCAATCATAGGATCTATGACCTAATTTTTTGGGTGCACTGATTTTGTCTCATTTGCTGTAGTTGTAAATACTACAGCCATCTAGCCGCCGCGACCCAGGGCTTCACTAATGAGTCAAGACAGGAGATTATCATGCAGAATTTATTGACCTTATTTTACTGATAATGCTAAGTACAGGTTGTCTGTTTTAAGTTCATGTATCAAATGTGAGAGAGGAAACAGTGTGGGCTAATATTCTTTGACAAGAGCTGTAATAATGAACAGTACAGGGAAGAGACATTAAAATTGAATTATGCGGTTCAGGCAGTAATTACGGTGTTTACATGAGAACATGTATTAGGAATGGTCAGGTTACATTTAGTGAACACTGGTAGAGAAATCAGACCGTAATGTAATAGTTTCATCAGACTGTAAGAAGAAACTTCAAGGGAAGCAATGGCAAGGTTTTCTTTCTGTGTGTGCTCTATGCGTGTGCTCATGTGTATACAGGTTTGTTTGATCAGGTATGTACTTATGGAGGCCAGAGTCCAATACCGAGTATCTTCTCCTATCATTTTTAATCTTATTTTTAAAGACAGGTTCTCTCACTGACTTGGAGATTCCTGTTCTAGTATTCTAAAACCCAGAGTCTGCTTGTCCCAGGTGTTAGAAGAAGAGAACCAATTTCCACAACTTGTCCCCTGAGCTCTACAAATGCACTGTGAAACACACATACACGGGGGGGGGGGGGAGAGAGAAAGCAATAAAGAATTAGAATGTAATTTTAAAAGATTTTTAAAATATAAGCCTGTATTTGAGTCTTTAGAATATGATTGAAAAGAAACCAAATCTACCCTTTCTGCATCAAGGTTGCCAAATAGACACTCGTAATTTCAGAGAACACTTAAGTCAACAGTCCCTCTGTATGCAAACACTGGGGAATCTTGTGCAGAGGAGGAAAGGACCATGGAAGCCTGTCTTTATCTGTGAACAGCTCACAGCATTATTAAAAACACAAGACTCCATGTACACGAAGGAACAAACTCGGGTAGCTCAGAAAGCACAGAAACACAGTAGTAGATTGCCATGGCCATCTGGGGAAGTTAAGGTAATCAGAAACAGGATAAACTTACGATTTCCGATGTAGATAAACTTTGTCATGGCTGAAGCCATGGTAATGTTGACATCTTTTTTCTCTGCACAGTCATAAAGAACCCTGTGGTACATTTGGGTGTTCCCTCAGCTCAGCATCAGAAGAATCACAGAGCTTCACGAGTAATCTCACCTCTCTGGCAGGAACCAATCCAATCTGCTTTCTCTCTGATTCAATACAGTCCTAGCTTTGGAGGTTCCCTTTGGCTTGTGTGCCTGTGCCAATACTGCTTGAAGGTACCAGACAAAGGAAGCAGCGCCCATGGAATGATCCTGCTCAGGGAAGAATGGAATTAGGTAGATGGTTTAATAGGTAATATGCTCATTGACCAAGAATGAAGACTTGACTTCAGATCTGCAGACCCCAAGTAAAAGTGCATCTCTAACCCCAGGCAGGAGGAGAAGCACAGATCCTGGGCCAACCAAGTTAGCCAAACAGCAGGTTCAAGGTTCAGTTGGAGACATTGCCTCAAAAATAAAAGTGAGAAGCATTATGAAGACACCGAAAATCAGCTTCTGGCCTCTGTGTGCCCATGTACAGGTGAGCATACCCACTCAAACACATACACACTATGAGAGAGAGAGAGAGAGAGGGAGAGAGAGAGAGAGAGAGAGAGAGAGAGAGAGAGAGAGAGAGAGAGAGAGAGAATGGACTCAGTCACATAAAGACTCAGGTGTCCCTCGAGCTCACAAACCAGCCTAGTTCTGGTTTCTCTGCTCCATAACATGGCCACCTCAGTGTTAGAGGTGACCTGTCAATAACCCCTTCTAGCTTTGCAGATGACAGAACAGAGCCAAGGCAGCTTGATTCAAGCCAGCTTCCACTTCCTGCAGCAATTTCTCCTGCCTAGGCCTGGCTCCATTCCTCTCCCTTGTTTCTGCTCTCAGAGTTTGTTCACTGAACATCCTCAAGAGAGAGTGTCCGATTGGCTGTCACAATCACCAGGATTATTTACCAGTGCTCTCTATGAGCGCAGCTTGGTGCACAGTGATAGCTATCTTCCCGTTCTGACTATGTCTTGAAAGGCGAGCACCTGTAAAATTCCATTTGAACAGTGTCTTCATTTAGGAAGAAGAGCCAGATGGTCGTGGCTTTACGTAAATCTCTCCATGCCCCACAGAGAGGAATTTAACAGACAGCCACTTCTGAAAAGCTGGATCATTGCGTAGCCATAGCTGACAAACATTTCTGCAATATCCAACTAACACACAAATAAATGAGAGCTAATCTGCAGGATGTCAGGTGCGCTCCAAAGCGGCTTACATATGTTGTTTTAAGTTTTAATGCCTGCAAGGCAGAAAACTTGCATTCCACTTAGGGAAGAAGTTAGCCCAAATTGCCTGAGGTGGTGTATTGAATAAATCGTGGTTCCAAGTCTGAACACTTGATGTCAAAGCTTCTGTCCTTTGCTAAACACCCTATCTCCCATTGGTTCTCCATTGGTATTTCTCAGGTATTTCCTTACTTGGATATTTATAACTTCACTACTGTAAAATGTGTTTTCTTTACTGTTGATTGCTTGCTGCGGCAAACTGTTCTAATAGACAAAGGCAAAATATGTATTCCCCTGCCTACATTTATAAATATTTATAACAGAGTGCCTCCTCCCAGTGCTTTTCTTCTGTGTAATTGATAAATTACATATTAGAGGGATGTGAGATCAGGAATATTTTTCTATCAAACTGTGTTTCCCAACATGAACCTGTTTATCATCTTGATGCACTTTAAGTGTTTGAATAAAAGAATTTCCCGTTCGAAGTCTCCCTTTGAAAGATTCATGTTCTACATCCTCAACTTTCAATTTCTGTCTCCCAGGTGGAATTGGGAGTAACGATCACAGAAAAAAACATATTTTAGCTCTGTGAGATATTTGAGAAAAACCTAGCTCCACCAATCTCGTTGAGATCGGTAGCACTGCCTGTCAGTACTTCTCTGTCCCCTTTCTGATCACATAGCACGACTTCTCTCCCCATCACCTCTGACACCACGAGTGATGATTTGCATCGGGCACATAAATGCAAGCAGAGGGGCCTATTTTACTCTCATGCAGCATCTACAAGACATAGTAGCAACCATGTTCCTCTGACAAGGCTGACAACCGAGGGCATCTTTAGCCTAAGTTCCAGAGCGATTATAGTGAGCACAGCTTTGTCACGTAGTACAAGCTTTGCCTTGAGGCACAAATACTTCGGGACTTTTGCTACCGTGACATAACCTAGAACATACTCAGTGATAAGCTAATATGATAGGTGTTCGCATTCTGTATATTTCCTTCACACTTTACCTGTGTAAATAGTTTTTATGTGGATGCAATTATAGTATGTAGATACAACTTTCTCTGCTAAACTTTTCAAAATAGTATGCTACGAATATTCTCTGAGTTTTCTCAGATGCCATGTTTATCATTTTACTGACTGTATAGTGCCTTGTTAGACCAACCTATAATTATGTAGTCTTAATTTAGTTGTTTTTATTTTTTGTTACAAATTATGGAACTCTAGGTGTTTCCAGACATTTTCTCCATTCTCTCTCTCTCTCTCTCTCTCTCTCTCTCTCTCTCTCTCTCTCTCTCTCTCTCTCAAAAATGCTTTTGAGGACAAAATAAGATCGTTTTCTTTTTTCACTTTCAGTGTTTTACTCAAGTATTTTACAGCTAACAGAGCCTTTTCTGAATATTTGTACAAGAATTTTCGTGATAACAAAACAGAAATAGTTCTGTTTCCTTTTATTTTGGCACCCTTTCAGAACATAAGACTAAACTGTCCTGAGACAAAAATGTCAGAATAGTCTTTCTAAAAGATCCAGGCATTGATGACAGAAAAGGTATAATACTTGAGCCAAGGGTGGTTGTATACATATATAATATCTGCACCCTAGGGCAGAAAGAACACAAGCTGGAGGATAGCCTGGACTACATAGCATGTTCCAGGCCAGCCTAGACTTCATAGTGAGGTCCTGATAAAAAAATAATATTTAATTATAGAATTTTGTATCTACTATAAATAGCTAAAAGTTATACAAATTAGCATCCAAAGGTAGAAGAATCACTTTCACGAGACCAAACTAGCAGTGTTTCACCCTCTCAGTGAACCAAAGAATATTTCTTTAGTTGACGGTAAACATGTTTACACAACATTAATCCTAAGGAAAATCAGACTGGTCACCCTGCCAGAAAACACAGTAAGTCTGCCTTGCTCACTTTACATTGATCATTTTGATGAATAAAGCAATTTCATTTCTTCTAGTGTATGGGCTGGATATCTGAAGTTGTTTTCTGTTCTTATACTCCTAGTTTTTCATATTTGTCTAACACTGCTTTCTGAGGCACTCAGTGATTTGTAGCTATTACTCCATAAATACTTCATAGAATGATAAAGTCAGCCATCTATGCAAACATCTGAAATGTGCAGAGACCCCAGCTGGCAATCCGATTACCTGCAGTTAAGCTTTCTTTTTTGACTTCTCTTCCTTTCTGTCTTAGCCCACGCCCCAGTTAGATTTTCCCTTGCATTTCAATGACCAAGAGACAAAAAGCAAGAACCCAATGGTAAAGGTGAGGTCTGCACAAAGATTGGGCATATGGTGATTTATGAATGTCAAGCACGGGCAAGGTCTTAGTGACGCTATCAGATCCGCACTTGCATGACACCTTGGGTTGGTCATTAGCTCTTTCCAACACCACATCTCACCTGTAAGATTCAATTAGTCACCTTCCAGTTTTCTGTTTTCAAAGCATAGTTGTGCCATACGAATAACACGTGATAGTACTTTGTAACTGCCTAGGCTGCAAGGGGCACACTTGAAAAGAGGGATCCTCAAATGAGGGCTTGCCTCCAGATTGGCATGACTCTGGGATATTTTCTTACATCATATTTTTCTAAGTGAGAAGTTGTATTCCTGATTATAAGAGGATGCTGGGGAAAAACTATTATTTTGAGAAATGGAAGACATTTGTGCTGAAAAACAGCTTTTATAGATAAAGGCCCCCATTAAAATGTAATGTTCTATCAGATCAGTCACTGCCATCAAGGCCTGGGATTTAGCCACTGTCAGGCTAGAGTTCAAATCTAGGATTACTTCATTGTAACTTGATGATAAATTATAGCACTTCCCACATCTGTTCCACAGATAAATAAATGTACCAATGCCTGTCTGAAAATATTCTATAAAGGGTCAGCTAGCTGCCTCCGTGGGTAAAAGTGCTTCTGTGTAAGCCTGAGCCTGGGCATTGTAAGCAGGGAGATGAGAAGCCATTTGGTTTGGGGCCAGTGTATCAGTTTCTGTGTTGTAAACAGATTGCAGCTGGAGCAAACGGATGCAGGAGACAGAGTTTAGAGAACACTGCATGAACCCAGAAGAGAGAAGACAGGGCCCTTGGGGTGGCAGCATGTGTGCACAGCAAAGAGGAAAGCAAGTGATTAGAGATATTGACATTTTCAATAATCTCAGCTCAGAAAGAAGCTTAGATTAGGTGGTGTGTTGATGAGAGATGAACAGATGTCAACAGATTCTCTCTCTCTCTCTCTCTCTCTCTCTCTCTCTCTCTCTGTGTGTGTGTGTGTGTGTGTGTGTGTGTGTGAGAGAGAGAGAGAGAGAGAGAGAGAGAGAGAGAGAGAGAGAGAGAGTTTGTGTGTGTGTGAGGTGTGTGTGTGTGTGTGTGTGTGTGTGTGTGTGTGTATGACTGTGTATGTGTACGTGTAAAATGACCCGTGGGTAGGTATACATCACGGCACACAGATGGGCATTAGAGGACACTTTCGTGGGGCTAGTCCTCTCCTCCGACCTTTATGTGGGTCCTGGGGATTGAGCTCAGGCCATCAGGCTAGCCCAGCAAGTGCTTTCTCCTCTGAGCTACCTCACTACTCCTGAGATTTGTTTTTGATGTGAAAAATGAGCACCTCTCTCTATGGATGGGACTCATCTAGGAGAGAGGAGACCTTCGGGTGTGGGCTTAATTAAGTAGTGATTGATTAACTGTTCTTTATTATTATTATTAAATACATTTATTTATTTATTCCATTTAGAACCCAATGGCCCTTCTGCTCCTCTCAGTTCCCCCTTATGCAAGTCCTCCCCCCATTCCACCTTCCTCTTCTCTTTAGAGAAGGGGAACTCCCCTCTGGGTGTCAACTCCCCCACACCCCACCATGATTATCCTGTACTTAATGGCTAATATCCAATTATCAGTGAGTACAAACCATGCATGTCATTTTGGGTCTGGGCTACCTCACTCAGGATGATATTTTCTAGTTCCATCCATTTGCCTGCAAAATTCATGCTGTCCTTGTTTTTTAATGGCTGAGTAGTACTCCATTATGTAGCTATACCACATTTTCTGTATCCATTCCTCAGTTGAGAGACATCTGGGTTGTTTCCAGTTTCTGGCTATTACAATAAAGCTGCTATGAACATAGTTAAGCAAGTGTCCTTGTGAGGTGGTAGAGCATCTTTTCAGTATATGCCCAGGAGTGGTATAGCTGGGTCTTGAGGGAGCACTATTCCCAGTCTTCTGAGAAACTGCCAGATTGCTTTCCACAGTGGTTATAGAAGTTCACACACCCACCAGACATGGAGGAGTGTTCCCTTCTCCATATCCTCGCCAGCATGTGCAGTCCTTTCAGTTTTTGATCTTAGCCATTCTGACTGGTGTGAGGTGGAATCTCAGACTTGTTTTGATTTGCATTTCCCTGATGACTAAGGATGTTGAGCATTTCTTTGCGTGCTTCTCAGCCCTGTGAATTTCCTCAGTTGAGAATTCTCTGTTTAGCTCTGTTCCCCATTTTTCAATTGGGTTATTTAGATTTCAGTCTCTAGCTTCTAGAGTTCTGTTTCTATTTTGGGTATTAGCTCTCTGTCAGATGTAGGGTTAGTGAAGAACATCGTTTCTTAATCTATAGGCTGTCATTTTGTCCTGACGACAGAGTGCTTTGACTTACAGAAGATTTTCAGTTTCATCTGGTCTCATTTATCAACTGTTGACCTTAGTGCCTGAGACATTGATGTTCTGTTCAGGAAGTTGTCCCCTGTACTGACAAGTTCAAGGCTATTCCCCACTTTCTGTTTATTAGTTTTAGTGTATCTGGTTTTACATTGAGGTCTTTGATATATTTGGACTTGAGTTTTGTGCAGGTTGAGAGATATGGATCTGTAATCTTCTACATGTAGACATCCAATTAGACAGCACCATTTGTTGAAGATGCTTTCCCTTTTCCATTATAGGTTTGGCTTCTTTGTCAAAAATCAAATGTCCATAGGTGTGTGGGTTTATTTCTGGGTCTTTGATTTGATTCCATTGATCTACCTGTCTGTTTCTATACTGATACCACGCAGTTTTTATTACTATTGCTCTGTAGTACAGCTTCAAGTCAGAGATAGTGATACCTCCAGAATTTTTTTTTTCTTCTTCAGGAATATTTCAGCTATCCTGTTTTTGTTTTTGTTTTTTTCATATGAAGTTGAGAATTTTTTCTTTTTAAGATCTGTGAAGAACTGTGTTGGAATTTTGATGGGGATTGTATTAAATCTGTAGAGTGCTGTTGATAAGATGGCCACTTTCATTTTGCTAATCCTCCCTATGCATGAGCAGGGGAGGTCTTTCCCCCTTCTGATATCTTCCTCAATTTCTTTCTTCAGATACTTGAAGTTCTTGTCATACAAGTCTTTCACTTGCTTGGTTAGAGTCACACCAAGGTATTTTATATTATTTGTGGCTACTGTGAAGGGTACTGTTTTCCTAACTTCTTTCTCATCCCATTTATCACTTATATAAAGGAGAGTTACTGATTTCTTTGATTTAATTTTTTTTATTAAAGAAATCATTTAATTCGGGTCTTGATGACAGTTTCCAAAGAGAGTCCATGACCATCAGGGTGGGGAGCTGGCCCCAGGCAGGCAGGCACGGTGCTGGGGCAGTAGGTGAGGGCTTATATTGTATCCACAGTTGGAGGCAGAAGGGGAGGGGGAAAGCTATTTTCTCCATCTTTTGAAACATCAAAGCCCATCCCCTAGTGACGCACCTCCTCCAATAAGGCTACGACACTCATTCCTTCTGAAAAATGGTTACATCAACTAGGGACCAAGCATTCAAATATATTACCCTGTGGGGCCATTTTCCTTCAAACCATCCCAGGTAGGTAACAGGTTTAGGCGCCATGTTTACCTTGAAACTTCACTCACTAGCTTAGAAACCCTTTCCTTGGATGAAACTTAAGGGTTATTTATTAACAACCTTAAAACATATATTATTTTCCATCTATGAATACTAAGATAATTGGCTTGGTTGTTTTACATTCACTAGAATTTTTTGTAATGGTTTCAACAACTCAGAATTGACAGGTCAACTGCAGTTACTCTTCTTAGGACTTGACCTGAGAAACAATCCCTGAAATGATTTTTTTTTTTTTTTTTTCATTTCAGGGTAGGCTGGCCAGAGGAGACAAATAGTCTCCTAATAAAAGATTTATGTAGCTGGCATTATCCTCTTGTTCTGAAACAGTAAGGGCCAGTGTCAAGGTCATAGTATACTTCATTTTGTATTGCTACACGTATAAAATTCTAGTTAATGATTGAGAAAATGTGTTTTTTAAATACAATGGTGTTACTTTATACAAACTTTGTATATTTAAATATCAAAGAATGTTACCATTTTCATTTCAATTATACTCATAAAAACTTTCTATGACTGAACAAATGGAAGTTATTATTCCAAGTTGATCAAATGGGTAACCAGCTAGTGTAAGATACTGGCTTCTGGAGCCAATGTCAGAATGTTTATTATATAATCCTAACCAGAATAGTAGTTTTTATTAACTTATCTATCTTTTATTATTTGTCTGAGACAGTGTCTCACTAAATAGCCCTAGCTGACCTGAACTTAGTGTGTAGACCAGACTAGCTTCACAGAGGTCTGTCTACCCCTGCTTCCCAAGTGCTGGGTTTAAAGGCATGTGCCAACATGCCCAGCAAGATTTTTATAGCGTTATGTATCTTAGAGATTTGTTTTAGTTATTTAGTCTAGAAGTTCTAGTTAGAGTTCTAGTTCTTGATAGTGGCTGAATCAGAATCCTTGCTCCAGGATGTTAGTGGAAACATAGCCATACTGCATAATTTATGGCTACTCCTTTGAAAGAGATTTGAATATAAAGCTCACAATGGTTACATACATATGCTAGACCAACCTACCCCAAACCAGCCTGTTGGGTGTGCTTTATCCAAAATGGTCTTTGTGTTTGGTTTGTCAAGTGTCTCAGGCAATTTCTTTTCTTTTTTTTTTTTTTTTTTTTTTAATTTTTTTTTTGATACTTTATTTACATTTCCAATGTTTCCCCTTTTCTAGGTCTCCTCTTTGAAAATCCCCTATCCCCTCCCCCTCCCCACCTCTATGGGGTAATTCCACCTCCCAACCACCTACCCACCCATTCCCATATTCCCACCTTGACATTCCCCTTTACTGGGGCCTCTAACACCCTCAGGCTCAAGGGCCTCTCCTCTCCCTGATGGCCAACAAGGCCATCCTCTGCCACATATGTGGTCCGAACCATGGGTCCCTCAATTTGTATTCTTTGGTTGGTGGTCAAAACTCTAGGATGACCGGGGAGGGGGGAGCGGAGGTCAGGCCCATTGACACTGTTGCTCCCTCCATGGCGCTGCAAACTCCCTCAGCTCCTTCAGTCCCTTCTCCAACTCCTCCATCTGGGACCTCACTCTCAGTCCAGCAGTTACTGTAAAGTGAAACTTGGATTCCGAACATTTGAGCTAATATCCACTTATCAGTGAGTACATACCATGTTCCTTCTTTTGTGACTGAGTTACCTCGCTCAGGATGATATTTTCAAGTTCCATCCATTTGCCTGCAAATTTCATTAAGTCATTGTTTCTAATAGCTGAGTAGTACTCCATTGTGTAGATGTACCACATTTTCTGTATCCATTCCTCTGATGAGGGACATCTGGGTTGTTTCCAGCTTCTGGCTATAATAAATATGGCTGCTATGAACATAGTGGAGCATGTGTCTTTATTACATGTTGGAGCATCTTCT
>CM052711.1:25286476-25317944 GCA_028551405.1 Uromys caudimaculatus | reverse complement strand
CTGAGTTACCTCACTCAGGATATTTTCTAGTTCCACCCATTTACCTGCATTTTAAAATTATGTATATGTGTGTATCTATATAGGAATTTACACTGTAAGTGTAGGTGCCCATGGAGTCCAGAATAAGGCATTGAATCCTATGGAGCTAAAGTTACAGGTGGCTGTAAAGTGCCTAACATAGGTGCCTGGAACCAATGCAATGCAGAAGTTAATAGAGAACAAATTTAAAGATGTGTTCACTTGAAAAGAATAAAAATAAGTAGGATGGAAAACACTTTAAAAAGTATATTATAAGGGATACTGTGAAGACTGAAAGAACTGAGGATTTATGAAAAACTTCATGGAAATTCCCTAGTTAGAAAGGAGTATGGGGCTGGAGAGATTGCTCAATGGTTAAGAGCACTTGCTGCTCCAGTCGACCCATGTTTGATTCCCAGCACCCACATACGTGGCTCACAACCTCCTGTAACTATACCTCCAGGAGACCTAATGCCCTCTTCTAGTCTTTGAGGGCACATGTGGGAACAAGCCTGGCATGGTGGAAAGAAGCCCCACGTGTCTGTTCCAGGCGCTACGGCTCTGGGTGGGACAGAAGACACATGGGAAGTGGCCGGGTGTCTTCCCACACAGTCCAACAGGTAGGTGGGGGCTGTAGGAAGCCTTTGCAGACCCTGCCCGTGGGTGGGGAAGGGGGCCATTCTCGGGAACGCGCAGCAGCCCTCTCCACGGGTTCTCTAGCCCAGGGCACCGCAGTCACCGCAGGGTGCTGTAGATAGGCTAGCTGGAGCACAGCTGGGATTCCTGCTGAGACTGGTTTCGGTGGCTTGGGGTGCCGGGCTAGCTGCTTAGACTTGGGTGAATGGGTACTGTCTGGGAGTGCTGGGAAGCCCTAGGCTAGAGATTAGACGCTGCTCCTTAATTGAGGGCTGGATCCCTTACTTCCCACAGTGGGTCCAGATGAAGAGACAGTTCATAATTCTAAGATGTTTATTTTCATTGTGGAGAGTGGCATGGATGGAATTGTACCTCGTGGCCTCTGGGAGATGCGAGGCAGATATAGTAACTGAGAAGGGGCGTGGCTAAGCCTCTAGGTATCTCATTAACATGGGGATGGCTTGGAGCTGTGTGGCCATGCCTCTATCTGAGGAGGGGTGGTATGTGACCATGACTGGAGCCAAAAACCTCCCGGGAGCATTGGCATAACATTTTCTGGTCCCTTGCGGATTGTTCCACTGGGTCACCCAGAGTTTATGCCTGTGCTCAACCGCAGATTGCCTGTCACAGATCACTGCCCCACAGGCGCACACGCATGTACACACACACACACACACACACACACACACACCATACAATCATATAGACATAATACAAATATACATAAATAAAAATAAATCTTTTAAGAAAGAGTTTAATTAGAGGTACTCTGCATGGATGGGCAATGCTGCTTCCAGAAGGCACAAGTCGTTATATGAAAATTGTAGTAAAAGATATGTGCCCTTGGTTACCCGTAAAAACTACATGATAAAACTCTATTGCTGAAGACATCACACTAATCTTAAACCAACCAGTAAACTCATTCCTCGATGCCTAGCTTCTATCACGCCAGGATGTGTTATACAGGCTACTGGGGGGGGGGGGGAGACATCAGTGGTCTTATCCAGTGCTGGAGCCTGCTTACTGTAATATGGACCTGCTTGGCAAAATACGCCCATTGGTACAATGGTAATACGAGTCTTACAGGTTAACAAGATGCTTTCTACTTGGATTGAAGCCTATTCCACAGGAGGGAATTCATTTCTGATACTGTAAATACCATCAAAACTCAGTTTGATCGAGTTTTTCTATGACTTTCTGTAAATATCAGAAATGGTTATATCTTATATTATTTAAATTATCTCAGACTATAAAAAAGATGAAGGATTTGACAATTTCAAAGATTGTCATACATACTTAACACTAGATAACCCATTTAAATAAAATAATAATAAAACTGATCAAGAAGTTCTGAAAAAAATTATTATCACCACCATGCAGCATAGGACTTAAGAGCTGAGAATCCTTGGACATTAGAGAAACTACCAGTATAGTTTATTTCATCAGCAAAGTAAATGAGGATAAACACACATTCCATCAGTAGCTTCTCAGACAGCAGTTGAAAGCAATCAGTTGACAATGGGGGGGGCATCTTAGAATATCATTTTGAATAAGAAATAAAAGAAGTACTACAATTATATGTAGGATATAGCAGTGTGTATATAAGACTAAAAAGTCTAAAACAATGGCCTATTCTTTGGAGATCTATATCTAAATATCATACAATTAAAAATATATAAAAAACAGAGGTGGATGTTTGCCAATTTCATAACAAAAGAAATAACCTTTATATTATTGATACTACTCATCAACAGAGTTGACTAAGGACCTGAACTATTTGAGGCCATCCCAGGCCAGCCACTTGCTGTGTTGAGTATGACCTTGGTCAAGCTGCTGAATTTCTATTCTTCATGACTTTTTATTCTGAAAACCGTGGGTGAATAAAACCTACTTGTAGAATTAAATGACTGGGGGATGAAGAACTGGAGATAGCCACTGGAGGGTCCCAGACACCAGGGAAAGGAGAGGCTCCCAGGACCCAACAGAGATGACTTTAGCCAAAATGCACAGCGAAGGGGAGATAGAACCTGTAGAGACCTCCAGTAGATAGGCATGGCCCATGGTTGAGGGATGGGGCAACCCACTCATCTCAACGTTTTTAGCCCAGAAATGTTCCTGTCCAAATGAAAGACAGGGACAAAAAATGGAGCAGAGACTGAAGGAAGGGCCATCCAGGGACCACCCCACCTGGGGATTCATCCTGCCTGCAGACACCAAACCCTGACACTGTTGCTGTTGCCCAGAGGCGCTTGCTGACAGGAACCTGGTGTGGCTGATCCTTGAGTGGTTCAGCCAGCAACTGGCCAGTGCAGATGTGGATGCTTGGAGCCAACCATCAGACTGAGCTTAGGGTCCCTGGTGGGGCAGCTGGCAGAAGGACTGGAGGAGCGGAGGGGGATTGCAACACCATAGGAAGAACAACATCAGTTGGCCGGACTGCCTAGTGCTCCCAGAGACTAGACCACCAACCAAGGAATGTACAGGGAGGGATCCATGGCTCCAGGTACATAAATAGCAGAAGATGGCCTTGTCCAACATCAATGGAAGGGGAGGCCCTTCGTCCTGTGGAGATTTGATGCCCCAATTTAGGGGGATGCTGGAGTGGTGGGGCAGGAGGGGGTGGGTGGGTAAGGGAGCACCCTCACAGAGGCAAAGGGGAGGGGGGAGAGGGTGGATGTGAGAGGGAAAAAGTTGTGGAGGGATAACCGGGAAGTGAGATATCATTTGAGATATAAACAAATGGAATGATTTAAAATAAAAATAAAAATTGACTCACAAGAGAGCCTCAAGCAATTCCCAGGTCAAAGTAGAGATGTACTAAGTGACAGCAGTGATAACATCTGCACCATCAGTCTGTCATCATTGCTGATCCTTCAGCTTTACCTGAACTGTGCAGTAAGCCGGAGCTATGGGGTTTAACTGGAATTAGAGGAGGAAACTCCAGCAAGCACGATACAGATGCTTACAGGAAAAATAAAGGTCTTACCAAATACACTTTGTCAGTTAATGGACTACCTAGTAATTATGACATACAAGAGATCACAAATTTTAATTAACATGTTTACTCAGCCTATATCTCATTGTTATGAAACTAGATCTATAAGTCAGATTGCTAAGAGCAAACGGCTACCTTTTAATATTGAAGATCTGTTTTAATTCGTCCAAGGATTGTTGACTTAAAATCTTGAGACTAAATAATGCTTGCTGTAAGATGGAACCTTACAGAAGTATTTAGACTAGGATGCAGCGTGTCCATTCGCTATGCACAAAGGAACAAATCTGGAAACTGTGACAGTCATACAGATTGTGTTTATCATAAACCTCGAGACACTTAGACTTTCTATGATCTTCTGGATCTACTTCTATCTAACCACAATAGAGTAAAAAAATTGTGTGGAGCAGAGACTGAAGGAAAGGCCATCCAGAGACTGCCCCACCTGGGGATACATCCCATATACAGCCACAAAACCCTGACGGTCTTGTGGGTGCTGGGAAGTGCTTGCTGATGGAAGCATGATAAGCTGTCTTCTGAGAGGCTCAGGCAGAGCCTGACAAATACAGAGGCGGATGCTCATAGCCAACCATTGGACTGAGCATGGGGTCCCGGATGGAGGAGTTGGAGAAGGGACTGAAGGAGCTGAGGGGGTTTGCAGCCCCATGGAGGGAGCAACAGTGTCAACTGGCCTGACCCCCCCCCCCCCGTGGTGCTCCCGGAGACTGGACCACCAACCAAAGAATACACATGGAGGGACCCCTGGTGCTGGCCACATATGTGGCAGAGGAGGGCCTTGTTGGCCATCAGTGGGAGAAGAGGCCCTTGTTAGATGCCCCAGTGTAGAGGAATGCTAGGGAGGGAAAACAGGAGTGGGTAGGTGAGTGGGGGAGCACCCTCATAGAGGCAGGGGGAGGAGCGATGGAATAGAAGGTTTCCAAAGGCGAAAACATTTGAAATGTAAATAAAGTAAATATCCAAAAAAAAAAAAAAAAAAGAAAGAAAAAAGAAAAAAAAAGTCTTAACTTTAAATTTTTATCATAATAAAAATCATGTATTTCAAAAACAGAAAAAAGAATTGTGGATTATTTTTAAAAATGAGCAGCACAGATTAAATATTAATTTAAAATTTTATTTATTTGTCATATTTATTTGGGGGTAAGGGGTGGTATGGGCACTTGTGGAGATTACATAACAACCTGTGAGAGTTGACACTTTCTTTTTTTTATTTATTTATTTATTTATTTATTTATTTATTTATTTATTTATTTTTTCCTCCTTTTTTATTTTTGACACTTTATATACATTTCCAATGTTTCTCCTTTTCTGAGTCTCCTCTTTGGATACCCCCCATCCCCTCCCCAACCCGCCTCTAGGAGGGAATTCCATCTCCCACCCCCCTCCCGACCACCCATCCCCATATTCCTGCCTTGACATTCCCCTTATACTACGTGGGTTCTGGGGTCGAACTCAGAACATCAAGACTCAGCAGCAGATGCTGTACTCATTGAGCCACCTCAACAGCCTAAAGTATTCCTTTAAACAAAAACACATTAGCAAACTGCAGCATTCACAAGCATCTAAAGGATGTGGACATTTATGTATGCAGAAAGAATCTGCGTGTGAATATACATAGCGGCTTTATTCATGGCTGAAAACACCCTGAAAGCAAGGGAGATGTCCTTCAGTGGGTAATGAATAATGAAAGCCCAGTCCACACAAATGATGGATAACCCGAGGCTGAGAAGACACAAGAAAGTAAACTGCATATTGCTAGGTGAGAGAAGCCACTGAGAAGGATACACACCCTATAACTCCAACTTCTCTTTCAGAATGACAAAGCTTTGGGCCAGTTTGAAAGGAGAAGGAGAGCCAGAGTGTAGTATCAGGGCAGGGAAAGCATTTCTTGGGGTAACTGTATTTGTGGGATGTGCAGCCATTATACATTTCTTAGGATGGACGACACTGAGGTAACACATGCTGGTAACACGGGGTCACATGGTACAACACGCTGATGTCAACCAGAGGCTCTGTCAGTGCAGGTTGTGCATAGCAGCAGCAAGACATGGAGTCTAGGTGTGTAGGGGGATGTAAGAAAAAACCTTTGTATACTTCAGTCAATTCTTTGTGAGTCTAAAATAGCACTAAAGTTAAAAAGGAATCTTATAGAACCTTTTAATAATGCACATTTCCTGGTCTACAGAGCAAGATTCAGGACAGCCAGGGCTATACTGAGAAACCCTGTTTTTTAAAAAAAGAACGTAAATAAATAAATTTCACGTAAAAGTGAATTTGAAGATTATCTTTAAGACCAGTGCAAAAGCCACACTAATGTTTGGTAGGTGAGATGCAGTCCAAGGTCGAAACCAAAGAAAGCCAAAGTTAAAGGCAGGTAGGTGGTGGACTTCCACAGATTGGGTCTTGCTCATCTACAGACTTCTCTGTCTCCATTCACAGCCTCAAGGTCTCACCCACCTCCTTTGCTAGGCAAAGAAACTTCCTGATCCCTCATGAAGTATCTGTCTTCTTTATAAAACCTTGAGTGAGACTTAAGTGGGTTCAATGATTGATCCCATTGGGTTCTTTTCAGTATGGTAATTGATCATATACATAGGTTTATCCCTATAGTATAAGAAGCCCTATAACGAGAAGGCATGTCTTTTTAGCTGCTTTGTTCATTCAAATGTGGCTCCCCGGTTGGTCAAACTAATCCAAGAGAAAGTTACTTTGTTTCCGTTCCCTACAGCTACGTGGACATCACCAAGTCTGAGTTTATCTTTAAAGCATTAACCAGCTGGCGTTATCTTTATGCCGTTAGCTGATGCACATGTCCACATGACGGTTCTCTGGCTTATGGTTGAAAGTTTAACTTTGTCGTCATTTCTTCACTACTGCTTCCATTTGCTGTCCCTGTCTCTCTTAGTCCTCCCAAAATATTTTGCAAGTAACAGAAATAGGTATCCCAATGACCTGTAACTTATAAGGGCATTTAAAAACTTTTAGCTAAAGAGCAATTGTTCTAATAGGAAGACAATGATGTCCATGGTTCTCAGCCAAGGGCAGTTTTACTTCCCTGGAGAGCATTTAGGCATAATCTGGAGACACTTCTGGTTCTTCCAACTCATAATACAAGTGGAGTGGAAGGAAGAACTAAGGCATGTTGCTAGCAGCCTGTGATAGGGTGGGGTAGCATCCGTCCTTACCAGCAGAAACCACCTGACCCAAAATACTAGTAGTATCACGGTTGAGAAACATGATATTGAATCAATAAGATGACCTTACTGGTGGTAATACCATCTAAATACATAGTTTCCCACTATACTGTTCTTATATGCAAATCCTGAGAACCATTTCTGACTTAGCATCTGCTCCCAAAATACTGCTTTAATCAAACCCAGTGGTTGGGTTTTTTTTTTATGGTGATGATGGCTTTATTTTTACTTCATTTTAAAGTCACATATAATTGAGGAGTTGGTTATGATGTTTCAATATCTTGATATACAAAAATGCATATTCCTTATTTTGTTTTAATCAAAATGTAATTTCATTATTTCCCCCATTCCTTTTCTCCTAATATTTACTCACCTTAAACCTTTTCATATTCATGGCCTTCTTTTCCTTTATTATTATTGTTGTATGTGTATATACATAAATATTTAAATACAACTTGCTCAGTCTCTTTAGAGTTGCTTGTATGTACATGATTTCAGAGTTGACCACTTAGTGTTGTATAACCAAGTAACAGTTTAATTTGGTTTCTAAAACTGAGCCTGGGTCCAGATTAGTTTCACAATAATTCCTCACTCAGCACAAGGAGGCTAGGTGCTTTGAGTATCATCTCTCATGAGTTTTTCCAAGCTTAGGGAGTAAGACTTGACAACCTTTCCATGAAAGAATACTGGCTCTGTGGGAAAGGAAACAGATCCACAAATTATGGAGCCTAAAAGTAATAGCGAGGAAATAATAGTGACCAAGCATCGCAGCACGCCAGCTTATTTCAAAACAATTAGCACACATAAAAGCACTTATAAAACCTTCAGATCTCCATTCTACATTTCTTAGATGGCAAGATAACCCAAAGTTTGCAATCAGAACAATAGCACCAAGGATATACCTCAGAAAAATATAAACAGGGGACTGTCAAGCTGGATCTCTGTCCTCAACCTTACACAGAAGTAACATCTTTTAGTATTGAAAATGGAAACCTAAATTCCATTTAGGCTAGGGTTAGGTTAGGGTTAGGGTTAGGGTTAGGGTTAGGTTAGGATTAGGGTTAGGGTTAGGTTAGGGTTAGGGTTAGGGTTAGGTTAGGGTTAGGGTTAGGGTTAGGTTAGGGTTAGGGTTAGGGTTAGGGTTAGGTTAGGGTTAGGGTTAGGGTTAGGTTAGGGTTAGGGTTAGGGTTAGGGTTTATTATTTGTTTCTCATTGCGCAACGAAGCAATTATATCATGTGATTTTTTTTATGGATCAGAAAAAATTTGTGGCCATTCTATGCCAGTTCTAGACAAATTTGAAATTAATGCAAATAAAGAAGGCTTTAAATGAGGTGATATGGGTCGGAGAAATGTCTCACAGGTAAGAGCAACCATTCCTCTCGCAGAGTGCCCAGTCTTTCTTCCCAGGACCCAGGCCAAGCAGTTTACTATCTCTAGTAACTCTACCTTCGGTGGACCCTACTCCTCTGAGCTCCAAGAGCACCACACTCACATGCACATATTTCTATATATATAAACACAGATGTATACATTTATAACTTTAATATATTAATATATTTATAATAACTTTATTTATTCATATAACTTTAAAAGGTGATAAATATTTTGGGTTTTCATGTACCCACATGCACCTACACTCATGCATATACATACAACACACACACACACACACACACACACTGGTAATATACATAATCGATACAGAGTACAGGAGTGATATGGCCCTTACTTTTCTATGTATGGGACCTTTGTTCAATTTTCATCACTTATGAAAAAAAAAGAATGAGGAGAACCCACAAGGAGGAAAATCTCAGGAATGATAAATATGGTTTGGAAGGTATTGCTACTTTATATGACTATAGTAATCCATATATCACATCTATATATATATATATATATGCTTATGTTTCAGCATGTAGCTCATGTGGAGGCTACTGCAGATATGTGCATACCCATCTCATGTGGAGGCTACTGCAGATATGTGCATACCCATCTCATGTGGAGGCTACTGCAGATATGTGCATACCCATCTCATGTGGAGGCTAGGCCTCCACAGTGAACAGAAGCAGCACCCTTCTTATGCATTTACTTTCATTGTATTCTATTGGTTACACTCGTGTGAAATAACAAACAAGCAAACAAACAAGCAAACCCAGGATTTCTCTCTCCCTTCATTCACACTTTTATCATTTATATATATTGTGCCATTCAGCACTCTCCTTTAACAACAGAACAAAACCAGTTCAATACTGGAAGCCAATTCTTCTCTTCCACAACCTGAAATGTTTAACTATATTTACTCCTCCCAAAGAAAGGCACTCAGCCAGCCAATGGGAATATGGCAAGTTCTTTATTGGGCTGTTAATTTTTGGTCACCATACACAAATTATTTTTGTCCAAGTACCTACAGCCTAGGGACAGGGACACATACAGCTGATAGATGCTAAGGATTGTAACATTTCTAAGAAATGCAAGGCACAGCGCAGCAGGGAAGCTAGTGCTCACATGAGCGGTAGAGCACGAAGCAATATTCTGGTCTAACAACAGGCAGCAAGTGACAGTGCCCTGCTTAGGATACTGTAAGACCCTAGTAATGACTTACATCAAGTTTACAGAGTTTTCCATCTTTTCAAGTGTACTGTTCAAGTTCTAATCTTAAAATGCACTGCAAGAATCTGAAAGCTGAAAATCCAAAAGTAAGAAAGGTTCTCAAGTTTTTATGAGATTTAACCAGCACTTGCTGTGTAAGGTTGGGAAACTCAGCACTTAGTTTAATCTTGGTTTATGGGTAAGATGGAGGTGATACTGACTTCCAGGGTTCTCATGGTGTCTAAATGAGATGCCAAGCATGCACTTGACAATCTGAATGAACACAGTTCCTGATAAAGTGATATTGATATTTTTATTGATACAGGTCTGTAGTGACTCTGTGGCTTAATAACAACCGTGATGCTTAGAGCTGTCCTTACGGATTCGGATTCAGATTTAACATAAATAAGAGCAGGTTTGCACTCACTTAAATTCCCAACTGATTCTAAGTCTCAACCAAATTTGGAAAACAAGTTAGGTAAATTTCTGGGTTAAAAAACAAAAATTTAAGTCATGCTTTATTTTTGAAAATACTTTAAAGAGGAGATTTTTAAAATTAAGCTGTATCAGAATTTGTAAGTTGATATTAATGATCCCACTTCATGGTTAGAAACTGGAGTCATCACCTATGCTCTCACAGATGATACCAAATTCTTCTGACTAATATAGTCCAGGAATTCTGATGGTTTTAGCTTGTATATTTACCTTATTTAAATAATCAGTGGCTGGGTTTTGTGTCACTGGTGTAACACAAATAGTGTGATCATCAGTGATTATAAATAACATTTAATAGCCAAATATGTATGTACATATTTATATGTATATTTGTGTGTGTGCATGTTTGTGTATGTGTGTGTTTGTGTGTAGAGTATGTGTGTTTGTGTGAGAGACTGTGCATGTTTGTGTGTATGTGTGTATATGTGATGTATGTATGAGTCTCTGTGTGTCTCTGTGTGTCTCTGTGTGTGTATGTGATGTGTGTGTGTGTGTGTGTGTGTGTGTGTATGTGTGTGTGAACTTATTAGTTGGGGAATTAGCTTCCAGTTTTTCCCTTTCTTCATTCTCTTCAGACTCTAAAGGAGAGCTGAGGTTTTAGAGACTCAAAATTTAAAAAACAATCCTTCATATCTCTAGTTCAGAGACTTTTTACCTTGTCTAGTTTTAATTAATTATAATAATCACATTAACCATCAAGGAGACACCCTAACTTTAATTAACTAGAGAGATATCAGCAAGAGACTTAATTAAATGGTAATCAGATTTAAGGCAAAGTTATTAAGATGTGATTATCATGTCATAGTTCATTATCCTGAAATTAAGTGTATCAAGAAAAAATTGTCTAAGCTTTCAATTTATTTCTCATCATTTGTAAAGCAAAACTTGAGTCAGCACCTCGGAGAACGCAAACTGGATTCTTAGAACATTTTCATAATTAAGGCTACCACAAGGCATTTGTGAAGCTTGCGCTTCCAACAGGGAACGAGCCAAGATGAGATGCTGCGGACAAGGTGGCTTCTTCCAGCTTTTGTCCCTACACTTCGAGCTTCTGAATTCTACCACTTTTCTGTATATTAATACCAAGAGGACTTTGAGACCTAGGAAGACTGAGGGAAACCCGACTTCTGTGTGTATTCTGCATCCAGGGGCTTGTTTCCTTTGCTGTATGCTTTAAGCTTATTAACATCACTTTATTTCTGAGTTCTTCTCATCTCTGGGCTGGGAAATAAAATCCCCCAAATTAGTAAGCTAATTATTTTTTGGTTTGTTTTGGGACCTTTCACATTGGAAAATAATTGAAGGATAATAGCAACGTCATAGTTTATAAAGTGTAAAGGGCATTTGTCCAGGTCTCATGGTCATGTCTTCTATCTACAGCTCCTATGTTCAATTTTAGACATTACTGTGGAGTCCCCATGGAGTAACAGTCCGCTTCAGAAAGCCAAAGGTCACAGAGGAACATGGTCCATATCTGACTATGGGTTCTGTCTACCAACTTCACACATTCTTCCGATACAAACCCTTGCCTAGATCAGCCAGTATGCACTTGCAATTGGCCGTCACTTTCCCAGCACTCTGATGAAAAGATATTCTCGAATTTCTTGATAGTCTTTAGGATTTCTTTTCTGATGGTTTAATTAGATATATTTGGGGCTTCCTAAGATTTTTGTATTTTAACTCCTGACAAGGACCTTTGAATTTTTGAACTTCATGTCCGGATACTCCTTCAGCGAAGATGAATCTTTCAGATATTGCCCTTCAAACTGCCATTGCATGCACATGTCCTTTGAACCCTAGAACCTGCTCATCCCGTCTTAAGGATCCATGTGACTTAGAACCAGTCAGAGAGGGTGGATCACTTTCTGAATCCCAAAGAAGAGTTTGAGGTCAAAGGAAATAGGACAAAGGACAAGAAAAATGGGTGAAAATAAGTTGAATGATGATCTTATATTTCAGTCTCCAGTTCAGGAAATTGTCAGGGTGATGTGGTACCAAGTCGGAAATGCATGGCCTGAGCATCTCTGACATCAAGGAAGTTAGCATCGCTAAGCAATGCTGTACTAGAATGTACCAGGATGGACATGAAACCTTGGTGAATTAGCTTCAAATCCAATCCCCAGAAATGGAAACCGGGAGGTTTCCTACATAACATATGTGGTGGAGGGCAGAGGATACAACCCAGGTTTCAGGAAGTGTTTAAACCAATTGAGGAAGGGTGGTAGCAATTCTGAATGGGAATTGAAAGTGCATGGTTAGTGGTTTTAAGTGAATATAAAGTGGATATAAAATGATTGAAATCTCTTTGAGGTTTCTCTCCTGCAGTTTTGAATTTATAACATGGGCCCTATTGCACACCCTTGCTGTCTTTACTGTGAGGGCCCAAACACATGGAAGACACACGTCAGTGTGTATGGTTTCGTCTGTGTTGTAATTTGGCAATAAGTTCAAAACACTTGGCCTTCTAGGTCCTTCAGCATCCCCCACACAGCAAAGCATCATATTTCGTTTTTACTCTTCAGCCCTGCTGGCTAAGATCTGAAGCACATATCTACTCTCTAAACTAAAATTATTAACTCAGGCATTCCTAGCTTGAAAATTCCTCCTGCAAGTTTTTTCCAGTGTTGGGGACTTTTGGCCCACAAAGGCGCCATCTTCTCTTCTGTTACCCCTGTTTCTGTCCTGTCTAGTGTCTGTGGAGCATTTTTATAATGTTTGGAGGCCATGTTTAAAATCTTTGCTTTTACGTCCACCGCGCCTGGCAGAAGCGTTCTGTGGAAGTCATTCATGCTACTATGTATGTAAGTTCATGATCACAAATATCAGCTTAGTATTCCCTCTAGATTACATGTTTTAATCATTAAGAATAAGGAAAGCCAGGCTATAGGCAAGAGGTTATTCCACCGTGTGGATGAAGGAAAAAAATGAAATGGAAAAATTTCAATAGTTGATGTTAGGACTGCTACATAAAATATAGGACATTCAAATAAATTTCATTTTCTGACAAACAATATGTTTTGACATACAAAAATACAAAATACAACATACATACTTGTATGAAGATATTCATTGTTTGTCCAATATTAAGTTTAATTAACCGTCTTGTGCGGTTTTCTGTATACTTTGGTTACAAGATAGAAAACTGGGCTAGAGAAATACAGTAAATTTCCCTATAATACCAAGGGCCTGGGCTCTTGTGTCACTTGTGGGAAGAGCCCAGTGCCCTGCTATTACTCAGCTGAATCCTCAGACTCTGTTAGGGTTAAGGTAGCTGGCATAAACCCCAGGAAGTACTTTAAAAGTGAGAAAGAGGTTTTAACTGTGTGTTCCTCTCAGGGACCATATTATCACATGGATAGGGAGTGCTTTTATGCCACTCCCAGAGGACACCAATAAAGATGCAGTTCAGAAGAGCTAGGGTCCCAGGAGCAGAAGCAGGCACTTGTGTAGTTGTTTTTCTTAGAGGGTCAGAGGTTATTTCTTGGAATACCTTCTCATTCTGGACAAAGTCAAAGGAGAAGTAGGAAAGAGATCTGGATTTCAGCGTTTTTTCTGCTGCGATTTTCTCCTGTGTGGACATCACAGTGTGTGAAGACAGGCCTGTAAGGGCAAGATCTGTGTTAACTTTGCTGTCGGTAAAATTATTCCTCTTCTGCTCGCTGGTGCCTTTGCAGAGTGACTATTGTGACTGGGTCAAAAGACAGCAACGCCACAATGGTTGTGAGACAATTCTTCGTTTGCATAAAGGTCTACTGTGGTTTGTGTGGGCGCCCCTTTTAGATGGTTGCACAGCCCGCTCTCTGGACCCACGATGAAACTCTCTTGCACTGCCCTCGCTGAGTCACAGCAGCTAAGTCTAATAAAAGGCTGCTCTTGGCTGCTCTTGGCTTGCCTTGTTTTGGCACAGCAGATCTACCTGTAGCACAATGGAGCAGCTATGCTGGGATAGTGACAGTGGCAGAGGCAGGAGTTGAAGGAGCCTCTATGGTAACAAAATCCACAATATCAATAGTAGGGAGAGCTGAGAAAGTAATACCGCAGCAATAGTGTGAGCGATAGCAATGGCGGAGGTGGCAGCGATGTTAAGAAGTGGTGGCAGCCATTGAAATGGTAACCGTGGTTACCAATGAACCTCCTGTTTCAATACCTGAGGCCCCCAAGAGAATTCCAACACTTGAGAGTACTATCTACCACTCCCTGGTACGGTCTGCCATGTAATCCACTGCTCTTAGAAGCCCCGGGATGCTAAGCCACAGTTATAGTTTGAATCTAAAATGTTCCTCATAGACTCATGTTCTGAGCCTTTGTCCCCATGACATGATGTCGTCGTCATCCCGCACCCCCACCCCCACCCCTGCTCACCGCTGTTAGGGTGCTGTTTTGGTAAAGTCACAGAACCTTTGGGACATGAAGGCTGGAGGGGGCAGAATGTTATGATTTGAATCCAGAATGGCCTTATCATTAAGTGTTTTTAGCACTTGGTCCCTGGCAAGAGACCCTGTTTTGGGAAGCTCCACAAGCTGGTGGCACTATACAGAATGTGAAGTCTGACTGGCAGATTTAGGCTAGTAGGAATGAGCCATTAACAGCGGTCCCCTCTTATGCTTCTGGTCTAGCCCTCTGCTTCCTGGTCAAGTTGCTGTATGAGATGTTATCTGCTATAATCTTCAATGCTCACAGAAAGGAGACGCTCAAGGAGAGGCTCCTCCATGACTGACTAAAGCATCTCGAAACTACAAGCCCAAATAAACCTTCCCTTTCTTAAGCTGCTCTGTCACTGCAGTGAGAAAGTTAACGGGCAGATGCTAAGCGCCAACGTTAGAATTACCCACGATTCCTACCTCTCATTCAGCCTTACATCTATAAACTGCTCTTGAACATCAGAGCTGTAGAGATTAATACAGTGGTCATGCTCATCTGATTGGTATGATCGCTGAACAAGAGGTATCAGGGAGAATCATCAATGTGTAGCCTCAGTTAAGGGCACGGTGGTTAGTTTTTAATTGTCAACTTGCCCTACATCGTAAATTGTGCGGGAACTCTTGACTTTCAGAGGCCAAGCAGCTCTAACTGAACTCCAATACTTTTGGCAGAAGTTTTGTGTTTAATCATTTGATTTCCAACTTGAGCGTCAGTGAAAACTGTCACATTTAGCTTGTCTTCTGACACTAAAACTTCTAAGGGAGAAAAGCTTGAATCAGTACGTCCACAGGTCTCACGGCTCCTCAAAGATCCCTACAAGGACCTTTCCTAATTTTGAGTAAGGCTCTCCAAGAATTTACTACTTCTCTAGGAACAGGCCTGATATTGCTCAGATTATCTTTAAAATATAAGAATCTTGACGGTGGGTATGTGCCTGCAATCATAACACTCGGCTGAGGGAGGAGGTTATGAGTTTGAGGACAGCTTGGTTCATAGCTCCAGGCTGGCTGGGCTCCACAGAGAGACCATATCTCAAAATGAACAAACAGACAAACAAAATAAGCATTTAACACATGCTGTGAGGTAAATTTCTCTTCATTTAAGAAGCCTAAGTTTTAAGTTATCAGGTTGTCTTATCTGTTTTAAATAATTTAACGACCGAAGGAGAATTTTTATTAAAATTTCCCTTATAAAATAAGCTTCAAGAAAGCATTACCTATTAAAATTTTCTATAGTAAAAATGTCACAATAATATTGCAAAATTTTAGTCACATGGGAAAATATCACACAGAATCTTACCACTCTAATTTTGGTGATATCTCAGTCCTTTTCTTCTTATGTAATTTTATAGTTTAATGTATTATGTTAATAGCATGCCTATGTTATTAGCATGTATATTTACTTCTGTGAAAATATAACCTTCAACATCATGAATATTTCCTCTTTAAAACCGTGAGTCACTTCAATAATAAAATTCAAACCTATTGCCATTTAGTGTTTGCTAATTGTCGTGCTTTGTTCAGATATGTGGAGCTTGCAAGCCAACTGATAATTTTAAAAAATCATATAGGAGCAAAGCATTGTCTTGTATGGTGTATATGTTTCTCTGTGCCAACATCGAATTCTAGGGATGACATAAAAGAAAGCATATTCTGTCACCACTTCCATTGGAAGTTGTGCTAGACAAGCCAGAAAATGAGACGTAAGGGAATACTTTGAAGGGGGAAACATGTAATATTATAATTTTGATTCTCTGTGTCTTGAACTGATGTATGAGTTAATGAAGTATTCAGAACAAGGGTTACTAAGCAACTAAAGTTACATGTGTATACACGTACTATTAAAATATAGTGTGTGTGGTTTTATTAAAATAAGTAAAATGTATAGGATTATTAACTGTTTAAATCACCAGCAAAAATAAGTTAGAAATTTTACTAGGAAAATTACCATTGCCAATAATAGGAAGATAAGAAGATAAGAATTAGAAATTGATGATAAATTTGTGAGCCCACTGAAGAAAATGATACCATCAGAAACAAAAATATTACAAAGGGAAGTAATCCTATACTGTAAAAGCATCAATTACGTCATAATGAGCTGGTAAATTTAACAATTTTTCTTTTGTTGCTAAGGATAGGACCTTTATACTCATGGTCCTCCAGCCTGCACCTCTTGAACACCAAGATTACAGGTCTGCACCAGAGAGAGCCTATTTCCTAAATTATGGAACTGATCTTCATAGAAAAGCTAAGAAACACTGAGGGCTGGAGAGATGGTGGGGCCGTTAAAGACACTTGCCGGTCCAGGCCTGGTTCCCGGTACACACACTGTGGCTAACAGCCACCAGTAACTCCAGTAACTGAAGGTCTGAAGCCTCTATCAGCCTCTAAGGCACTGTATACATGTGGCACACAGATATACATTCAGACAAAAACACTCATACACATAAAATAAAACGAAATAAATCTTTAGAAAGAAAATATTTAGAAAGAAACATAAGAAGAGTAATAATTGCAATTCACATTTAGAGATATAAATAAATTTTTGGAACAATAATAATTAGCGTGACTAATATCTGAATGCAAAAGGGCATTTGTGGAGCAGAAAATAAGAATCCACAATAGAGACAAAGGCATAGTAGTGAGAATGCTATAATGGTCATCTTTTTCCAATATGATAGACAAAGGATATGTTGGTTAATTAAAAAGTCAGGGAATATTAATTTATACCCTACATCAAAATCATTTGATATCTAGAACTGTCAAGGAGTTAATTAAGAATATATGTCAATAAGAAGTAGTATGAAGAAACAATTAAAATGTTCAAGACAGAGAGCTCTATGCTGGTGCATGACACAATAACCAACAACTATAAATTTTGTCTTTAATATTTATTTATTTAGTGTATCTACACATATGGATGTTTGTGTAGCATGACATGTGTGCAGGTCAGAGGACAATCTGTGGGAAGGGAGTCAGCAGTTCCAGATATCAAACTCAGGCCATTAAACTTGCCAGCCAGTGTCTCTCCTGCTGCACTACCTCAACAACCCAATAGCCAACATCTCTAAAAGGAAGTGCACATTTCAGTGCACTAGCAAGGAAGAAAAATCTATGGCATTTTTTGTAAAGCAAATGGCAAAATGGAAAAAAAATATACAAAATGTATTAATTAAGGGAAAAATTTTCTGTTTTATATTATGAAAGCTTCCTTAAACAAACAAACAAAAAAACCCCACTGAAATGTAGAAATTACACTCATCAATGTCACCAGAGGAAATACAAATGGTCTTAAAATAGATTAACAGAATTTATATGTCTTGAGGTCCTAAGACATCCAGATTAAGAAGAAAATGACACATTTCTTCTGATGTGAATAATATTTCCTGTTGAAAGTAGTATAAAGAAAGGAAATGTCTTCAGACATCATTTATCATCATCAAAACAGATTTAATTCTGGGAGACACTATTACGGATTACTCCATTATGGATTACGTTATGGAAACAAAGTGTTCCCCAAACGCCGCCAGCCTCAGCCACATCTGTTGTAGGAATCAGCCATAGAGAGAACTTGTATGAGGTGGTTTCTGGTTAACCTCTTAGATGACCTTGCTAGCACTCTGATAAAGCTCTGCCTGTTGAGACAGATGTATATCCATTCCCTGTAAGGTTTCCTTGGGTTTTACAAGTTTCGATAAAGATCAGTTTCTTCTCTGTAGACCACCACAAAAGGAGATTCCTTTTTGGGTTTCTTCATGCCTGGAGTTTAATTAGACTTTGTAACACCACCACAACTACTATGTTTAGAAAATGTCGACAACATACTACTAAAATGGAGGCACAAGATGGAGGTTTTGCAATTTAGCGATCACAGAACATCATCCCACTGCTGCCTCGGTGGACTTCCTCAGCACAGGGCAGAGTGGAGAGAGAACTCAAGCACACCGTGGTGCCCTGTGGTGGCCAGCTTTCTCCTGGAGTCTACCCACCTCAGTATTGGAAACTTTTTGAGAAAGTGTGAGTTTTCTTTACTTTCTGGTGTGAGTTAGTTTTTGTTGGTTCTTTTTTTTTTTTTTTTTTTTAGCATTTTAAAAAAGATTTATTTATTTTATGTTTATAAGTGCTCTATCTGCATGTACCAGAAGAGATCACATTATAGATGGCTGTGAGCTACCATGTGGTTTTGGGGAATTGAATTCAGGACCTCTGGAAGAGCAGCCAGTGTTCTTAACCACTGAGTCATCTCTCCAGTTCCATGAGTTAGTTTTGTGATCTTTGTTAGTTGCCTTGATCATTCAATGGCTTGGTGGAATTTATTTATTTATTTATTTATTTATTTATTTATTTATTTATTTATTTATTTATTTAATGACATATAAAAGTGTGATTAGAAGAACATCATTTGTGCTTAGTCCTTCTGGGACTAGATGTCCCAGGGCAAGGAGGTACCCAAAGTGGGGCTTCCCCTTCTCTGAGGAGAAGGGGATGGGGCAATGAGGGGAGGAGTTTGTAAAGGAGGGACTAAGAGGAGAGGAGGGAGGGGGAAGCTTTGATCAGGATGTAAAGTGTATAAATAAATAAGTTATTGGGAAAAAACATACTTGTGCCTCATTCATGCAATCAATAACAAAGGTCGCTTAATATAAAATGTTTGGCAAAGAAGTAGAAATGGACCAAGAATTCATCACACTGTCACCGTATTACCACTTGCAGAGGAGCTAACCAGAGGCGTGGCTTCTGCTGCTGTGGTGAAGATCCAGCTTTGTGGTTACTATTCTGTATTTCCAGGGAGGGGGACACAGACAGAGGGATGGAATCTGATTTTAAAGAGATCTTCCAGGATGCTAGAAGGTTTAAAGGGCCGGGGGCATACTCATCAAGTGTGAACTGTTTGTGCTGAAAGCTTTTTTCTTCAACAACTCAGGAATTCATATACCCAACGAAACTTATTCACCTGCACATTTTTTGACATAATATTTAAAAGCTATTTTTTTCCCAAATGGAAACAAGATGTTTGGCATTTTAACATAGGTACTGAATGTATGGGTCTGTTTTACAAATCAATAAATGAAATGTTCTTTTTGTGGACATTTGTGATTCCATTTCCTACAAAAATATAGACGTTTTTGGCTGGCTGACCTCATTGGTATCCAGGAAAACCTCAACACTAACACGTGTATTCAGTGAAATTATCTGTTAGTAGTCTGAGGTTGTACCACTGCTCATGAGCATGTGCATGCAATTCAAGTATTAGCGACACATCATACTCTGTGTAAGGGTAAAAAGCCTTAAATGGATAGAATGCACTAAGAATCTACAAAGTCCTCATTTCTTACTAGCTGCTATGCCTACTGTAAACTTGCTGAAATGCAGTCCTGAATTCTGTTCAGTTTCTCTTTTGACCCAAGGTAGGAAGCATGGAGAAAATCACAAGATTAAAGAAACCAATCATAAGTAAATCTACCGTTGTCTTGTGATTTGGCTTAGTGGTTTGGGATGCAATGCACCCTTGTAGATCCTCCAAGGTTTGTCTGTCCAGAGCCACAGACAGGCAGGTGGCCTTAGTGAGTATCTGTTATCATTGTTAGTTCCTGTATTTCTTTACTCGTTCCTTCGAAGGAGTCACATTCTGATCAGGTTCTGATGCTGACATCCACCTTGGCCTCTCTGAGTTCAGTGTTAAGTCCTCTGCCGCTCCCCATCCACTCCAAATCTGGCTTTCTTTTCTGCATAATACAGATTTTTCTGTGGTTCATAACTTATTTCCTAACCTGCTCCATCTTTCTCCACGTTTTTAAGGAATCGTGTTTGATTTATTCTCTATTGTATCTGCCTCCATTGAAGGAGTGCCGGGCACGTAACTGGCACCTAAGAGCAGTTTACTGAAACCAATAGTGAGTGGATAGTAATGTGCAGTATGAAGGCAGTTGGGTGACACGGCTAAGGAGCACACATGGCGCTTCCTTTGTGTGAAGACGAGGGATGATGATGGAATGCTCCCTGGAAGTTTCCTTCTTCCTTCACATCAAACTCTTCTATAAGGCAAAAGTATGGATGCCTGTCCTGAAGAAACTGAAAATTGCTACCCTAAGTGAGTATGCCCACAGTTGCAGTAACAGTAACATAAAAAATTAAAGGCCATATTGGCAAAATTCTGTGTACTGAGTGTTCTTTCTCTGTCTCTGTCTCTGTCTCTTTCTCTCCTTCTCTCTCTCTCTCTCTCTCTCTCTCTCTCTCTCTCTCTCTCTCTCTCTGTGTGTGTGTGTGTGTGTGTGTGTGTGTGTGTGTGAGAGAGAGAGAGAGATAGAGAAAGAGATAGAGAGAGAGAAATCAGGTAAAAGAAACTATCAAAAAACAAATATAAAAAATAAAATCTCAGCATAGAAACATTTTGGGAGTGAAATTCTTCAATTAAAACATTCAAAACTTTTTTTTCTTTTTAAGAATATAATTTATTAACACAATTACTACCCGTGTGTGATATGCATGTGGGTGCGTTGGGCATGGCATGGGTGTGGAGGACTCTGTGGGCTTCTTGCCCTCTTCCCACCTTTACAAGGATTCCGAGAGTGAACTTCGGTCATCAGTTTCCACAGTGAACCCCTTCATCCCCTGAGCCATCTTACTGACTCAACTTCTATTTTTCTAAGGTTCAAAATCAAACAACAAAATATTTTATCCATGGCATTGTTATTTGCAATACTGTGGCACAGACAAAAAAAATTCTTCTTTTGTTTCAAAGGGAAACCTAAAGAATGAACAGTTTGCTCTTTATTGTACTTTCTCCATTTTAATAATAATTAGAGAATAGAGATCATGGACTTTTTAAACTCTAGCTGCCCAGTGTTTTTCTTACATGGTTTTGGGATGTATGGGGAGAGGGGGAGGGATCTGCGTTTTCTTCTCTCAATAAGAAATTTCTTAAATTTAAATCTTTGTTATTGCACGGTTAAGAATTTGTCTAACTTCCACCTTAAATATGATTGTATTAGCTCCCTATTACTATAATGAAATATATGTGACAATTAACTACAATTAAAACAGGTTATTTTTTCTGACAATTGTAAAAAAAAAAAAAAAACCAAACAAACAAACATTCAAAACTACTTGATACGGAAATGAGGAAGCTGTGTGAAGTAGCATTTGCTATTCATCGAGGAGCTTGTGGAAGGTGTTAAGTGCCCTGAGCGACACATGTCTTATGTGCACTAACCAGCAATATTAGAAAAGGAATCAGTGCTCATCGTTATGTAGTATGCAGGGGGAAAACACATAGCAAGAAGATCTGCTTTTACATTTTAAAGTTTTCTGGTTTAAGGCATAGTACTTGGGGAAAGGTTTCGGTCATTGGAGCTGGGGACAAGGGTCAAGTAACACAGAAAGCTGACTGGAGAAGCTCCTAAACCCACCTGGTCTGAGAGAAGCAATGGCCTAAAGGGACCACACAAGTATGGAGTATATTCAGTTAGTTTTATGAGTATTATATATGATGACATTTTTCCAAGTCTGGGAAATAAGTATGCAACAATTACAACTCTTATTTATAATAGCTTTACCAGAACAATAGAGTTTATTAATCACTAAACCTATGTGCTGGATGCCAATCTCCCCAAGTGCGATGAGGCTATGCTGTTATTGTTTACTTAATTATCTCTATTAATTTTCACTAGTGTTGGCATTACAAGCCAAGAATGTTTTTAAAACAATCTTTTTGTCTTTCAAAGTTTGGCTTCTTGCAGGAGTAGGTTACACTGCTCTACTTGTCCCAGTCACTTGCTCTGCCGTGGGAAATTCCAGCATTTCCTAAAAACTGCTCTTACTTTCATTCCCAAAACTGTCTAAATAAATAGATTTTCAGAATTTCTTGCTTTCTCCAAGGCCTCTCCAATTTTTTTTTTAAAAACAACTCTTTTCTAAATGAACTTCTTTCTAAAATACTTTCCCTTGTTTCTGGGATTCTGGTTCTCCTTGCTTTTCTTTCTTTGCCACTTGACCTCCGTCTGTGGCTAGGTGTGTTTGGCCAGCTAAACTGTTTCACAGCCCAACTCTGCATCCTTATTGATACAGACAGAGAAAAAACCTTCAGTTGCTTAAGCATTTATCTTTGGATCTTCAGCTTCAGACTTACAGTGTATGGTGCATGAATTGTGTTACCTTCTCTGAGTGGGCAGGATTGTAGACCTAAAGTAAGATCCTAAACCTGGGCTACATGGTAAAACCTTAGCTTAAAAAAATAAAAAGTTCAAACATAGCGTGACAGGACATTCCTGTAATCCCAGCACTTGAGAGGTGGTAGCAAGAGGATCAGAGGTTTTAGGTCATCCTTGGCTACACAGAAAGGTTGAAACTAGCCTGGAGTATAAAAGAAGACACTATCTCAAAAGAACCACAGACAAAATCAATTCAATGAAATGATTTAATATCCATTTGCTTTTCTTTTAACCTCAAAAGGGCAAGAGTAGACTTATTGGCCTGAGAGGCTGGCTGTGTGGTTCAGTATCTCCTCTTAACTCCCTGCCAGTAGGGTCATGTGCTGGTGGACTGAGGGAAAGAGTTCAGGGCCAATCTGGACAGGACAGGACAGCTGTTCAAACTGACCAACTCTAAATTGGAGGAAAATGGAATCTTCAAAAGCTTAAAAATCCCCAGCCTTGGATTTTCCTAGCATCTGGACACCATCTCTACTTTATAAAGACTCTCTCTGTCTCTCTCTGTCTCTGTCTCTCTATCTCTCTCTCTCTGTCTCTCTGTCTCTCTCTCTCTCTCTCTCTCTCTCTCTCTCTCTCTCTCTCTCTCTCTCTCTGTGTGTGTGTGTGTGTGTTTGCTCATGCTGAATCTAAATGTGTCTTTGCTCACTTGTTCAAATTGCTCACCTCCCCCTTTGAAATGATGGGCAGCGTTCTCCCAAACAGACAGTAACTCTCAGCTTTCAGCAAAACGTAAAACCTGGTCCTCCCAGTATCTTCTCAAGAGACCTTACAAGTCCAGAATAAGCTTATGTCACAAGGCCCAGTGGTGTGCTGGTAAACTCTATTTCTTGTAAGTTCCCTCCATTCTTACTAGCCATCACTTTTCCAACACAAGGCTTGTGAGTGCCCTTCTGGCATGGTCTGTCTCACTGGCCTCTCCACTTTCAATTTTTCTAAGTCTTCTTCCTGTTCTCAATATAACAGCTACCTAATGTCCCTGCTTCAGGCAAATGCTTTCCTGGTTTTTTTTTTTTTTTTTTTTTTTTTGCAATTCAACCTAACTCTGCTTCCACTGGGAATTTAAAAACAAAACAAAACACACAGCAACAACAACAACAACAACACCCACACAGTTTCCTTTTATAATTTGTGCTCTGATAGTATCCAGGGACACGGCAGAAAGTCACACAATACTGTTCAACACCATGCTGTCTGATTCACTAAAGATGTTCAGATGTTATGTTCCCACTTATAAAAACTTATCCATCACATTTTGAGAGATTGTCTTCATCAGGAGGGGTGCTGATACAAATGTATCGGCATATAAGTTTTATCAATAAGTAAGGCTCTTCACTTTAGCAATTTCTTAGAAGAAAACATAGCAATTTGTTGGTCTAATTTTCTTTACCAATAATTGTATTTGATAAAAGTTTAGGATATTCACAGTATGTGTACTACTAATATTCTACCAATATTGCATGTGAGTTATCAAAAATGTGTCTTATGTATGTATAAAGCAAAATGATATCTTCACGATTATTATACAAATTCTTTCAGTGGAACTAGCATAGATTCCACAGCTGTATGTACTTTTCAGCTTTCTAGCTTTCACTCAAAGAAATTAAGAGTAGTTTCTAATTCCTGTGAGGCATATTGTATATTCTACAGATTCCTAATTATGATTTGAAAATGAAGGTGAAAAATATGCTTTACAGGACTGATTCAGGTGCTGTATATGAAGAACTCTACAAATAACCACTTTCTTAATTCTGATAGAATGAGATACTGAGAATAGAAGTGTGCTGAGGCCAACTTACCACAGAAACAACAGCTAAGAATAACAACTGCAAGGGCTGGGAACACAGGAGGAGGGGTGCGTGTGACATGAACAAGGCCATGATCCCCAACCCAGCAAAATGAATACACAAGCAGAATCTTGGTTGGAAGTAAAACTACACCTCTTCTGAAAAAACCCACAACGGAGTAAGCAACCATGAAGGAAGTCTTCTCTGCAGCCCAGAGGAGGGGGAGACCTAATATTATTCACAGAGGCTGGTGGCTCTTGGGAGAGAGGGCAACTGAACCTGCAAGTGCTCCATGCTCAGTCCTGAGCCTTCTGTTGTGAGAGTGTGACAGGAAGCAGAAGCTTGTTTCTTTGATTCAACTATGGCACATAGTGCTTTTACTCGCCTAAGCTTCCCTGTTCCAGAACTTTCCAGTTGTGTCATTCTGAATGCTGTGGCACTGGTTTTATAGGGGGGATCAGTGTCACCATTGTGTTTGGAAAAGAGATTACAACCCTGAAACTAATCCTCACTTTATTTTCACAATGGATATTGCCTTTTCTGATTATGAAATAATGAATATTCTTTGAAACGTTAATCAAATCATACATAACACTATAAACTTGAACACTAAGCCAGCAAGATGGCTCAGCTGGTAAATGCATTTCTAATCCTAATGAGCTGATTTTAATCCCTGGGGACCCACATAGTTAAAGGAAAGAATTGACTCCTGCATGTTGTCTTCTGACCATTACATGTATGGTGCATGTGCATGAGCGCGGGCATGCGCACAAACACCCCCCCCACACACACACACACAAACACATGCTAAGTAAATAAATATGTGATACATTTTAAACAAAAATATATTAATATCCCATCACTTTGGGTATATTTTACCACAATCAGAAGACTGTCTTGTGTTGGTAGAGGGCACATAGTGAGACATTTTAAGATTTGGCTGCATTTCTGAATGTGTTCATATACATATAATGCAACTCACGTATATAGATAGCTATAGATATCATGACAAATATAAATAGCAGTGTACTAGTGTCAGTGTGTCTTAGAACAGAACTTGGTGCTATTGTTTGCTATTTGGAGGTTAAAGCAACCTGCCTTTGACAAATGGGGAAGGGATGACTTCCCCCATCACCACTCCCTGCTTGCTCTGGGAGTGGGAGGTCTAATTAATTAGTCTTCTTGAAGAATTTGGAGCCTTAGACTCCTCTGGGGGTTTCAATGGAATGCTGGAATCTCCCACAGCAGTTACTGAGAATGCCTATTTGCTAGTATTCCAGACGACAGGGTGATAATTGGCCAAGGGAGAACTATTTTTAATGTATTGTTAATTAGAGGCTTAATTACTCTTGTGTTTATTCAATCAACACTATTTCTGAAAATGTTTATTAAGTTCAAATGTGAGTCAGAAGCTTACCAAGGGATGAAGATAAATGATGGGCAAACATGTCAATAGCAATAACGTTTAAAAAGAAAAAAATTAGTGAGGGAAAGGAAGAGGCTTCAGGAACAGAATGCTTTCTTGGGAGATCAGATAAGGTTTCTAGGCAGGGCTTTATTGAGAAAGGGGCAATGGGTAAATATTCAAAGCTGAGGAAGGAATGGCAGGATGTTGGGGCGTGTACTTCTCTGAAAGAGTAAGTGCAGGTGCTTTGATTAGGATTGTGTTTGACTGAACCAGTATGCTGGAATGAAGGAAAGAACTGGAAGAAACGACATCACACAGTGATGGGGAGATCAGATCAAGAAAAACCCTTCTCCACTGAGTAGAGGAAAGAGAGGTGGGAAGATGTCACATAGTAATGGGAGATCAGATCAAGAAGAAATCTCTTCTCTAACTGCCTACCAACTTTGGCTATTGGTTTTGAGTGAGATGAAAGTTGTCAGAGGCTCTGCACAGAAGAAAGGCATATGCCATCACTTTAGCTCCTGAGTTAAGGACAGTTGGAAGATGGGTATTAACAGAAAGCCGGAGAAAGGGAAGAGCCTCTTACACTCAACTGAGGGTGAGATGAGAAACAGAAGTAGCATGGGCCAGAAGGGTAGCACTAGAGATGGAGCTGGGATCTCAGACACAACATCAAGGTTGAAATGACTTGGTTTATCCTGGAGGCAATCGGAGCTACCATCAGCTTGAGTGATGAGGCTTATCTGATGTAGGGAATGCTGGGCAAGCAGAGATGTTGAGAGAGGATGGCGGAAAGAAAGACGGGGGTGGGGTGGGGGACTGGGAGAATCATAAGGTCCCAGAGCTCCCTGTTCAGAAAAGGCACAGGATGAAGAGCTCAAAATGAGAGTTTTCCTAGGGATCCTTGAACCATTCCTGTGAAATAGGGTGATTTCCACTTTATACCCTGTAGATGCAACCCCCAAGGAAAGAGCCAGTGATACTCACACTTAGGTTGTTTGACCTCAAAGGGAGATGTAGTGACCCCTTCCACAGTGGCTTACCAAGTTCATGTTTAAACAGAAGAAAGATCTTTTCTCTTGAAGCAAGGGATATATAGCCAGAGTGGATTTATTTAAAGCCAATTTTAAAGTTCTGAAACTCACTTAATAAGGTCTTTGTTATTTATACAAGTGATTAAGAGTTTTTAGAAAATGAGAAGGATCACAGTAGGGGCCAAAGACAAGGAAAAGAACTGCAATGGCTTCAGTGAGTTCATTGACAGGGAGTCTACTCTACCCATGTGCATTAAACTCGGCAAAGTCAGAGCTTGAGAACAATGAGATCTGTGCCAGCAGTTCACCAGTGAGTATTGAAGGACTGCTTCCAAGGGAAGAGTGGAACATTGGAGCAGATTCTGTAGGGGAAAAGGAACACAGCAAAGACTGAAATGGGATGGAACAGGGCTATCATGTTTCCCTGAGAAAAAGGAAGAAGCCCAGGTGTGCAGACATAACCAACAAAATCCTGAAAAATCACTCAGCTTCTATGCCATTGGCATGTGAAGTTTCTCTTCTAGTCAAAACAAGGTACCACCTTAGCTTCAGATTTTATGTTTGCCTTTAGTAGAGCAGAGCAATGGTGTTAGCAGAGGATGATAAAAATGAGCCAGAAAGGATGGAAGTGGGATTAGAGAAGCTAGACTTCCAGGCAGGTGGGTTGGGATCAGTCATTGCAAATAATACAAGGGACGGAAAAGAAAGATGCATTACTTAAAGAAGAACTGAGCCCTTAATTTATAAAAGCTTCCAAAGGTTGGCAGGGTGTATGCATATGTGTAGAAAGGAGTCATAAATGAGATACCTATCTGAACTTCACAGAAACCCCCAGAGAATTGCCTGAGCATATTTATAGTCTAGAACAGAACTATCAAAGAATTCATTCTGCCTGAAGATGTTAAGCAGGTAGAGTTCATGGAACTCATGCTGCTCCAGTAGACCAGCAATGAGAAGTTGAAGCAGGGTGGTCTGTGAGCTTAATAATAAGCATTGTAAGTTTCATAATTTTAATAATAAATATCATAAAAATAAGATAAGATAACATGCTGTGGTTTAGAATTATTTTAAATATTGCTCAAGGGTCTTGAGTTGAAGCCTTGATCTCCAGCTGACTCTGCTATTGGAAACTGGTAGAACCTTCCAAAAGTAGGACCTAGAAGAGGAAGGTTATATCACTGGGGACATGCTCTTGAAGAGGATTTTAGAAACCTAGCCCTACTGGCTGGTTTTATGTGTTGATGTGACACAAGTTAGAGTCATCAGGGAGGAAGGGAGTCTCAGTTGAGAAAATGCCTCCATGAGATCCAGCCTTAGGGTATTTCCTTAATTAGTGATTGATGGGGAAGGGCCCAGCTCATGGTGGGTGGTGCCATCCCTGGGCAGGTGGTCCTGGATTCTATAAGAAAGCAGGCTAAGCAAGCCATGAGGAGCAAGCCAGTAAGCAGCAACCTTCCATGGTCTCTGCATTAGCTCCTGCCTCCAGGATCCTGCACTGTTTGAGATCCTGTCCTGACTTCCTTCAATAATAAACAATACGGAAATGTAAGCTGAATAAACCCCTTTCTTCCCAACTTGCTTTGTGGCCACAGTGTTTCACCCCAGCAACAGAAACCATAAGACTCTAGTCCTTCCTCTTCAGTCTTGCTTCATGGTAACCATAAGGCAAGCAATCTGCTCTGCCACATTCTCTTGTGATCACAATGGATTACTTATCACAGGTCTCAAAGCTGATAGATGTAAGTCCTGGAGACCATGATCAATCTTTCTTCTCTTTAAGTTTATTTTCTCAAAGAATTTGTCAGTGATGAAAAAACTAACCACCAACGCTGAAGCAATTATTTTCTTGACCAGAGGTTCAAAGGTTCAAAGATTGAGACATTCACAGATAGGGATGCAAGAAAACCAAGACATTTCAGGAGATGAAAATGGAATTTCAAGCTAATTTGTAAGCTAAGCTCTGTGTGGCTCCTAACACTCTGTCTTTCCTTACAACTGTTCCTGCTCTGATGGAAAAGCATTGCTACCTGTTTGTAGCCTGTGTTTTGATCCTGATTGGTCATCACATCTTCACATCTGTTTTCTTTCTTTCTCTCTTTGTTTCTCTCTTTGTTTCTTTCTTTGTTTCTTTCTTTGTTTCTTTCTTTGTTTCTTTCTTTGTTTCTTTCTTTGTTTCTTTGTTTCTTTCTTTCTTTCTCTCTTTCCTTTCTTTGTTTCTTTCTTTTCTTTTTTTCTTCAAAGAGTAGTTTTATTGAGTTCAGGTGAAAACTATCCATTAGATTTAGCAAAAACAAAACAAAAAAACAAAAACAAAAAGAACAACCAAACTAAAAAAAAAAAAAAAAAAAAAACCAGAGCAACAACAAAAAAATCTGTCAGTGATCTTTGAACTAGATCTCAATTTATTTTGAAAGTTTTTTTCTTCATCTAGTTGTCTGAGATTAGAATATAATCTGTTAAACATAAAACACTTAAATTTTTTTGCTTAATGCATTCTTATGGTAATTACATCCCTGTTGACAAATTGATAACTTTTTACTGATTGATACTCTCTAGCCAAAGGTTGGTAAAATCTCAGTTGTCTTTGTGAGTACAGAATATCAATGGGAAGAGTTGAAGTTATGAATAAGATTGGTAAGCTTGCCTATTTTTTTTAAATTGTGTATAAAATTTTATCTAGTAAACTTATTTCTAGAAATTTATATTGACAAAAATATGTATGTACTGTGGGATATGTATCACAGTATTATATACAAAGGTGAATAATGAGAAACATGTCAAAATTAAATACAGAAGTAATAAATTATGAAATTACTTGTTGACATTTCTATAATAATTAAAATGCTACTTTCTAGGCTAAAACTTTAGAAGTCAATATTGTCATCATCTTATAATTTCACATTATAAATATGATTAAAATAAATTAACTCACTTTGTAAAAACATAATGCAATTGGAAATTATTTCTGACAGATCAACTCTTTTTTTTTTTTTTTTGATACTTTATTTACATTACCAATGCTTTCCCTTTTCTGGGTCTCCTCTTTGGAAACCCCTATCCTATCCCTGTCTCTATGAGGGAATTCCACCTCCCACCCACCCGCCCACCCATTCCCATATTCCCACTTTGACATTTCCCTTTACTGGGGCCTCTAACATCCTCAGGCCCAAGGGCATCTCCTCTCTCCCTGATGGCCATTGAGACCATCCTCTGCCACATATGTGGTTCGAATCATGTGTATTCATTGGTTGGTGGTCCAAACTCCAGGATGATGGGGGGGGTCAGGCCCACTGATGCTCTTGCTCCCTCCATGGGGCTGCAAATTCCCTCAGCTCCTTCAGACCTTTCTCCAACTCCTCCATCTGGGACCTCACTCTCAGTCCAGCAGTTACTGTTAAATGAAACTTGGGTATTCTGAACTTTTGGGCTAATATCCGCTTATCAGTGAGTACATACCATGTTCGTTCTTTTGTGACTGAGTTACCTCGCTCAGGATGATATTTTCAAGTTCCATCCATTTGCCTGCAAATTTCATTAAGTCATTGTTTTTAATAGCGTTCCTCTGATGAGGGACATCTGGGTTGTTTCCAGCTTCTGGCTGTGGGGCAGTGATCTATAACGCCCGGTTGAGCATAAGCTAGAAGCTGTGGGAGACCTGGTGGTACACCAGGGACCAGAATTTATGCTTCTGGCCAACGCTCCTGGGAAATTCTTCATATCACAACCCCTGTATGGAAAGAGGCCTGGTGTGTGAAACTTGTGTATAGGCAAATGAGGCAACGATTAGGGCTCCCAAGCTGACCAATGGAAAGTATCAACTACCAAGCCCCGCCCCCTCTCTCAGAACTATAAGTAGAACACCTTGACCCAGGTAGCTCTCTCTCTCTCTCTCTCTCTCCCCTCCTTCTCCACCCGCCTGCCCTGGGAGCACTGCCCGCCATCTAGAACAAATAAAGATAGAAACTACTTTGGCATCCGAGAACTTTGTCTAAGGGTGCTGTGACTCTTGGGGCGCAGGGCGGCAAGTGCTCTGAGCACAACGGAGCTGGTGGATGCCCACGGCTGCTCCCTCCCTACACCTCGGTCAAGCCGCTGGCTGAGACCAGCAGCACTCGGCAGCGCACAGCAGCTTGGGCACCAAGTCGGCGGACTCCATCTGCACCAGGGGTGCTCGACCTCGGCGTCTCACTCCGGCGGTGTCAGAGACATATGCGACGAAGAGGGCTGCAGCGGTGATCCTTGAAGCCTAGGGCTTACTCTGTGGACCCAACCCCTGGTGGTCCCCAGACCCAGAGACTCCACCCTCACTGCACTTCCCCCAACTGGAGAGAGCACGACATCTGGCTATTATAAATATGGCTGCTATGAACATAGTGGAGCATGTGTCTTTATTACATGTTGGAGCATCTTCTGGGTGTATGCCCAGGAGTGGTATCACTGGGTCCTCAGGTAGTATTATGTCCATTTTTCTGAGGGTCCGCCAAACTGATTTCCAGAGTCGTTGTACCAGCTTGCAGTCCCACCAACAGTGGAGGAGTGTTCCTCTTTCTCCACATCCTCGCCAGCATCTGCTGTCACCTGAGTTTTTGATCTTAGCCATTCTGACTGGTGTGAGGTGGAATCTCAGACTTTTTTTGATTTGCATTTCCCTGATGACTAGGGATGTT
>CM052711.1:25257725-25285976 GCA_028551405.1 Uromys caudimaculatus | reverse complement strand
TCAGAAGGATCTTGTCCCCAGCTGTTCCTTGGTTCCTATGTCCTGATGGCTCTGCAAGGATCTCTCTTGATCCAGTCAGTTGAACAGAAGTGGTGGTTTTTCCTGTGCTCAAAGGTGTGTCAGCACTCCTGGGATATCTGCTCTCTCCTGGAGCCCTGTGGCCCAGGCTGAAGTCCCCAGGCACAGACCCCTGGTAACCTGGGCAGAGGTCTCCACCCACAGATGGAAACCGGAAGGTTCAGAGGTTTCTCCTGCCCCCGGGTTCTCAGGCCCTGGATCTCGCTGGATCCAGGCGGGTCTGGGTGAGAGGTGTTGCTCCCCTTAACCCCACTCATGGCTTTTACAAGCTCCTGGGAGGGTAACTTTCTCCAGTGCTCATTGGCTATGGACTCCTGGTGGCCCAGGCAGAGGTCTCCACCCACAGATGGAAACCAGAAGGTTCAGAGGTTTCTCCTGCCCCCGGGTTCTCAGGCCCTGAATCTTGCTGGATCTGGGCGGGTCTGGGTGAGAGTGTTGCTCCCCTTAACCCCACTCACAGCTTTTCCAAGCTCCTGGGAGGGTAGCTTTCTCCAGTGCTCATTGGCTATGGACTCCTGGTGGCCCAGGCAGAGGTCTCCACCGGCAGATCAACTCTTACAGTTTTATAGGTCATTCATTTTTTTCTCCTTTGAAATGACAAAGGAAAGTTGACTACAGTCAAAATAGTGCACAACCTAATCTCATAAATCACACGTTTAATGTTACTTGTTTTCAGTAGGTTTTGAAAATCTTACTACTACCACACTCAACTAGAAATAAGTTGACAACTCCTGACTGAATTCAGAGAAAATAAATATTAGTCTTCTAAAATATACAGGACTCACCTCCCTAATGTGACCATAAATTTTAAATACCTCCAATGTTCTCCCTTGAAGATATGTTAGCTTCACTCTGAGCAAAGAGCACCATTCCTTTGCATTTCCCAAGGCCATTACACTGAGATCATCAGATACCTATAACACTTGCTGAAGTTACCCCTTAAATATTTCTATTTGACCAGCATGAAGTGTCCTTAGTTATCTTTTTTGATAACTTTTGTTTGAAAGTTGATTTTATTCCATATTAGAACAGCTACTGCAGCTTGTTTGAGACCATTTACTTGGAAAATTGTTTTCCAACCTTTTACTCTGAGGTACTGTCTGGCTTGTAACTGAGGTGTGTTTCCTGTATGCAGCAAAATGCTGGGTCCTGTTTACATACCCAGTCTCTTAGTCTATGGCTTTTTATTGAGGAATTGAGTCCATTGATGTTAAGAGATATTAGGGAAAAGTGATTGTTGCTTCCTGTTATTTTTGATATTATTTTTATGTTTGTGTGGCTATCTTCTTTTCGATTTGTTGAAGGAAGATTACTTTCTTGCTTTTTCTAGGGTGTAGTTTCTCTCCTTGTGTTAGTGTTTTCCATCTATTATCCTTTGTAGGACTGGATTTGTGGAAAGATATTGTGTAAATGTGGTTTTGTCACGGAATATCTTGTTTTCTCAGTCTATGGTAATTGAGAGTTTTGCTGGGTATGGTAGCATGGGCTGACATTTGTGTTCTCTTAGGGTCTGTATGAGATCTGCCCAGGATCTTCTAGCTTTCATAGTCTCTGGTGAGAAGTCTGGTGTAATTCTGCTAGGTCTGCCTTTATACGTTACTTGACCTTTTTCCCTTACTGCTTTTAATATCCTTTGTTTTTGGTGTTTTGATTATTATGTGACGGGAGGAATTTTTTTTCTGGTCCAGTCTGTTTGGAGTTCTGTAGGCTTCTTGTATGTTCGTGGGCATCTCTTTCTTTAGGTTAGGAAAGTTTTCTTCTATAATTTTGTTGAAGATATTTACTGGCGTATGAAGTTGGGAATCTTTGCTCTCTTCTATACCTATTATCCTTAGGTTTCATCTTCCCATTGTGTCCTGGATTTCCTGGATGTTTTGGGTTAGGAGCTTTTTGTATTTTGCATTTTCTTTGACTGTTGTGTCAATGTTTTCTATGGTATCTTCTGTACCTGAGATTCTCTCTTCAATCTCTTGTATTCTGTTGGTGATGTTTGTATCTATGACTCCTGATCTCTTTCCTAGGTTTTCTAACTCTCCAGTTGTCTCCCTTTGTGATTTCTTTATTGTTTCTGTATCCATTTTTAGATCCTGGATGGTTTTGTTCAATTCTTTCACCTGTTTGGTTGTGTTTTCCTGTAATTCTTTAAGAGATTTTTGTGTTTCCTCTTTAAGGGCTTCTAGCTGTTTGTTTACCTGTGTTCTCCTGTATTTCCTTAAAGGAGTTATTTATGACCTTTTTAAAGTCCTCTATCATCATCATGAGAAGTGATTTTAGATCTGAATCTTGCTTTTCTGGTGTGATGGTATATCCAGGATTTGCTATGGTGTGAGAATTGGGTTCTGATGATTCCAGGTAACCTTGGTTTCTGTTGCTTATGTTATTGTGCCTGTCTCCTGCCATTTGGTTATCTCTAGTGCTACCTTCCCTTCCTTTATCTGACTGGAGCCTGCCATTCCTGTGATCCTGGTTGTGTCAGAATTCCTGAGAGATCAGCTGTCTCTGGGATCCTGTGATTCTGGGATCCTGTGATCCTGAGATCCTGAGTGTGACAGAGCTCCTAGGAGTCAAGCCACCTCTGCAACCTTGAGATCCTGGTGTGACCAAGCTCCTTGGATCCTAGGATCCTGTGTTGTTAGAGTACCTGGGAGTTAGCTTCCTCTGGGTGTTGTGGGACTGGCTGGGAGTTCGCGCCCAAACCACATCTGTTTTCTTGATGACAACTTGGAAATAGAGTTTAGGGGATTAAGAATGGGATAAAAATAGGCATTTCAAATTGTACTGATTGTCATTTTGTTGATATTTCCCAAAGAGTGCGTAGGTTTCATCAGGTGAGTCACACTTAAAAAAGTGAGAACACTAGAGAAACATCATTAAATTCCTTCTTTGTGTGTGTGTGTGAGAGAGAGAGAAAGGGGGAGCTGTGTGTGTGTGTGCGCGCGCGCATTGGACTGTGTATGTGCATGTATGTGCATGGTGTGTGTGTCTGTGTGTGACTATGTATATCTGTGTGTGAGTGTGTGTATTGCAGTATGTACGTGTATGCATATGCATGGTGTATGTGTGGTGTGTATATGTGTGGTATGTGTGTGCATATGTGGTGTGTATGTGGAGTGTGTGTGTGTGTGCATGTGTGTGTGTGTGTGTGTGTGTGTGTGTGTGTGTGGTGTTGGTCTACCTTAATTCAAGAAAGAAATTTTAGCCGAAAAGACCTCATGAGCCAAATGAGAGCTATTCAAAGTGTTAAATAAAGCAGCAATTTTAAAATTATTTACATTTCCCTTGTTTTTATCATGATTAGATGCATGGACCTGAAATCCAGACACTGTCTTTTTCACACATCTCGATTATCTTGAAAAGCTTTACATTCTTAATTAAAAGATATGCAGAGAACAAATTAAATGCTTGATTTAATCATGAAATAAAGATAAGCTCAAAGTCTTTTTTCAATGTTTTTACTTTTTGAACATGAAACATAATTAGATCATTTCCCCTCTTCCCTCTCTTCTCCCCACTCCAACCCTTCCCATGGACCCTGTGAGACTCATGGGCTTTATTTATCTGTCAACACACACACACACACACACACAACCTGTCCAACCCATATATTTTTATTTGTGTGTATATTGCTTCTTGCTGGCCACTTAGTATTACATAACCAATTTAGAGGGTCTTCCCTGGGAGCTACTATTTCTCCTGCTCTCTGCATTCCTCAGTTCTCTGTAGCTCCTTGTGCAAGATTGAGATGACATTAGATTTCACTTTTCTACAGTAGTGTGTTTACTGGTGCCGTCCTTTTTCTTTTTGATTGATGTTGATGAGAATTCATGGCTGTAGCTTCTTTGATATTTCTAGCTACTGTCTAAATATTTACCCTTATACTCACATGTAAGTATAGGTCTCATTTTTTCATGAAAGAAATATCTTCTTGCAGCAGACAGAGACCATTGCAGAAAGCTACAACAGATCAAAATGCAGAGAACACGTGAACATGGAGTGCTTGTGCCCAACAGATACATCTGCAACAGAACTCTTGCACCCAAGGCTCGGGCAACAGAGTGGAAGAGGGGTAATGGGGCAGGAAGATTTTAAGAGCCAGAGGAACTGCAAATTTGCTGTGAGATTTTGTCCTTTTGGGTCTGAGTTATTTCACTGAGGATGATATTTTCTAGTTCCATCCATTTGCCTGAAAAATTCATGATGTCCTCCTTTTTAAATAGCTGAATAGTATTCCATTGTGTGCATGAACCACATTTGCTGTCTCCATTCCTTGGTTGAAGGTCATCTGGGTTGTTTCCAGGTTCTAGCTATTACAAATAAGGCTGCTTTGAACATAGGGAAGCATGTGCCCTTGTGGTATGATGGAGCATCTTTTGGGTACATGCCAAGGAGTGCTATAGCTGGGTCTTCATGTAGAACTATTTTCAAATTTCTGAGGAACCTCCAGATTGATTTCCAGAGTAGTTGTACCAGTTTGCAATCCGTCCAGCAATGGAGGAGTGTTCCTCTTTCTCCACATCTTTGCCAGCATGTGCTGTCACTTGAGTTTTGGATCTTAGCCATTGTGGTTGGTGTAAGGTGGAATCTCAAGATCATTTTGATCTGCATTTCCCTGATGACTAAGGACTTTGAACACTTCTTTATGTGCTTCTCAGCCATTTGAGATTCCTCTGTTGAAAACTCTCTGTTTAGCTCTGTACCCCATTTTTTAATTGGGTTATTTTAGATTGTCTTTATTAATCTGGGAAGACAATGCTGGAATTCAAATTCCAAGCTGATACACATTTCAATTACAGCAGCAGACTTCTGTCAGCAGGCTTCATACTTCTGAGAAGTCATTTCTACCTGCCTTCTCTCCTCACAAGGCCCTTTTGGATGTAATCACACCAGGTCAATTACAATCAGCTGAAACATTTTTGCTTTTGTCTTACATTTACTACCATTTTATTTTAGCTTTCATGGCTGTGGTCTGAACCTCTCACCTATAACTACTTTTCTAAGAACCGTGATTCCTAAATGTTAATGGGTCTCAGAATCCCCCCAGAGAGTTTGTCAAAGCACAGGCTTGTATGTTCTTCCCCAGACATTGTGACTAGGTAGGTCTAGGTATGATTCAAGATGTTGCATCTCTAACAAGTTCCAAGGTGACAGACTATGCTGTTCCCTAGGGACCGTAGTCTAAGAATCACCGTCCTTCAGCAGATGTGATCATGCAGACAAGACAACTTTCCAACTCATTTCCCATGTCCTTGGGAAATAAATTCATCCAAGATGATCAAAGTGTGGAGTACAGTGATTGGAGGTACAGAGAGATAGTGGGTAGCAGATGTTCTGACACCCTGGAGAGGCAGATCAATACCTCCATTAGAGAGAACTGCAGAGAAATGATAAGGGTTAGTGCTGGGTTGACTCAGAAGCTCCATGAGCCAACGGACCAGAGAATGGCAACAAGTTCTTCTACGCACCCGCCTTTGCCCATCGCATGCTTACTGCTGAGCTCCCACGGTGGAAGCTCACTTGAATGGCTTTCACTGAACCCAAATTTGATAGAGAAAGCACTTTCTACGTGTTACTTGTCATCAGGCTTATCCTGAATCTTTGGCGGTGTCCATTACACAATAACAGTAATTGTATTTGTGCTATAATTTTTTTATATTGGATAAATCTTTGTAAAGGGCTTTCAGAGGTCAGCCTCAGTAGCCTTTCTTCTTGTAAATGAAGCAAGTCTGTTAAGCTGTGTCGCCTAGGGCTCCACTGAGTCACTGGGTGTAGAGATGAAATCCATTGGCACCTAAGCTCTACGTCTTATGCTTGAAACAGTTTGGTTGCCCAGTCACACAGTCTTCAGGGAGCTGGGAAAAGTCCTAAAAGAAATAAAAACCTAAGAGTTCAACAATAAAGAATTTGGAAGTCAAGACTGTGTTCAGAAACTAGATAAACAGAGAAATACCCAATAATTACCTAAGCTTTGAACCCAATACTGAATAGGGAAGCTGCTATTTCCACTTACAGTCAATATTGATAGATATTTGCCAGTCCAATGGCCATTTTTAGTTTCAAACAATTCTATTTTGTTTTAAGAAGATTGCTTGGTAAGAATAACTGTCAAAAAGTTAAGGTTTTAGCTACTTACTTCCAGTCTATTCCAGATACCAGTAGCCATCACAGACTTTCTTTCTTTCTTTCTTTCTTTCTTTCTTTCTTTCTTTCTTTCTTTCTTTCTTTCTTTCTTTCTCTTTCTTTCTTTCTCTTTCTTTCTTTCTTCCTTCCTTCCTTCTTTTCTTTCTTTCTTTCTTTCTTTCTTTTATTTTCTTTTATTTTCTTTCTTTCTTTTTTTTTTTTTTTTTATTTTTCGAAACAGGGTTTCTCTGTATAGCCCTGGCTGTCCTGGAACTCACTCTGTAGACCAGGCTGACCTTGAACTCAACAATCCGCCTGCCTCTGCCTCCCAAGTGCTGGGATTAAAGGCGTGCGGCACCACTGCCCTGCTTTTCTGTCACTTCTTAACACTGTGGTTATTTATTTGCTTTCACATCTACTCTTCTCCACTCCAACAGCCTCTGCCTTCTTTCTTGCATTTCTCTCTTTGATGCCCCTTCCATAAAGTGATTACAGACTCGGAGCTCTTGGATCTCAGTGAGACAGTAAGAGCTGGGCTGGTCTGAGTCCACTACAGGACTTCCTTGGTGCTAGGGCCCTGGCTGTCCCTGCCAGCTTTAATCTGTAGGGCCCTGGCTGTCCCTGCCAGCTTTAATCTGCTCACAGGCATTTGGCCTGGTTCTAAGGCCAGTTTTCTCATGCAAAGTTCTTCCCAGTTTTATAATTCACTTTCTTGGCTAAGAGTAGCTGCACCTTCTGTTCTTTCAAAAACTGAAACAGTTGTGTTCTCTTTATCCTTTTTCATCCTTACCAGTTAACTGGCTAACTCTCTCACCCACACTTCTTTCTTCCTTTCAGCATTAAATCTATGAACAGCAATGTGTACCCCTAACACTTTGATCAATATTTTTGACTAGTGTCTAGAGCAGGATCTGCAGATTTTGTAAGTTAAGACTAAGAGAGAGACCATTTCAGATCTATAGAGCAAGTAGTACTGCCTCAGGACTCAGCTCTGCCTGGGTCACACAAAGCAGCCACAGGAGGAACAGGTTTGGTTCGTATAAGACTTCATGTATAAGCATTCATATTTGAATTTTGTACAATGTGTCAGCCATCTAAAATGTAAAGTCTATACTTAGCTTAAAGGACTTATGAAAGCAACAGTGGACCAGATTGGGACCATGGTAGACACTGCACCGCCTATCTTCCAAGTCATCACTGGGGTTGTTTCCCCAAAGCCTTGGCTCTGCACAACTGAGATGATTAACATTTTGCTAGACTTTCCCCATGGCAGCCTTCTACTTCAAACACCAATTCTGTGTCATTTTAGACCAGATTTTGCTGGTGTTACAAATAGCCCCCAAATGTCAGACCTCTAAAAGTTATAGCAGTGTGCAGCAGACCCAACTTCAGGGCTAACTTCCACTGCAAACATGAAGCAAAGAGAAAATTAGGATGTGGGTGAAGCTGTGAGCCTTTATGCCTTGGGCTACCTCTTCCCACAGGCTTCACTGCTCCCAAAATGTGCAGTAGACCAGCAGCATCAGGTCCAGGGGAAAGCTGCTGTAGTTCAGAGGTTGAGTGCAGAATTCTTTTCTTGAGTTCCTTGATACCTTGATTTCCTCCCCACTCTGGTAAGGATTTCAGCTGATTGCATGAAGTTCTTTCACATGAAAATGTGTTTTCTTCTTTATTCAAGGCTTACTGATTTAAATGCTATTTTGAAATTTTTTTTCACATCTAGGTTTCTGTTTGACCATGAAAACTGTAGCCTAGCCACACTAATGCCTAAAACGATTACTTACAACTGTATGCTAGGCACTGAGGACACTGGTGACCAAGACTGTTAGATTTGTGACCTTAAGTGATACAGACAGTACAGGTTACTAGAGCAAAACTGAACTAACACAAAATGAGTATAGGGAAATGTATGCGTGTACCTTAAGTATAGAGAGCATGAGGACTGGGCCAGTGAACCAAGGCGTTAGCCTAATAGTACCCGAAGGGCATAGATGCCCAAGGCCCAGATATTGTAGCCTCTCCTTAATACCACGCTCTATGAGGCATCTTTGTAAATATACTGCTCAGTATGGTTATTTGCTACACACATACAGACTTAGAAGCACACATAGACTAACTGTTCAGTGTGGCAGCTGTTTCTCTCTTCCTACTTCTTTTGGCTATGTCTTAACTGTTTATTTGTTTGTTTGTTTGTTTGTTTGTTTTCTACTGGCACCATTTATTTGAGACTCAATAAAAACAAAAAGAATCCAAATCATATGTTCCTGAGAATGTATCATTCAATGTTTCTACCATGACTTGGCCAACATTGCCCTTGTGACAGGACAGCACAGTCAAATCTTTCTTCCAAGGTGTAGATTAATGACTTCATTTCCAGATGTAAGACCCTGTATCATTACTGGTCTACTCAAGTTAGCCTGGCATGATGTGGAAGTCATCGATCAACACAGTGCCCAGAAGCCTTTCCCAGATTTATCTTAATACCTTTAGGATCCACAGGGAAATAGAAATGTTATGTTGGCCATGAGTTGGACAACAGTTCAAGAATTACTCAAGAATCAAAATTAACTTGCTCCTGGGAGTCTAGAGAGGGAAATATTTGTTAGGATAATCCACCAGGCAGAATAGTATATTTCAAATACTGAACACTAATTGAGAGTTTATTCTCTGTTGTTTCTTATGTAGGCAATGCATATTTCATCTTGTCCTGATGCTAAATGTCTTAGTCTTCAGCCATTCATCACCTTCTCTTCAATTGCTATGCTTCTGTTCTGGTTCCCAGCCTATGCTCTCAATGCTGTGACTTCTCTCTAAGTCCTAATCTCATTCCTTATTTCAATTTTGTTTGTATTTACCAGGGACTATATCTTAAAAATAGTATGTCAGCTCAAAGAACTCACACACCAGTTCCTATCAAATACGGTTCTAAGTCCAATGCTGATTCTCATTTATAGAAAGGAAGAAATAGATATAACTCACAAATTTTGTATCTAATCTATTTATGATTCTTACATGTGATCTACTTATCATTATGCTAAATCAGCAATTCACATTCTGAGGGTCATGACCATCTGAAAATACTCATTTCTAATGGTCTTAGGAACTGAGACACTACTCAGTAGCAAAATTACAGCTATAAAGTAGTGACAAAAATAAATTTATGGTTAGGGGTTCCTAAGACCATCTGAAATACATGTTTTCCAATGGTCATGATGCACAGGGTAAGAACCACTGCCCTAGATAAACCCCAAATCATGAAATTGTTTTTGTGCTTAATTCTGAAACTACTTCCCCATCATATTGTCAATTATTTTAATAATTAGTAAAGTCCTTGACACCTTTGTAGATTTGTGAATTGATTTTTTATTATTTAAGTAATGAAAAGATCAAGAAAATGGTTTGAAGAAAGAGAATCTACTCTGTAGTCTTTCAACAGAACCACATCGCATTACAGGTCAGGCTACATAATTATGTTCGACAACCAACATTAGTATTCAATACACATCCAGGCTTTAATTAAAGGGGATATGAAAATTAATTCTCCTAAAAAACAGAATTTTAAGGAACCAGCTCTGTTCAGGAACTATATTTACAATAGACCTTTATACCAAGATTTTATTCATGACTAGTTCTGGGTTTTTTTATTGGCAAGACAAATAGCAGATATTGGGCTTGTCAATTAAGGGAGCCAAAATCAATATTGTTCAACTAGAAATTCTGGGAACACAGAATTTTTTGTATTTTTTTTTCATAATGAAAATTCTTCAGATGTTAGGATTATACCTTGTGTCTCTTTTTCCCTTTCTTTCATTGTACTTTGTTCATCTGCATCTATAATACTTAGAAGCTAGTCACCCATATAAAAGCACTCATGGGACTTTGCATGGATTAGAGAAAAGAAGACAGCTGCTAATGCATGGGCTCTAGCAGAGCAGACTCGACAGCCTAGCCAATCAGTCACATTGGCACAGGCAGCCATAGTAAGTAACGCTGTCATCAGGGTTTTCGTGTGAACCAAACCTTTGAAATGATCGCAGAGGTGTTGCCCACATGACCAAAGCAGAACAAATAGAATTGTTGGTAAAGGAAGTCATACGTGCGGCTTAGCTGTTTCATCCACGGCTGTTACTACAGTGATGACGCTGTGAAAATATTGTTCATTTAGAGTTAATCTCACTGAAAAACTGCTGACTTGGGCTTATGGTCCATTTCAGAGGATTTTCTGCTTCACCTATCAGGGAATGTCCTCACCTCTCCTACAGTTTGGCTTCTGTAAGAAGGTGTTCCAGGGCAGAGAACATTTTATGTGCATCGTTTTAGTGCTCCAGATAACCCAGAAGAACACATAAGCCTTGTAGATCATTAGCTTATTTTGATTTTGAATAATGCACCTTGATTCAGGAACACTTTAAACAGATAACCATCCCTCTGTGTGTAACACAACTTTAGAAAAAAATTGTAACTCATTTCCTACAGTAAGAAAACCACTTGATTTGCTTTGTTATCCTTTTAATTTGTTTTACACAAAGCAACACATTATATGTATGCCTTGTGTATGTGTAAATATACATACATATAAAGATGTATATGTATGCTTTTCACAGAAAGAAGCTTAATATCCTGCAGTAATGAGGCTACCAACTGCAGCTTAGTTGTGTATATATTTTGAAGGAAACAAAATAGAATACGTTTCGCATACTCCACACCGTCAACTGTGTTTTCAGCCTGTGGTTTTCCTTTTTCATATCCATTTTCATCTACTACCGTGCTGTGTCCTTAAACATTGGGTTGGTTACTTATCGACAGGTCCTCTCATTAAAGACTAAGTTCTCTGAGAAGAGGCACCTTTGTTTTTCCAACCAAATGTATTTTAAGCATCTATACTGGTGTTCATTATTCATTCACACAGTTGACATTATGAGACATAATAATTGCACGATGATAAGGAATTTCATATTCAAATTTATTTCACATAAATTATATAATCTACGTTCATTAGCCACAAAGTGCCAAGATATTTTTTCTCCAACGGATCAGATGTTAAATTGTTGCGTGTAATTTTAAAAATCCATGCTGGCTTTGGCTATGCTCTAGAATCAGTACCCGCCTCTTCCTCTTTGCCCGATGCTGAAAACGGCACTCTGGCCCTGGCTCTTGCAGCTGGCATGTTAATCTGCGCAAACCCGTTCTGGTGAACGCAAGGAGCTACTGCAGCATTGGCTACACTGACCACCAAAGACCGCTCCTTGGTCTCTCTCTCTCTCTCTCTCTCTCTCTCTCTCTCTCTCTCTCTCTCTCTCTCTCTCTCTCTCTCTCTCTCTCTCAAATGGAAAACACCAGACAGTTCTAACACTTTAAAACTAGCCAGATTGCACAACTGCTGGGCAAAGAATATCCTGTCCCATCTTCCTTGGCCTCCACAAGTTGCGGAGGTCACAAACTATTAGTGCACCGAGAAACCTACATATCTGCAACTTCTCATCCGCCTGCTGCCTGATCCGAATCCTAATCATCTCTCCTCTTCTCTTCCTGTCCTGTACCTTCGCCCAGCGATTAGCTTCTGCCGTCTTTATTATTCAATCAACAATTAGGGAAACAATCAGGAAACTCCCCCTACATTAAATATTTTAGAATTTCAGGACATGAGGTCTCTATACAAATATTCACCTCTCCTCTTGCAGTGCATAAACAGCTATACAATATAGGTTAAACAGAAACATTGAAAAGTTCCAATAAAACATTACCAATAACTGAACACAATTCCAAGTGTCATGAAATATTCTTTTTTCACCACAGCTATTCAGAAAGCAAAATCCATTCTTTTCTTTGAAGACTGGATTTTGACTCATGGATCAGAGTTTAACACTTTCTGTTAGAAGCCACACTTTTTTATACATCAGAGATGTGCTGCTATATGGCACCTCAGCACCTCTCTACAATGATCAAACAGTAATACTGGGAAAATTTAATGTGCTTAACACTACCTTTTTGTCTCTTAATGGAGCAGATGACTTCCACTGGGTATGATAGAATCCTGTGGCTGTATTATTAATATTCATTTCAAGTGAGGATCTTTTAGCAATATTCTCTTTGAAGCTGAAAATCTTTTTTTTTTTTTTTTTTTTTTTGTGTGATGGAACATTTCATTGAGCTGGAATGATAACCTCTAAAAATCTATGTACTAGAGCCCCTGTAAACAGCTATGTACTACAACATGTAAGAGCAAAGGACTCAGTGAGGACCACGATCCAGGACATGATCCAGGACATGATCTGACACTGTACATCGCCATGGATCACCACAAATTATCTGTGCCTCAAACCTCTGAAACAGGATTTGTGCTGGTGTTAGCCTGTAGATCAAATGCAGGCGAGTGAATTTAGAACACATATATGGTAGATATGCCAGGTTTATTAATTTTTTTAATGGATGCTTTTACTCCCCACCTCCTTTGTAGATTGTAGTCTGGTATATTAGTAGTTAACAGAGCATACGCAAAATCATTTCTTGTGGAAAACCAGAGAAATGTTTTCGTTTCAGTAAATAGTTAGAATTTAGACTTTGCTTAAGGTACTTCCTCCTTCCCATTACCACTGGTAGTAAAAGGCCCTGAGTCTGTTCTGATGGGAACTATATACATCCCTGGGTGAAGTCTGGCGAATGGCCAGCCTTCAAAAACATAAAGAAAATTCATAACACTTGCAACAAAGAAAAAAACTTAAATGCACAGAGAAGAAAAACCTGGTTATCAGTAAGAAAGAATCATTTATTGTAATATTTCTTATTAGTACAAAAAGAGAAAGAAAGAAAGAAAGAAAGAAAGAAAGAAAGAAAGAAAGAAAGAAAGAAAGAAAGAAAGAAAAAGAACAAAAGACAGAAGAAAGAGGAATAAAACATACTATGACAGACTGGCCTGAAATAGAAAGTTCTTTATTTTTATAGCTTCAAGACACATTATTTAATATAATTAAATGCTTACTGCAGGTCAGTGAATACATGAGGATTCTTGGAGATTGCTGCAACTGGCCTAGGTGAGCCAGCAGCCACAGGATACTCTCAAGCATCACAATGGGCTGAAGGGATTCATGAAACCCAGAATCCTGTAACTTAGTTTCCTGTATATGCAAGTGAGGTGTTCTGCCTTTTATTATTTCCCAGGCTTGTCTGTACATTTGAGACACTGAAAAGCCAATCTGAAAAGAAATATCCCTTAGCACCCTAAATAAATGTTCTCAACAAACACAGGTTGGCCAGAAGTGGGGCAGCAATGAGCTTCTTTCTGAGCAGGATGGAGGAAAAAGTGCCCTCGAGTTTGAGCTGAACCAAGAACGCAGCAAGGTCCTGGCATATCTTTACATGGCAAACACACGGCAGAAGGGAAGGCCACAGATGAGGAGCCAGAGTGAGACCTGTGGCTCTATCCCAGCACATGGACTGCCCGGAAATGCCCAGGCCGACCATGCTAAGACTTGGACTGCCCGGAAATGCCCAGGCCGACCATGCTAAGACTCGGACACAGCTCTGCTATAATGAATCTTTAATTAGTTCCTTCAATGGAGCTTGTTTCCCTCGAAGAGTCTTGAAACTCCGAATAAAGTTCATGATGTGGGGAAATTCATGCTGAAAGTCTACTGAATGCTTATTTTTTTTGAGGCACTAAACACTGGACCGTTCTTCTCAGTAAGAAGCAGTCATCTTTCTTACCTTTCCCCCTGGGTCCTTACAGTACAACTAAATGACACTTGAGATCTTATCCTCTGGGAAAAGAGATCTAAAGAGATTCAGAAAGACAGAAGTGTTCCAAAAGAAAGAGAAATAAAATATAATTCGGACCCAGAAATACCACAGAGGGTGAGCAGAGTGTGATCTCACAGACTTTCCCAAGTGTGGGAGGAACCAAGTGGTGGTGGCGTGAACTGGGAGCAGAGAGAAGTCACAATAACACAGTAGGTGTGGTGACAGGGCTCAAAGAAGTCTGCACTACCAAGCTACTATTTCTCTCAGTACTTCTAGCAAAATTAAACTCTTGACTGACAGATTCTCTTACTCAGTACAAACTTCTAGCTCATTTCTGCACCGACAAGCCATTCACCAAGCTGAGGGGAAAGGTGAAGACAGGTTTATCTTTGTATCTTCATATGTGAACCATCACCAGAAAGATAAACCTAATCCAGGTTTAAAAAGCCACAGGTAGCAATGCAACCATCCATCATTTTGTAGGCACAGAGAAATTCATCTATCTGTCATACCAAGGAATTTATGGTATAATTTGACAGCTTTTGAGTTAAGATCAATTATTGAGCTTCACATGGCAGAAACAAGTGGTTTGTGAACATTTTGAGTAAATGTGTTTGTTATTGCAATTGTGTGTTTATTTCTTCATTCCCCTTCATATCAGCAACTGAAAAGAGTGATATCATGAGTGTGAACCTGTAGATGTGAGGAGGAGGATTGCCTTCTACTGATGGAGAAGCCCACAGGGATGGAGATGCTGTGCCTTCATGTGCTCATCAACAATATAAAGAAAGCTAAATCAGTAGGGCTTGGGAAAGAGGAAAGCAGGGTATTTTAGAGGAACAAGAAGCTCCTTTGAGGCTTCATTGAATTGTATGATTTTTTTTCAACCTTCTGCAACTAATGAAACACTGACAGGAAATGCTAAGGGCAGTCCCTGGGTTAGATGGTGTCTACATAAACAGAACGCCAACCGCTCCTTGGTAAACATTAAAGTGTGTCCAAAATACTTCTGTACATTCGAATCTTTCTCTGTCTACTTTCACACATAATGTTCTATCAGTCATGTGTTGAGAATGTTTTCCCATCAATATGAAGACCCCTTCTCATCCTCACTGACTCTAGTCGGCCAACATACATGGAGGCAAAGGCATTTCCTCAACACAGAACTTGGGACACTGTCGGAAGCTGGAAAACAAAGACAAATTCCCCATCACAACAATGCCATTCCACTGCCAGATGCTACAAATGTGGCGACGGACAAAAGGGCGCCCTATTATGTGCAAAGGTTATCGATGCCGGTGTGCAGAACCCGTAAAGGTCAGAGGGAAGAGAGACAAGGCAAGGGTAGCAGGCAGGGTTCTAGAAAACCACCCCAGTGATTCTCATCCTACAGAATCCCGCACCTTATGGAAGGTTCAGAAGTATAATCATGAGTATCTTTTAGCTCAGAAAATACTTAATTTTTGGCACTTAATAAATTGAGAACAGTGAGTTTTTAATTTATTATTTAGCATATTGCTTGTAATTTACAAGCTGTTTGGTTTTTTTTTTTAAATAAAAGTTAAATTATAAGTGTTAAGAAATGAACATTAATTTGTGGACCATGTTTTCTTAGTACAAAATTATTTAAAGTGACAAAAAGAAACATTTATATTTGCCAGTTAAATAACAACATTGTTTATATTTCCCAGTTTTTATTATGCTCTCCCTGACTGATGAAAACTATTTCACTTAGATCATCTTTACAATGTGTCAATTAGCATTAAAATGCAGTTTAGACCGGTGTCAGTTGATAACCATAAATATCACCATTAGACATAGTCTCTTCCCTAATATGTCCATGACATTTTTTTAATCTAAATTGGAAGAGTCATGGGAAGGGATTATACATTAGTCAATTCCATCAGCTATAAAAGACTTCAAGTTGCTGTGGAATTTGGCTTTATCTTCAAGAGCATGGGAGGAACGACATCTCTACCTTCACTAAGAAGTCTAAACTAAACTTCAGTTTCCTCCTTTCCAAGGGTTGGTACCTTCACTTTTCCTTACAATATTCAGTTTTGTGTAGACGAAGTTTGAGATAGTCATTAATATATTTTATCTGATTATAATAGATGGCATAATACTTTCTAACCATGGAAGCAAGCTTAAGGGGGAGGTTAAGAAATTAATTTACTCACTCTTTTCAGCCCATAGACATTTAATAGCTTTCAGCCATAGCATCTAATAAATCTCAAATGTTGCAAGGAGTTTATTGCTCAGCCACAGTAAGACAGAACTGCAATAAAGGTGTGTTGTGACTGTAACAAGAGATCTCACAAGTTGCTATGGTTACAGAGCAGAAGGAAGGGTTTAATTACCTGTGCCCAACCTGCTCAGAGGAGACCTAACACTTGAGGAAAAACAAGAGGATAGTGGGACCGGTATTTGCAGCAAAGGGCATTTTCACCAGAAAAGAACATGATGTAGCAGTCTTGGAGGTGGCCCAGTGGGACTGAAACACTATATGCTCCTGTCTTAACATTCACCACCATGCCGTGTCTTCCCTTTCTTTGCACCTCTCTGTTCCTTTAGGCTGGAGCCTCTGAGTTCAAAGACTGTGTGATAACTTCTTTTGTGGCCTCTGCGGCAATCACAGTCCCTAGTCCACAGTTTAGGTCAATCCACAGTTTGAATACTATATAAAAAGGGTAAGTAAATGAATGAACCTATAGCACTGAAATGTTGATATGTCATCACTCTGAATGATAGTTTCTATAATTTTCCCAATTATATCTCTTAGCTTTCAAAATGCCATTTAAAAAGAGAAGACTATATCACATGCAATTAACTTTGCTTCTATAAGTATTTATGGAGTATAATTATTGCTATCTACGTTTGCAAGTACTATTTTCTCCTCAAATGCCTTCTGTCCCAGCATGCCATTGAAATTTCTCTGTTAAAGATCACACAAGCCCACAGTTTTGGCACATAATGGACCTACTTCAGTCCCTGTCAAATTAAACCAGACAGCTTCTAGCTCTGCATACCCATGCTGGGTTTTGGTTTGGTTTGGTTTGGTTTGGTTTGGTTTGGTTTGGTTTGGTTTGGTTTGGTTTGGTTTTTCATTTTTCTACCATCATTTAGGTTGTCTTCAGTTTGGAATGTCAACACATGCACACTCTACAAAACAACAACCAACCCCCCCCCACACACACACACCACCTTCCTAGTTTTACACCTCACTAACTTTGCATCCCTTGCACTTCCTCTGCCTCCCCTGTGCTGCCTGCCTAAACACATGGTGCATTGCTGTTATTGCATTTATGAAACCTGTGTTTCTCTGGCTGACTGTAAATAAAAGTTGTAGGCAGAAGAAACAGATATGTGTACATTTTTGTGTGCTGTAGCTTTACTGTCATCTGAGGTGGGTATCAATATAGTAGTGTTCTTACTGCTAGTAAGACTAATAAAAATAATTTAGGAGGCAAACAATAGGTCTTTGTGACAAAGTAATCATGTTTTAATGGATCAGATGGTAGTGAGATTTCTCGATGTTTCTCTATCAGTGGTAGCACCATGGCCAAGAAGCGGATAGCTGTGATTGGGGCTGGGGTCAGTGGCCTGGGAGCCATCAAGTGCTGTTTGGATGAAGACCTGGAGCCCACCTGCTTTGAAAGAAGTGATGACATTGGAGGCCTGTGGAAATTTCAAGTATATTTGCATTTTATTTGATTTTAAGTGCTCTTTTGTAAAGTTAACAATGTAAAAGGTTCCAACAAAGGAAACAAAGCACACCACATAATCAGGGTCAATTAGTGACCCCAATCTTTGTGCTAAGTCATTGAGTGAGGACATCTGTAGATATGTGTCAACTTTGAATGAGGAATGAGACTTGGAAGATTGTATCCAAGGCAGCTGAAAGCCCTTGTGACCAACACAAATATTAGACATTAGTAAGGGGGTGGCGGCTAAGATTTTTTTCTTAATTGTTTAAATGTGCTGTTATTCAAAGTTAGAGATACCATAGATTTGGGCTGTAGGATTGGCTGGTGATCCATTGCTGACCCTCTACTATGTAATTTGATCTTTTGTCTTGAGGTAATATCTGCATGCTATTCTTTCTTAAATGCCCCAGGGCACAGTAGAGGTCTATAGATCTCCCAGTGTGCATGTGCACGTGTGTACGCGCCTGCGCATTTGTGTGTGCATGTGTGTTTTTCAGGCAATGGCTACTTTTTACTTCTAAGTAGCAAGAGACTAAATGCCTTGGAGGATGAAAACTTGGTGCTAAATGCCGAATAGGCTCCAGTTTCCAAGTGGCCATCGTCTTTGGTGCTTCACTTATCAATTATTGGACATGCCTGTGAAATTCAGGACTCATGGTCAATACTTTCCAGTTCTGCTGATCCTACAGAATCATTCTGATCACTAATCAAGGGTGGTCTTGTGGCATTGTGGAAATCTTTATTAGTGTGTTAAGTTTCTTCTATTGATCTGGGATTTTAGCCCCATTCAAGATACATATCAACAGCTAAAATATGAGATCTCTTCATTCCTTAGAGAGCAGTTATTCTGAAAAAGTAATTGGCATAAATGTCTCACAGGGATCTCCCCTTCGTGCCCCTGAAACAAACGAGTGTCTGAGAAGCGTTCCCACTCACTGCCAAACACCTCCCCATATGGTACTGACATGATTCAAATTCCCACATGGTACTGGCACGATTGAAATTCCTCTCTGCAACCTGTGGGATTTCTCCAAGGACGGCCTTAACACTCTCATTCTAAATATCCATCCATGCTGTTTCTTCTTTAATTTGAGAGTTCATTCAATCAATAAATCTTTTTGAATACTTCCTTTGTACAATGGACTTTTATAGTTGACGAATATACTAATAAATATGAATGCAAAATCCTCAGCATTAGGGAGAAAATGAAATAAATAGTATCGTTAATATCAGTGAGCATATTGCAAAAGGACAGCAGGAGCTGAGGGTTGGAAAGACAATTCCAGTAAAAGGTCACAGACAACTTCAACATAACGTGATTCGGGTACAAAGATTTCAAAACTAAAATGCCATCTTCAGAGATTTTCTGGGAAAGGGGGTTTAGGGGAAATTTGGGGTGCATATCTACGAGGTGGGGTCATGCCTAGCATGGCAAGGAGACTGAGAAAGCTCGCGTGATTGGCTTATAGTGCCCAAGGAAAGAAAGCTAGGATGTGGCTCTGAGGGCTGTGGGAGGTTGGCTTTTGTCAGTGGGTTTAGATTGTAGTAAGGACTTGACATACTGATTACGGAAAAGAGCAGCATTCTTAAATTGCAGAAGGACCATCCTGTTAGGTTGAGAATAGACCAAACAGGAGATTAAACAAATGTGCCTAATTTCAAAGATTCTCAATAATAAGATAAATATGATATTATGTCAAACTGTATCAAGATTCATGAGAGTTTAGCAATTTGTCTCATTTAAAATATGATATAATTCATCATACATGTTGATATCAATTACATTTCTCTTAACAGTTTTATCATACACACAAATGTTCATTAATATGCTTAAAAGGTTATTACATATTTTAATTGGTAGTTCCTTTCATTAATATATAAAAACATCTTGTTTCTTTAGAAAAAGAAAATGTTTATCTTCCATTTCATAATGTTGGTATTACCATTAGTATTAAATTAGCTATCTGTTTGATAGAACTGATGCATAAAGCTGCATGAGCCCCACCTAAACGTGGAGCGTGGCCATTGCAGGAACGGATCGTGTCTGTGCATGTGTCAGCCCTTCACACTTGGTGCAGCCTTTATGGCCAATAGTTGCCCAGCTTTTACCCCCTCAAGGTGCTTCCCATGTGCATTTTTAAGGGAACTCTTACTGGACTTCAAAATCTAGGCAATCATTTTGATTTTGTCATTTTAAAGACATTATTCCTTTTTCTGACATCCATCTTTCTGATTGAGTAGTCAGACATAAGATTCGTTGTTGATTCAATGTGATGTGTAGGGTTTTTTGTTTGTTTGTTTTGCCCTCTAGAAAATATAGGGACTAGGGGATAAGCATTAGCAGATGCTTGACAATCTATAAAAAGCAATGTCCTACTTTTTTATACCTGAAAATATTTTATTACCTTATAATTACAACATTCATTGTCTTGAGGGGTTTTCTCTTGCAGAAAACCCCTTCAGAGAAAATGCCTAGTATCTACAGATCTGTGACCATCAACACTTCAAAGGAGATGATGTGTTTCAGTGACTTCCCCATCCCTGACCACTTTCCCAACTACATGCACAACTGCAAACTCATGGACTACTTCAGGATGTACGCTGAGCGCTTCAGCCTTCTGGATTACATTCGATTTAAGGTAAAAATGTTGCAGTGTGTGTGTGTGTGTGTGTGTGTGTGTGTGTGTGTGTGTGTGCGTGCATGTGCACATGTGTGCATGCACATGCATGTGGACAAATATACTCACCTGTGGACATGCAAGAGTTATATCCAGCACCTTCTGATTTTCCCAGAGAAGGAAGAGGTTATCAGGGAGCTTCCTACATCAGAAAATCATCACAGATTGAAATATTTTGACAGTTTCCCTTGAGGCTGGAAGATTTTGCTCATCAGAACCGATTCTGATGGTGCATTATGGTGGCACAGTCCTCTTTCGAAGACATAACTCCAAATGTTTGTGAATTCAGAATAATAGCAATAGTGATTGAGCCAAATCATGTCTCGTATAGAACAAAAAGAAGGCTTATACCATACAGAGAGTATTTATTTATTTCCTACCTCTACCTATCTATGATCAGCACTACAACTCAAACATACGAATCCATTTTTCATTCCATGATGCAGTTTTAATTTTTTAAAATTCAAAACACAGGATTGAAAGCAAGTGGGCAAGCCTGGGCTAAAGAAGAAAAACATGAAGAATATTATCTCCCTGCATATGGCAATCTTCCTAGGAGGACATTCACCCCAATATACCACAAGGCCTCAACTGTTTCTATTTAAATATCCCTAAATATTGAAAATGCCCTCAGTAATGATCCTTCGGTGGGAGGACCAGGAACTGTATTGGTGTGGATGCCTTAGATAAGTGTCTGGTCAGGATCTGTAGGGCCTGAATAGGGGGATTCCACAGGAACTGTGAAGTGAGTCACCTGAATTTCCACCCTTATTCTCAGACCACAGTGAGGAGTGTGAGAAAGCGTCCAGACTTCAGTGTCTGTGGACAATGGGATGTTGTTGTGGAGACAGATGGGAAACAGGAGAGCCTGGTGTTTGATGGGATTCTGGTCTGCAGTGGCCATCACACAGACCCACATCTGCCACTCAAGTCCTTCCCAGGTATGTCATGAAGAATCTAGTAGTGACACATTTTCCAAATGACTTACAGGCAGAAAGGAGTGGGCATAAATGTTATTAAGTTTCATTACACTTCAGTGAATTATCTCTGATATCCCTCAGTAGCAAAGTGTTCATCCTCTGTTAACAGGAAAATATGAGCCATTGAACTACAAAAGCAGACACAACAACCCACACTGTTTTGCATATCATTGCATACAGCTTCTAATGAAGAATAAAAGTCAGCCCACATTCAAACGGTTTCAGTTTTATCCATTTATTTGACCTTAGCCTATTTCAGAAAAAGTGAAATTAATAAAAATGAAGCACAAAGACAAATGACAAGCAAACAGCTGGCAAACCTATAAATTTAGAAATCTTAACATATGGGGAAGGAACTTCAGCACATTTATTTATCATGAGTTTATTTTTAATTTTTAAGTGAAATAGAATTATTTATTTTCCCCTTTCATCACTCCAACTACTTCCATGCACCCGTTTTTGCTCCTTCTCAAAGTCATGGCCTTTTAAATTATTATTGATATATATATATATTGATATATATATATTGATATATATATTGATATATATCAATATATTGAGATATATATTGTATATATACATATATACAATCACATATATCAAATCACACACATATAATATATATTTTACATATATTTACACACACATCGTTTTAGGGCTGGCAACTTGGTATGGATAACCAATTGAAGGAGCTTTTTTCTGGAAATGAATATTTCTCTAGCTCAAAGCATTTCTTACTCACCTGCAGTCTGGGTGTGGGGACCACAGATTTCTCCCTTCCATATCTTTGGTTTTCATTAGCTAATAAAGCCAAACAAGTAGTTTATTACTCCCTTGTAGTTCTGCGTGGTACCCATCTCAAGGAGGATTATCTTAGCTCCCTATCTCCCCTAACTAAGTCCTCTCCCCTTACTCTTGACCCACTTGCCCTCTATTTCCATCAAATTGCTACCAGGAATCAAATAGAAAATGTTTTATATTTCAAGTTCTTTCTATGGTGTGAAAAATGGAGACAAAGTAAATAAAATTACCTTAAGTAGTTGCTCAAAATTCTGAGTGAATTAGACAAATAAAAATAATCCTTTTGCATGCCAACACAAATATCTGTAAAGTGAAAGTCCCTGGTTTTTTGAATTTTATAATGCAAAATATTCAGGAAAGTATTTCTAAGTATGAAATAATCTAAAGATTACACAATGAGATATTGTATCAACTTTCTGGTTGATGTTTCCTGGAAAAGAGGCATTCCCTACAGAGAAACATAAATAAGTTCACAGGGAGTGGCCTGGCAATTTTAGACAGATTGAGGGTTTTATGAAGCATGCAGCTAAGCCAAGTACAGTATCAGGTACTGGCACCAGGCACATAAGGCCGAGGAGAAAACAGTGAAGCAAAGGTGCCTAAATCCTAGAGAATTGTAAAACAGTACAACACCCAGCGCCTTGCTTTGTTATTTTTCTTAGAACTGTGAAATTAATACAGTAATGAATAGCGTCAGATCCTGGTGCTGTTGTAACACCTTTCATTTATACACAGTCAAGATAGATAGTTCTATTATTTTGTAAAGACTTTATAAGATCACCAGTCTGTATTTGGAGCCCATGGACTCTAACTCTAAGCTTAGTCCTCTGTTCCCTGAGCTCCCTTAAACATAAAGGACATTTAAAGACTTATGTGATCTTCAGTTGGCTGACTCAGATTTCACTTCTTGGTATTTCAGGTCATCCAGAACATAACTTTCTTCTCTGTTAAGATGTGAAAGTTCTCCTCATAATGACAAATTGTTCTTTTCCACCACAGGCATTGAAAAGTTTGAAGGCTGTTATTTCCACAGCCGGGAATACAAAAGTCCCGAGGATTACGTAGGAAAGAGAATCATAGTGGTTGGCATTGGGAATTCTGGTGTGGATATTGCCGTGGAGCTCGGTCGTGTAGCAAAACAGGTTTGTTGATGATCACTAATTTGACTCTACCAGTGGGGTCCTGTGCACTTACAGGTATCACCATGAATGTGAGCTTAGCCAGAAAAGAAATGTGGAGAAATCTAAGGGTCCACTCTCAGGATGTTTAAATTCACTCTGAGTAGAAAATGAATGTAAAATAAACCCCTAATATTAACAGTGGGAACAGGCAAGTAAATGACCTACCAAGGGACCTAAGGGTAGGGCACTAGATCACTAAAGCATGATGCTCCATAACTAATCTGATTTTTTGGTAGGATCTGCATATGAGGGAGAACATGTGGTATTTGTCTTCCTGAGTCTGGGTTACTTTCACCTAGTAAGACATTTTCCACAGATTTATTTCAGAGAAAACAATATAGATTTTTCAAGCAATTAATATGGTAATTAACTAATGAATTCAAATCCTTATTTACATATGAAGTATAGCTACATCAATATCCAGGACTATTTCTAATATGATACTTCAGTCACAGGTAGATAAGTGAATTACATTTTAGTTTTCATTAATAAATTTGGTGTCACATAAGCACCTTTTTTCTAGGGCTCAGTCAAAGTTCTGGCAAAGCACAGCGTAGTGGCCACTGCACAGGACTTTGCCTGTTATTCTTCAGGGATAATGGCTAACACTTGAACACTACAATGGGTAAACATTCCTCTGTCTTCTGCTGTAATTCTGCCTCCTAGGTATTCCTCAGCACCAGACGAGGATCATGGATTTTACACCGCGTTTGGGATAATGGCTATCCCATGGATAGTTCGTTTTTCACTCGTTTCCATAGCTTTCTCCAGAAGATACTAACCAGGGAAGCAGTAAATAAGTACCTAGAGAAGATAATGAACTCAAGATTCAACCATGCACATTATGGTCTGCAACCACAGCACAGGTGACAAAGGGCTTGGTGTGGGCAATCGTGTGTAGATACAATGGGCTTTTGGCTTTGAAGACAAGACAACTTTTGGCTCCTGGTTGATCTCATGCCCTTAAGAGTGTAAAGCACTCAAAATTGTATAATATACATTACTGCATACAAATGTGCATGTGCTTCTTGGCACAACTTGTACATTCTCATCCAATCACCAATCAGTTAACATTTGATGGATGTACATTGAAAATTCAGGAAAAAAGGCAACAGAACGCTCCTTCCTTCAATAGATGTTAACTGTACAGGTCAGAGAAGACACAGACATAGGTTTGTGCAAAAGCAATGTGAGATGCCATGGTGGATGTCAGAGCAGCGTGCATCTAGGTCCAAATTTGAAATAGTCAGGTTGGGGTAGAATGAATTTCATTATTGAGGTTGGGATAGAAGTTTCCGTGAGGTTCTCATGGAAGGGGACTACCTAAGGGCTCCTCCTTCTTTAAGAGTACCCCTGTGACTCCAGGTCTTAACCCATGAAACTTTCTTGATTCAAAATGTGTTGATAGCTTCTAGTTAACGAGCAAAAGATAGAGTAGGCTCAGGAGTAAGCTGAAATAAGAAAAAAATATAATAAAGAAATATACAAACAAGTTAGGTGCCCCAGAATTTGTTTATGGGATAGTTATCCTCAATTTCATATCTCAAAGATATGTTGAGGTGGTGCCATCCAGGGTAACTGAGATTAGATGATGCCATGAGGATGAGGCCCATATGAGGGCTCAGGGTTTTTATAAGAAGAGGAAGAGAGGAACCGAGTTAGAGGTTTTGCTGTCTTCCCCGTGGGGTTTCCTATACCACTTCAGACTATGCAGAGTCCCAGCAGCAAGGAGGTACTCACTAGGTGTGACTCCTTGACACTGACTCTCTATAACTCATCTAAATCAATAAGAGCTATATTTTTTATAAGTTACCCAGTCTTATATATTGTTGTAGCAAAGGCAAACAGATAAGACAACAATATTATCTTTCTTATATGAATACTTATTGTGTCCAAGGGTAAGTGTGTGTGTGTGTGTGCGCGTGCGCGCGCGCGTGCACGCACGCTGTAGATGCATGTTTGTGTGTAAGTGCTTATAGAGTCCAGAACTTGATGTCAGGCATCCCATGAAATTGCTCTCCACCTAATTATTGGTGACACGATCTCTCATTGAATATGGTGCACACTGATTCAGTTGGACTAGCTAGGCAGCATCTTCCAGGACCTTCTTGTCTTCTCACAGCTGTGATGGCAGGTACTCACTGCAGTGCCCAGGTTGGTGGAGGTGCTGGAGATGGAACTCAGGTCTTCATCTTTACACCGCTAGCACTTATGGACTTAACTCTCTGACTTCTTCACCCCCTCATATGGTTCATCAGAAGAGAGAAAAAATGTGATCAAACATATTTAGTGACCTTCTCTTCTGCTATGGATGAAAACGTTACATTCTATAATGAATGCATTTTAAATCTATAGAATGTCATTAGAACTATGGAGAAAGTAGATGAGGATATGGTATAGACTGTCTAGGGGTAGAACTAGGTGGACCCACTAGTAGGATGGTGGAGGAAGCAATTCTAAGCAGTGGTGTTTAAGTTAAGACTTAAAGGGCAAGAAGGAACCACCATGAAAAGTCATCCAGGCAAAAAGTCTGTAGGATTCCCAAGTGAATCGTTCTTAAGCTAGGAAGTGGCTAGTTACACAGGGAGGAACAGAAGAGAACCAGGAACCATGACAAAGTCAGAGGATCACAAAGAGGCAGAAAGAAGCCAAGCCACACATGGATGGAACGTGGACCAAAATTTGGATTCTGTCCATTTTTAGGACGATTGCATAACTTTAAGGAGTCCAGCATGCTCTAGCATACACACACTGTGAAGCTGTTTCTATAGTGAGGCCAATCAAAACATTCGTGATCTCATCTAGACCTTTTGGCAAAGGCGTGTAAATCCTTCAGGCTATAGTGTTGTTGGCTAGAGTCCCCATGCTGTGAACTAGAACTGTAACTTGTTCCTTTTGCACGCTTGCAACTTAGTATCCTTTAACCTACAACTCTCCATGTTCTCCTCCACCCCTAAAACCTGCTAACGGGCATTGTGATCTCTACTCTTCTAACTTTTCCACATACAGCATGTAAGTAATATAATACTCTTTTTCAGTATCTGGCATATTTTACATAGCATACTATTTTTCAGACTAATTATACTGTGACAACTGGCAATGTTTTCTTTTTTAATTAAGTTTTATTAGTTTTTAAAAGAATTTTCTATAATGTAGATTGACAATATCCACCCCACCCCAAATTCCTGCCAGATCCACATACCCCAAGCATGCCCAATGTAATGATTTTTTTAAATCATCAAGTCCACTTTGTGCTGACCATGTACTACTTGACATTGACCCTTTGAACTTAGGCTCTTACACCTACTAGACATGTGTTCTACTACCCAATTCTAAGACTGAATAACATCTTGTTGTATGTATGTATAATAGTTGTAGATTAGAGAAATGGACAGACAGACAGACAGGCAGGCAGGCATGTTTCATAGTGTCTTAATCGTTAGTCTGTGGATGAACACTTAAGTTCTTTATTTTGGGTTATCATGAGTAAGTCAGTGAACAAGGAGGGCAGATATGTCTTGACAGCAGTGAGTTCATCCCTTTTGAGTATATTCTAAGAATAAGGATTTAGGGTTAGTATAATAAGACTACTTTTTTTTAAATGTCTAGGGCTGAGAGGCAAAATGGTTCATTAAGGCTTCGAACAGTATATGAGTCTTTCTTCTCCATAGGTTAGATAAGTACCTAAAGATCAATTTTAAGAATCCCAAAGGTAAAACACTGGTGCATCCCGGGAAGATCTTTGTGTATGATTCTGCTAAAAGGCAGCACCCGTTCTTCCTGAAGCAGTGCCCTAGCACTGAGGAAGTGGAGATGGTGAAGAATAAACTGAATTCTGGCTAAGGCCATTGTGCCCAAGAAGGAGACAAAGGCTTTCTCTGGATAGCTCAGCAAGAACAAGGATATTTGCTAGGATTTTTCATCTTCATTCACAGAGTTGGCCCATTTACCTTATGCCACACACAGAACAGCCACCCAAGGTGCCTGCAGACACCAAAGGCAGCTTGTAAAATGTGTCAAAACTTCTTTACGTCTATAACCAGAATCCAGACAGATGATATATTGTAAAATCAGGGCAGGTGTTAAGAAAGTTGAGTGGAAAAGAGAAGTCATCTTGCATGAAAATACAAAGCAATCATAAAGAGATTCAAGGCTACAAAGAATTATTCTTTGGTAATTAAAAATACATTTCCCAATTAACAGCCAAAGCAGGTTGCAGGAAAAATGCTTGCTAGAAAGATGAAAAATTAGAATATAGAAGACACTCAATACTTCACTAAGGAACAGAAGAAAAGGTTCTCCAGATTAAAAGGGGGCTGCTGACTGCAGGATACACTATGACAACATACATGCACACAGACACTCTTCGTGTAAGGCCCTCGGTTCCTCGCATTTTCCTCTGCCTGGAGGAACTATGTATGACCAGCCATATGTTTTGTCTCCTGCAGGTTAGCCTTAGATTGGGTCTTGAAGAACCCAGGCATTTATAAGGACCTATAGATCTTTTCCCAGAACACTACAACCCCATAGGTTAATTTCTTAACCCATCTACAAACTTCACAGCCCAGCCTGCTCACTGGGTCATCCCTTATCTTATTCCACCAGGACACACTGCAGCCTCCAGTGATCTCCTCTAACATATTCTTTGAACAGGTGAGCCTGTTTCACTATGTCTCTCTTCAGAATTCTACCCAATTACCTCTTAGGGTTGTTTTGAGTGTCTCCAGTTCAACCTTTACACAAAATGTTTAGGTAAATTGTACCAATATGGCTCCACTCATGAAGAACAAGTAGCAGAAAGGAAACACACTCTGACTTTTGTTGATTTATACATTGTCTTAGTTAGGGTTTCTATTCCTGCACAAACATCATGACCAAGATGCAAGTTGGGGAGGAAAGGGTTTACTGAGCTTACACTTCCATGGTGCTGTTCATCATGAAAGGAAGTCAGGACTGGAACTCAAGCAGGTCA
>CM052711.1:25220554-25257625 GCA_028551405.1 Uromys caudimaculatus | reverse complement strand
CATTTTCTCAACTGAAACTCCTTTCTCTGTGATAACTCCAGCTTGTGTCAAGTTGACACACAAAACCAGCCAGTACAATTGACCCCTTGTCAACTTGACACACAAACACATCACCATTAAGCCTCGACCCTTACTTTCTTATTCATCCCCAAGATCTAAATAACTTTAAAAGTCCTACAGTCTTTGCAAATTCTTACATATTAACATTTCTGTCCCTTTTAAATATCCAATCTCTTAAAATTCAAAGTCTTTTTAAAATTCAAAGTCTCTTAACTGTGGGCTCCACTAAAATACCTTCTTTCTTCAAGAGGGAAAAATATCAGGCCACAGTCACAATTAAAAGCAAAATCAAACTCCAACCGTCCAGTGTCTGGGATCCACTCACGATCTTCTGGATTCCTCCAAGGGTTTGAATCACATCTCCAGCTCTGCCCTTGTAGCACACACCTTGTCTTGTAGGCTCCAGATGCCTATACTCCACTGCTGCTGCTGTTCTTGGTGGTCATCTCATGGTACTGGCATCTCTAAAACACTGCTGTCTTCTGCTGCAACTAAGCTTTACCATGGTGCCAAGCCTCACCTCCCTTGCATGACCCTTTCAGTCCTGGGCCATCAGTTGCAACTGAGGCTGCACCTTCACCAATGGCCTTCTGTGGCCTCTCACAGTGCCCAGACCTCAGCTGCTCTTCACAACTCCTTCATGCCTTCAAAACCAATACCACCTGGGTGACTCTTACACATTACCAAGTCTGGTCACAGCACAAGGTACAACCCTGGCTATCTCTGGAATGCAGCCTCTGTACTCTCATTAAACACTTCTCAGAAGATTTCACCCCAATAATGCTGGTCTCTTCTTAATCACTGCTAATATCTTAGCTCCAGGTAACCAGCATCAATAGTCCCAGCATTGCAATAGTTTTGCTTTAGTAGTTCTGGCATCTTATTAATCACAGCTGATTTCTTCAGCCCCAGCTAACCAAAACCACAGAATCTTATATCAAACTAGCAATGGCCCTGATAAGAGTCTTTAATCTTCCCTCTGAAATTTCACAAGCCAGGCCTCCACCTTCTGCACTGTTCTCAACATTATCTTCCAAGCTCCTACAGAACACCCCACAGAGCTTTTAACATCCCAATACCTCTTCTAGCTCAACATTCCAAAGTCCTTCCACTGTCCTCCCCAAAACATGGTCAGGTTGTCATAGGAATACCCCACTTCGCTAGTACCAATTTTTCTTAGTCAGGGTTTCTATTCCTGCACAAACAGCATGACCAAGATGCAAGTTGGGGAGGAAAGGGTTTACACTTCCATGCTGCTGTTCATCACGAAAGGAAGTCAGGACTGAAACTCAAGCAGGTCAAGGAGCAGGAGCTGATGCAGAGGCCATGAAGGAATACTGCTTACTGGCTTGCTTGCTTTCTCCTGGCTTGCTCAGCCTGCTTTCTTTTAGAACCCAAGACTACCAGCCCACAGATGGTACCACCCACAAGAGATCCTCCACCCTTGATCACTAATTGAGAAAATGCCTTACAGCTGGATCTCATGGAGGCATTTTCTCAACTGAAGCTCCTTTCTCTGTGATAACTCCAGCTTGTGTCAAGTTGACACACAAAACTAGCCAGTACACACATGTACAGCATTGGAAACTACACTAGAATGGAACCTACAGATTCTGCTAGAAAATGTATCAACCTCAGGCTCCTAAATCCACAAGAAGAAAAGAAAGTCATTTGAGTTTGGGTTCACAATAGAGAAGAATCAGAGCTGGTAACTCAGTAGAATAGAGGAAGAAAAAGGAGAAAGGTGATGAGAGACATATAAATATCTGCATGTGATTAAATGTTTATAGAGGTGGATAAAAAAGAAGTAAAGACAAAAAGAAATAAGAAAGGATGAAGGAAAGAAGGAAGGAATGGTGAGTGGTTGGATTAATGGATGGTGGCTGACTGGTTGGATGGGTGGATGGTGAATGGATGGATGGGAAGTAGGTGAGTGGGTGGGTGAGCAGCCAGACAGATGAATAGATAGAAGGAAGGAAGGAAGGATTGGTGGATTGATGGATGGATGGATTAAAGCAAGCAAGCTACAGCTCATTCCCTCTGGTGTTGGATGGATGGATGGATGGGTGGATGGATGGATGCATGAATGGATGGATGGATGGATGGATGGATGGATGGATGGATGGATGGATGGATGGATGGATGCATGGATGCATGGATGCATGGATGGATGCATGGATGGATGCATGGATGGATGCATGGATGGATGGATGGATGGATGGATGGATGGATGGATGGATGGATGATGGGATGGATGGTGGATGGATGGATTAAAGCAAGCAAGCTACAGCTCATTCCCTCTGGTGCTGTGTGTTCTAAGTGCCAGTGAATGGAGACCTCCCTGAATGTGGTTCACAGTCAGAAACTCTGGGAGTGATGAGCAAATTTATATAGGCCAAATAGTGACTACAGTGTCACTTCAGAAAATGCATAAAACTGCTGGAATTAAACTGAATGATCAAGATCCCTCTTAATTAAGACACATGTGCTTTTGTATTCTTGAAATATTATGGAAGCCAATCTACTTTTAAATAATGCATATCACATTTCTTCTGATCGTATTTTCCCATTGATTTAGCTTGAGACACTGCTTTACTATGCAAAGATTTAAATTTTAAAAAATTCATACCTGTCCATCTTTCCTCTTATAATTTATTTTTTAAAACCTAGATAAAGATAGGCTCACCTGCCTCAAGAATGTAAAATTAGTCTTAAAATTTTACTCACTACATTTGGAATTTTCAAATATTTTTAAGCATAAGTATTTAATCACTTAAGAATTTCTTTGCCCATGACGATTATAAGGGGGAGATCTAGCAACGCATACTAATCAGAAGCCCTAAGCCCTCAGGCTGAGTGAAAACCAGGTGGCCCTACACTCCTGTTCTTCACTCCATCCTGTAGATGTCCTCACACCAAACATCATAAGACACACTCTCGTACACAAGGCTGCTGGTGTAATGCAGCATACTGATTACAGTCATGTTTTTATTCATAAGCAGAAATGACACTAGGTGTTTATATAGTAAAGGAAATACATGGAAGCTAGTTACCATCATTTCTAGCTATTGCACACTGTGCATAATTGTATATGTTGGCTTTCACCTGCTGGGCAGACACACAGTAGGCTGCTTTACACCAGCATCACCACACACATGGGCAGTGGGCTACATTATGATGGCTGTGAAGTCACTAAGTGACAATTTTGCGATTCCAATGCAATTTTAAACACAACTCTCAGATATTTGATAGGTTAGTTTTTACCAAAACCTTGAATGTAGCAATTAACTATTTACTCTTCTTTGTCCTGATCTGACTATATATTTTATTTATAATCATAGTAAATCATTTCTCTATTTTGTTTTCAGTCTGAATCTTACCTCTTTAGAAGAGATTGTTTTTCAGTTGTTTACTAGATATCTCTTCTGTTCTGGAACAGCAGATTGGCTAGACAGTGTGATCAGGTGACATGACTTCCTCCAATGGTACTTCATTGAATATAATTCTGAGGAGACTAGTATGTACCCAGAAGAGGGCCACAGTCAGCATGTGTAGTCTCCACTCTCTTCCTCTGTCACAATTCCTCTCTGTAGAATGGCTTCAGGGCGTGGGGCTCAGTTAGTCAAGGCAACACTTTAGCTATTTTACAACTACCTGAGCAGGTCCCGGGATTTCAGGCAGCCTTCTTGCTACCCCTGCTGTAGATGCTTCTTACATCTGTTTTAGACTTTAATCTCCTTACAAGTAACAATTATCTGGTCCAAAGAGAGAAAGGAGGAAAACTAAAACTAGCCTATGACTTGTTTTCAAAAGTCCAACATCATTTTTTTCCCTAAAATCTAAAAAGTACAAATATTTTATAACAAAACAAATGAGAAACATCTGAACGAATGATATGATACATGTATATTTTTCAAGATAAAATATGACACAAAATACTTGAAGAAAAGTAGAACCGAGAAGGCCACGAAGTAGTCAGAGTACAGAATACACTCCAGGAGGAAGGCGATGGCTCAGTAGATAGAGCGCTTGATGGGCAGGCATGCAGACCTGAGTTTGAATGTTCAAAATCCATGTAAAAAAAGAAAGTTTAAAGCCAGGTATGGCCACATCCCGAATCCCAGATTTGGGAGGCAGAGGCAGGTAGATCCAGGAGCTCAATGGCCAGGCACCCTAGCCAAAACTTTAATCTTTGGGTTCAGTAAAAGACCTTATCTCAAGGGACTAAGAGCTTGTGATAGAGTGAGATGCCTTACATCCTTCTTTGCCCTCTGCCTGTTTGTGGATGCATGCACACCTGTGCATATATGTGCATGCATGTGTGTGAGCATGTGCACACACACACACACACACACACACACAACTCCTGTGTTTGCAGAGATAACTGACAAGGGCAGTTGCTAGCTTCAATCCCTTCTCCCACACCTTGCTTGCTCTTTCTTAGATTTGCTTAGACTTTTATTTTCTTACACAGACCGCTGAGTCAGCATCCCACCATCAGTGATGACCTTCCAAATCACATCATTTCCGGAAAAGTCCAAGTGAAGCCTAACGTGAAGGAGTTCACAGGAACAGATGCTGTTTTTGATGATGGCACGGTAGAGGAGAATATTGATGTTGTCATCTTTGCCACGGGATACAGCTTTTCTTTTCCGTTCCTTGAGGGTCTGATTGCAGTTACTGACAATGAGGTGTCCCTGTATAAGCTGATGTTCCCTCCAGACCTGGAGAAGCCAACACTGGCTGTCATCGGACTCATCCAGCCCTTGGGCATCGTCCTACCTATTGCAGAGCTTCAGTCTCGCTGGGCTGTGCGGGTGTTCAAAGGTCTGTACGCAAAGGCTGTGAGGGACCTGGCAGTTCACCCAAAGTGAATCCTCCTCCTCTTCACACTAGTTTCCTCTTCCTGATTAAACACATCTTCCTTTTCCTTTTATGGAAAATAATTTTTTTCTTATATAATATATCCTGATTATGATTGCCCCTCCCTCTACTCCTCCCAGTTCCTCTTGACTGCCCCTCCAATCCAGATCCACCTTCTTCATGTCTCTTATGAGAAAACAAACAGGCTTCTAAGAGAATATAACAATAATATAATGATAAAACAGAAACTAACATATCAGAATTGGACAAAACAAACAAATAAAAGGAAAAGAGCCCAAAAGAAGGTACAAGAAACAGAGACCCATTAGTTCACGCACTAAAGAATCCCATAAAACAATAAACTAGATACATATGCAAAGGACATGTAGGGCAAAAAGGGAGAAGAAAAAAGTTTAAAAATAAAATTCAAAATAATAAGTAAAAGCCAGGCATAGTGGTACATACCTTTAATTTTAGCACTTGGGAGGCAGAGGCAGGTGAATCTCTGTGTGTTAAAAGGCCAGCCTAGTCTACAAAGAGAGTTCCAGGACAGCCAGAGCTGTTACTCAGAGAAACACTGTCTTGAACAACTAAATAATAATAATAATAATAATAATAATAATAATAATAATATTTAGACCATAGAAAAGTGCTGTCGTGACATTAAGAAACAAGGAATTAGCCAGGCAGTGGTGGCGCACGCCTTTAATCCCAGCACTTGAGAGGCAGAGGCAGGCGGATTTCTGAGTTTGAGGCCAGCCTGGTCTACAGAGTGAGTTCCAGGACAGCCAGGGCTACACAGAGAAACCCTGTCTCGAAAAAACAAGAAACCAAAAAAACAAAACAAAAAAGAAACAAGGAACCTGCAAAGAGGCTGTCAAGTTTGTTTTCTGTTGGCCATCTACTGCTGAGCATGCAGTCTATTCTTAAGAGTAGTCTGTTTCCACAGTGAGACTTCCTTGGAGGCAAATAAATTTTCATTTTCAAGTGCTTATTAATTGGAAGTTGCTTCTGAGTTAGGAATGGAGCATTTGCCCACTTCTCCTTTCGGCTCTGGGATCCCTCCTTATACAGACCTGTGTAGGCTCTGCACATGCTGCCTCAGTCTCTGTGAGTTTATATGTGTCAATCTTCTTGATTTAGAGGACCTGATTGCTTGGTGCCCTCTGTCCCCTAAGGCTATTACACTCTTTCTGTCTCCTCTACAACAGGGTTCCCTGAGACCTAAGAGATGGAGATGCCCTAGATGGAAACCTCCCTTTGGGGGCTGGTATTCCAAGGCCTCGCACTCTCTGCATAATGTCTGTCTGTAGGCCTCTGTAGTTGTTCCCATCTGTTGCAGAAGGAAGCTTCTCTTGATGAGGGCTGATCATGGTCATATCTATGATTATAGCAAAATGTCATTAAGAGTCATTTTTATTGCTACATTTTTATTTATCTTTAAAGCAGTAGTATTTTGTTTTAACCTAGGTCCCTAAGCTATCTAGTCTCAGAATCTTGGTCACCCAAGCAGTGTTGAGTATGGGTTCCCTTTCATGGTGTGGGCCTTAAGTCAAATCAGATAGTGGTTGGAGACTCTCACAAGCTTTGTGTTTCCATTGTTCTAGCGTAATCGTGGAGCCAGGATACTATTGTTGATAAAACGGTTTGTAGCTGGACTGGTGTTTATGTTTCTCTTTGGGTGCATGCAGGGTTCCTTTCTGTATGAATGCTAGCACATAGTGGTGATGGCTCTGTGTAGGCACCAGTTCAACGTCTCCATGTTCAATGAGTTCTATGGAGTTGTCCTCAGCAGTGAATCCTTGCCGTCAGGGTGTGGAGAACAACTAATAGTCTTAGCAAAAACCTGGGTTATTTAGGGATTGCCATGGGACCCCTTTGGCCAACAACTCAATTAGATACAACCCAATCCCATTATTAAAAGCTTCACATGGTGACAGGAAATGGCTAGTTAGAGATCTGTCTCCTACATTGCCTGGCAATTTCACTTAGCTTTCCTTTATATGTATATGTATTCTAGGAAGACCCTATTGTACTAGGCTTCCATAAGACCCCTCCAATTACACTTACTTTTAGTTATCTCTTCCAAATCCCCTCTTGTATCCTGCTTTCCTCCTCCTCCCTACCTGATCCTCCCATTACAGCCATGCCTTCTATCCAGAGCTATTTTATTTCCCTTTCCTAGTAAGATCTATCTGCCCCTCTAGTCTGTTTCTCTGTACCTAACCTCTGTGGTTATGGATTATCATCACCTTAACAGCTAATATCCACACATACGTAAATATATAGCATATTTGTCTTTCTGGGTCTGAGTTACCTCACTCAGGATATTTTTTTTTCTAGTTTCATCCATTTACCTGCAAATTCCATGATTTCATCTTTTAATGGCTGAGTAGTACTTCATTGGGTAAATGTACTATATTTTCTTTATTCATTCTTCTTTTGAGGAAAATCTAGGTTGTTTCCAGCTTCTGGCTGTTATAAATAGGCAGCAGTGAACATGGTGGAGCAAGTGTCTGTGGTAAGATGAAACCTCCTTTGGAGATGTACCAAGAGTGCTATAGCTTGGATCTTGAGGTAGATTAGTCCCTATTTTTCTGAGAAACCACCACACTGATTTCCACACTGGCTCTACAAGTCTGCATTGCCATCAGCAATGGATGGGTGTTCTCCTGAGCTATAACATGCTGTACTTCTTGGGTGTCTAAGGATGTTGAACATGTCTTTGAGTTACACATTCTCTTCTTATTCTTGCGAATCCTGATACATTTTCACTTCCAGGGCTGAACAAATTACCCTCAGTGAAGGCCATGAAGGCAGACGTGGACCAAAGGAAAAAGGCCATGGAGAAAAGGTAAATAAAAATGCAGGGGCAAGCATTTGGAAACTTCAAAGAGATGGCAGGATGCTTAGTGTGGAACTCTAACTGTTCCTTCTGTCTGTCTCACCCTTCTCCGTCCCTACACCAAGTCCACCCCTCAGATTCCTGGACCAGTCCAGTGGCGAATTAGTGTGATTTATCCTCTCCAGCTCTCCTTAAATCTGCAATTGCACTCACCACGTCAGACTTTATCTTTAGTGGTGTTTCTTCTAGGGTCTCACCATGGAAGCTTAACCAATTCCTCCAAAGTGACAATAGTCTCTGAGTTTCAACACAACTATGTTTCTTACTGGCCTAAGGCTAAGGTACACTTGAAGACCCGAGGCAAGAGCACTAGTGGCTCTCTGATTACTCATCTCTAGATAACAATAAATAGAGAGAGGATTAGAAGCCAAGTTCTCCATCCCATCTATGCGTCACACAGCTAAGTGTTTTTGCTATATCAAAATCTCTCATTTAAAAAAAAACATCTCTCTTTTCATTATATGTGTTCTGGGAATCAAACTCCTATCATCAGGTTTGGTAGAAAGGTCCAATTCTTACAAGGTTGTCTCTGACTTCCACTCATGTGCACTGCAGCACTTACACACAGAGAGAGAGAGAGAGAGAGAGAGAGAGAGAGAGAGAGAGAGAGAGAATAAATAAATAAATGTAAACAAAAGAATCACTTCTAAGAAAGGTATCTTAAAGGATAGAGACCACTGTGGACGTGGTCTACAGTTCAGCATCCTAGTGCCAAAAAGCAGTGATGGTACACGGGGGATGAAAGCACATATTCTGTGTCCTTAGTTCCATTCAACATCTGGGTGGTGCTGGGTTTCTCGGGGAAGTTTGCTCCCTCTCAATTTCTTTACCTCTAAGGCAGAAATAGTTAAAGCTCCTGCCAAGTCCTGGAAGCTGAACCTTGCATATTCTGTCTCTGTGTTAAGGTATGTGAAGACAGCCAGGCACACAATCCAAGTGGACCATATTGAGTACATGGATGAGATTGCCTCTCTGGCTGGGGTGAAGCCCAACCTCCTGTTCTTGTTTCTCTTGGATCCAACACTAGCCGTGGAAGTCTTCTTTGGGCCCTGTACCCCATACCAATACCGTTTGCATGGTCCAGGGAAATGGAATGGGGCCCGGAGAGCCATCCTGACTCAGAGAGAGCGGATCATCAAGCCCTTGAAGACTCGACTTATTAGTGAGAAGAGTCACTCTTCTTCAGGTCTCTTTTGGATAAAGATGGCACTATTTGGCCTGACATTTCTGGTTACAAGTTTAATATACTTTAGTTATATTTGTTATGATAAACATGAATGAATGAATTGTTTAGTAGGGAAAGCTTGTACTTCTACTCATTGTAGATTGTTGCAAAGCCTTTAGTCAGTAGCAAACAGCAATCTCATTTAACACTGCTATAGCTACAGAAATGTTTAGATATTCTTTACAAGTAGTAGAGTCCTTTAAGATGGATGTACATTAACATTTATAAAACATTTTGAATGCACAAGAAGAGCTTATGTTTAAAACAGTCTTGAGATCTAATTTAAAGCTGAAAAGATTTTTGCATCCAAGTGGACTGTAACTGATTTGACCAAGGTTGGTTATATTTGTGGGAATTCATAAATATTAACTTTGCACTGATTTTATTGTCCACTTACTTTTTTTCCTTCCAACTCATTCTGTTCGCTTGTGTCAAGATGTGAAAGCTTAAGTTTAAAATATAGAAGTTTAAAAATATAAGTCAGAATGTTTTGTGTTTTAACTGATTAGCAACAATAAAGTTACTTTTCGTTTAAATTATGATGTTAAAAGAAAGAGCTAAAGAATAAAAAAGAGTATATGTCAGAGCTATCAATGACCTACTTTAACCCTATTTAGAAATAGGTAATTGCTGTGCTGTATTAAGACTGAACGAGATTTAAGTAGCAACCATGAGTACATGCTGGTTGCCTTGTTAGTTCACCAGGCTTTCTGACCACTCTCTCCCTGTGTGGGATAAATGGCTTTCTCACTCTTTGAACTCCAAGAATGCCAGAAGGCTTCTTTATCTCAAATGCCTTCTCAGTCCACCAACTATCCGAAACTGTTCCTAGACTCCACCTCTGCCATCTTGTTCTCCTGACTATAAAACCCGAAAACAACCATGGGAAGAAAGTGTGAAGACCAAGTGGGGAGACCAAGGAGCATGTGACCTTGCACCTCAGAAAAAGATCAGTAAGCAGAAGTCTCACAAGAAAAGTTATTCACCCAGAAATAGCTTACTTTCTCAACAGAGTAACTCAAATGAAGGCTCACTTGTTCTACTGAGAGGGAAAAAAATGCCCACATGCATTCCAGGAACTGGAAAGGAATGGAGAGAATTCTGTACCACAAGACTTCCACTGCTACTCATAATGATAAGATAATCATATGATTCGGTTACGTTTGACCACAGGAACCATTGACAACTGCCGGAAAACTAATTCTCAGAAGCTAAAAATATAAGACAGGGAACTTTGCACATGTGATTGAGATAAATTAAAAAAACAAAAGCAATTTCATGTGGGAATGAACACTGGAGCACTGGCTTCTCTCTTGACTCACACCTCACATTTATGCCAAAAGTACATCAAAGGGACATCATTTCTCAATTGAAAAAAGAAGACCTTGTTCTGTTGGCACAGAATCTGTTTTCTTCTGTGCTTCTCATCCTCATAATATCTAAGAGAAAAATCTAGAGGTCCTATTATGGTCTTCCATCTCTAGCTGTTCTAGAGGTCCTACTATGGTCTTCCATCTCTAGCTGTAGGTTGTATTTCTAATAACTCTTGGTTTTCTCTTCTGGGCATCCCTAAAACCTGTTTTATCCTTCCCAAGTGAACTACCATTGAGTAAGTTGAACTCTTTACAATCTCACATCTCAACAAGTTATTTTTCCCTTTGATAATCTTGTCATCTGTCCAGCTCCTCGCTGGTCTACCCTCCTCCACACCACGATCATGCTTAGATCTGAAGGGGAAAAGCTCACCTTCCCTCTCCCTTAAAATCTCTTCAGCTACAGAAGAGAATAGCTGTCTAGAATGGCCCTTCACTCACTCCTATGTCTCATTCCTCTGTGAAGGCATTGCTCTGTGATGTTAACTCCTGTACTCCAGGCATGTGTATACAAGTGCATTTTGCTCCACTTCGTATAGTCTAACCTATTTGGAAGAATCCCTTTTCTCTTTTTGACATGAAACGCTGTCCTTCATCTCTCACAACATGGTTGTAATCCCGCTCCCTTTAAGAACCATTATCTAGTCCTTAATTCCCCTGCCCTAAACAGATGTGATTAGAGGAAATTAAGAAACAGCAAAATGAGAAATTAACAACAAAAAAATTAGGCCCTCTGGGTAGGGTGGAGGCCTAGAGACAACCTCTGTGTGATGTGGAAAAAAAGACACAATAAAAAACTCTTTTCTAGATGTTAAAAGGAGAGGAAGGACTTTGGAAATCCACAAAACATATCTGGGGAAGAAAAAATGACGAGCGATACAGAAGAGTAAGCCAGGCACACCCCACGTATGCTCTGCCTGGCATACCTCAGGACATGCTCTGTCCCATGACAGGAGGGAAAGCAGAACCCCTACTTGTTTTTTATTTGTTTTATCGTCACTGGGAGATATTGGAAACTGATCCTTCAAGAGTAGGCTGACTGATAAGAATATACTCCCCACCACCAAACCAAAAGAGAGATACATGTTAACAGATGTGCGGACTGTGATACACAGTAAACATGAAAAATCTTTCAAGGTGATGCCTCCAAAGGTGGCAACCCTTCAACTGTAGAACTTAAAAGCACTGAAACAGACAAAATGCCAGATGAAATTTCAAAACCTTTCTGCTTTTAAAAGACCATTGACCTAAAAGAGAATACAATCCAGCAGATGCAAACGATACAGGACCTGGGGGTGAGGGGAAGTCAGCTACACAGGTGGAAAACTGAGCAACGAGAACGACAAAATCGGGTATGGGAATAAAATGCCAGCAGTGTGCAAAAACAGCTCAACAGAAGAGATTTGAGGGGCAGTTGATAAACTGTTGGAAACAAAAATGTAATAAATAAAATTTTAAAAAATGTAAAACATTGTCAATAGAGTCTACCAAGCTAATGAGAGAATGAATATTAGAGATGGAAGAAAAAAGTTGACACATTCAAACATAAAAGAAAATGAGTACCTGATTTTAGTGGAATTGCTTTAAGTTTCTCTCCATTTAGTTTGATGTTGGCTATTGGCTTGCTGTATATTGCCTTTACTATGTTCAGTTATGTGCCTTCTATCTCTGATCTCTCTAAGACTTTTAACATAAAGGAGTGTTAGATTTTTTCAAAGGCTTCAGCATCTAATGAGATGATCATGTGATTTTTTTCAGTTTGTTTATATGGTGGAATATGTTGATGGATTTTCATATATTGAACCATCCCTGTATCCCTGGGATGAAGCCTACTTGATCATGGTGAATGATATTTTTTATATGTTCCTGGGTTCTGTTTGAGAGTATTTTATTGAGTATTTTTGCATCAATGTTCATAAGAGAAATTAGTCTGAAGCTCTCCTTCTTTGTTGAATCTTTGTGTGGTTTAGGTATCAGGGTGGCTATGGCTTCCCTGAATGAGTTTGACAGTGCTTCTTCTTTTTTATTTTGTGGAAAAGTTTGAGAAGTTTTTCTGTTGTGGAGATAAATTAGTCAGACAAAAAAACAAGTTATGGAAGAAAGGGTTTGTTTTTGCTTTCAGTTCTGGAGGGGATTCATCCACCATCACAGGGAAGGGATCACAGCATCCTGTGAGGCTCCCATGGCAGTCAGGAAGCCGGGTGATCACATTTCGTCTGCACACAGGGAGCAGAAAGAAAACAGAAGGCACCTGGCAGTGATGTAACTCCTACAGCAAGACTCCACCTCTGAAGGGTTCTAAACATTCCCAAACAGCACCACTGACTAGGTAGGGACCAAGTGTTCAAATTTATGCATCCAAGGGGGACATTTTTCATGCCACAAAAGGAAAAATGAAAGAAGAAATAGGAAGTTGAAATAAAAGAGAGGAAAAAGAACAGGTAAAGAGAAGAATTAGGAAGGGAGAGAGGGATCAGTAGGAGAAGAAAATGAAAGAAGTTTGATAGAAACAGGAAGCAGAATGAAGGTAAAACAGAAAAGCTAATGGGAAAAAACACTTGGTAACAGGGCTGAAGAGATGGCTCAGTGGTTAAAAGTTTGCTGCTTTCAAAGGACCAGAGTTCTACTTCCAGTGCTCATGTGTAGCTTCTCACAACCTGCAACTCCAAGTCAACAGATCCAAAGTCTTCTTCTAGCCTCAGTGAACACACACACACACACACACACACACACACACACACACACACACACACATGCACGCACACACACGCACATGCACACTCACACTCACATAAATAAATAAAACACATCTTTTTTTATTAAGTAAAAAGTAATTACTCCACTTCTCTGTTACCTAGTTAGTTTCTAATCTTCCATCTTACCCTGGAGCTCCATTGCATAGACCTTAAATCAGCACCTAATACAATGAATTGTTTCCTCCACTGCTGGGATTCACAAGTACAAGAATCAGAGGGTAGAAATGAGAAACGGACCAAGCCACAATTACCAATAATGACCCATTAGCAAATATTTACCTCCTGTTCCTATGGTTTTATCCTCTGCTGACCTAGATATCTTTGTTCTTTAGAAAGGAATGCTTTCTCTCTGCAATTTGGTGTTTCCATTAAACTTGGATCAAGACTGATTTCCAAACACTTTGGAAATTACAACACAATCTAGATAAGACTGAAAATTACTCAGATTTCTCAAAAAAAAATAATGTGTAGATCATTCTACCAGTTATGAAACAAAACCTTCAATGGAAGTTGAATGGAAAAACCCAGTGAGTAGTAAAAAACTCTGTTCATTCAAACAGTAAATAAAGGGCTGCTATTGTTCCTACAGCTAAGAGTATCCCTGATAGGTCTGCCTCCACGACCTCTGCTTCTAGCCCGCTGGTGATCTAGGCCTGTTATAAGAAGTTAAAAATGGGTTGGTAGTAAGACTTTTCCAGATGGGCTTGTGAGTGGTCAAGAGGCTAATGTTAAGTAATTTTGAGCCTCAGGGTCCCCCAGTTGCCTAGAAAGAACATCAGATCTGTTTTGTTTTGTTTTGTTTTGTTTTGTTTTGTTTTGTTTTTGAGATTCCATGCCAGTAAACACATTTGAACACTTTCACTTCGCCATGTACTGGAGTTAAAACAAAATGTCCTGCCCTCCTGATGAATGTAGCAGGTCTGGAAGATTAATGCAGCCTGGTTTGAGGAAGGAGCTGGACGAAACCAGTGAAGCTCAGAGGTGTGCTGGCAGCTCCAAGCTCCTGCCCCCTGGCGCTGGCCTCACCAAGAAGCTGAGCGAACTACAGTCTGCCCTCTTCCATCTGCAATGCTCCACTGGACAAGACAAGCTGCATATGCAGGCATATTGTCCTATTTGGAGTACTTGAATAGCCACAAGTCTATGGATAACATTTTTATGGATGGCTGCACATGGAGCATTCAGAGTTCCAAGGAGTTCACTCTGCACTTCTCTTGAGCCTCACCAGGACACTATATTAGGCCAGATGAAGATCCTGTTATAACTGAGGTCCAAACACTTACCTGTTAGGATGTAAAACTTGGAGTAGTAATAGGCTTCCATATGGGCAGAGACTTTCTTCACTCTTAACACTGCCTAGTGTCTTTCCAATGAAAGAAATCATCTATGCCTTTTAGAGCACTAAATATATTAATTGCCCCCAGGACACCTCCACCAGCAGCTCCTGGACTAGATCAGAGCTTATACCATTGTCACTCAGGCAGCAAGTCTTTGTTCCCAAAAGGCCTCTCAATGTAGGAGCATTTCAGGGTTCTGACTTAGTGGCTCAGGAGTCAGGCTCGCTGCTGAAGAGATAGGTATGCATCCGGGTCCAGAGATCACCACAGGTATTGACAATGAGTAAATGATGACCTCATATCCCACTTATAACGTACAGCCCCAGCAAGGCCAGAGTCCTGGTCCTGAGAAAAACTTAAAACAAGACCAACCCTTTGAGTCCTGATTCTAGAGGCCAAATTCTAGACTATTCAAGTACTGAAAATAGAGATAATAGATTTGAGATAAGTGTTAGGTCTATGTGGCTGAAAAGACCAAGACTTCAGAGTACCAACCATTAAATCAGATTCCCCAAATAATCAAGAGTCTGAATAGAACTCAAGATGCCTGGAAGACTTTTTTTCTAGGCTGTTACCCAAGGCCTGGCACTGAGGGAAAATTTGTACTTTGAACCCAGAAAAGGCCTTTTCCTGGCAGTAGGCCTCTGTGAGCCCACAGATCCCACACTGGCTGACATTGACAAGAATCCATGGCCTGACAAGGGAGTACTAAGTAAGCCTGGTCTTGAAAGCTCTGTAACACTGAGTACTTGGCATGGATTTGGCAGTACCATGCCACACCTTGGATAACCTTTTGTTTCAAGACACAAGTTGTAATGTACAGCAAGAACAAAGTATTTCTTGGCGCCCAAGCTTGGCACCTGTGGCTTAACGTGATTTCATACAGATTCACATAGTGAAGAATGGACGTACACTGACCCAGTGGTTTAGAAATTCTAGGTGCTGACCAATTATGACCATGGTTGAAAGAATGGTACTATAATTGCTGGGAATATTCCATCTTTGTTTTGTTATGATATGTTTTGTGTGAATGTATTTGTGAGTATATGGCATAGATTTATTTTAGCTATACTTATCACTCCATCATGTACCTACTATTTACATAAACACCTAAGTGTTAATTCCATTTTGTGTCTGTCATAGCATTTAATATTAGAGACATCTGAAGATAAACAGCATCACCCAAGTATTGTTCCCTCTTCCTTTGTTAATAGTTCAGTGTTCTTTCCCTCACCTGAAGAATAATTATAGCACATTGACATGTTGGGTGAAGCTATTACTTTTTCATTGATTTTCACTTGTTTTTTTTAAATAAACTTTATTATACAAAAACATACAAATAAATCTCCCCCCTTTCTCACACACACACACACACACACACACACACACACACACACACACACACAAATTAAGCAAACTTGACGTCAATACGAGTTAATGAACCTCTGTGCAGTTAGAATAGCTGGATTTAAGATTAAGTACAGCTAAAGGACAAGCATTAGGTGACAAATTAACAAAGGGAGGTTAGTTTTACACCTCTTTGATGGGATTAAAGGATACCCAGCTGGTGAAGCACTATTCTCAAAGTTCGCTAGGCAGTAAATCAATTCCTCTTTTGTAGGATGGGAAATAGATATTTTGACATTTTATTAGAATGATTGCACTAATTCAGGTGTGTCTACGAAGGTGTTTCCTCACTGATGTGAGCCCCAAGTGCCCACTGAATTGGAAATGATCCAACTGGTCAGGGGCATAAATAGAGTAAATGTGCAAAAGAAAGACAGAGTTTTTGATTTTCCTTTACTTGGAATACTCTTCTGCCTTTGGACACCAGAACTCCAAGCTCTTGTGCTTTGGCATTCCAGCATTTGCAATAGCAATTTTGTGGGTGCATCTCCCATGTCGTGTCTAGAAGGAACAAACTGTCTTGCAGCAGGCATCCTGGTCCTCCTGCTCTTACAATCTCTCTACACCTCTTCTTTGATCTTCCGTATGCCTTCCGTATACAGGCTGTACTGCAGACATATCAGCTGAGGCTGGGCACCCCCCGGGTCTTCATTCTCTACATTATATGCAGCTGAATTTATCTGTAGTGGGGCTCCATCTATTGCAATCAGAAGCATCCTTGGTGAAAAGAGGTACACTTATCTGTGGATACAAGGTTAACTACTTAGAATACTGCTAATTAGAGGTTATATTGCTTTAGGAAAATGGTAGTAGTAGGTTCTCCTCTAGGGTTTATGACTTCACCATACACGAGTAGTTGGCTAGGTTAACAGCCACAGGAATAAAGTTCCTTCTGTTGAGTGTCCCTTCAGTCCCATTAGAGAGCTGTGGCTTCCTCTTATGATAAAAGTACCACTAACTGCACCACTGTGATGTCTTGCTGAGCAGGCCACTTGGGTCATTCACAGGTTCTAACACTGGGTAGAACTACTGATCACTTGTCTTCCATGGCTGCTTGCACTGCTCCTTCAGACGACACGAGAACTAGTCCTCAGGAGGAGGCTTACAGGTCAGTTCCATCTCAGTTCCTTCAAGATCTGTGTCCAAAGTGTAGTGTCTTCAACATTATTAAGTTCTTGCCTTTAAGTTCTGTGAAGTAAGCAGAGGCAATGGCAACTGCCTATATCGACTGAGGAATCTCTTGGACTCCCTTGGGCAACAATTCTAAAGGATATTTTCCAGGTCTACCACTGGAGTTTTTGCTGGTTTATGACTCCTAAAGAGAGCATTTTTACCCCATTTGATCTAACTCCATTTTTTAAAAAATTCAAAATTGTGTGCATATCAAAGATAATTAAGGAGAAGAGATCCTCAACCTGACGGGGAATGGGGGGACACAGAAGGAGTTGAAGTGGGAGAAGAAGAGGTGTAAATGATTTAAATATAGTTCTCATGTGTGAAATTCTCAAAAAATTACTTAAGATGTTGAAAGAATAAAAGAGAGATGTAAGGAGAACATAATCAAATGGCATTTCATATGTACATGAAAATGTCTCAATGAAACATTGTGTAAGCCGGGCAGTGGTGGCGCACACCTTTAATCCCAGCACTTGGGAGGCAGAAGCAGGTGGATTTCTAAGTTCGAGGCCAGCCTGGTCTACAGAGTGAGTTCCAAGACAGCCAGGGCTACACAGAGAAACCCTGTCTCAAAAAACCAAAAAAAAAAAAAAAAAAAAAAAAAGAAACATTGTGTAACTTTATAAACTTGGTACTTTGTGCAACTAGTATAAAGTAACAAAATAAATATTAAAAACAAACTTCAGTTCTCTGGATTCCAGACTTCCAGCTGTGGATGGAGAGTGGCCATCTCCAAATGCCTGGCTTGAGGAACTCTGCCAGCCCTGCATGGTCTCAGGCTTGCTGTAGGACTCATCTGTGCACTGGTGTCTGCTGATTCGGACTGGAGACCTCTAACAAAGGATGTTGGAAATGACTCTGTGGTGCTTCATTCAGGACAAGGAATTCATCTTGAACAAACTTGTGAGGGAAAATTGACTTGTGCTTGAAAGCGTCAAAAGGAGAAGTTGGAGACCAATCTTTCTCGGAAGTGATTTTTGGCAGTTGTCTGGAAACATTTGCTTCTATCTGCATTGATCATGATTTTTTTTCTAAGAATGAAAAAGGGTGGGTCTTTCTAGGAACATGTATAAAGATCCTGCCTTCTTGTGGAAAAAAAAAAAAAAGGACAAGGCTAATATAAAAGAGGATTGAGCACAAGAGGGAACTAACAGCAGCCCAGCTCCTTTACAGGGAGAAGCCACCCAGGAAGGGGCCCACAGGCACTGGCCAAGGAAAGCTGGCTGCAGCTCTGCTCACAGTCCCTGGGCACACCTGGGTACGGAAGCACCCAGCCTGAGGGACCAAGGACAGAAAAATCATCACTGCTGAATCCAGTAAAAGGACAACTTTACTCCTCAACGACTGTAAGTTGGACACTGTACTTTGGGGACACCAAGGTATTGTGCTTAGTAGCCACTTCCATAGGTTTTTCTGCCTTCCTCTGTCTCCTCTTCCCTAAATTCATATTGCATTGATTTCGGCCACTTTTCTCCAACTGCAAAATTATAGCTCAGTATTGCCAGTATTTCTCGATCTAAAATAGTTTTTCTTCCTAGATTAAAGTATAAATTAAATGAATGCCAACTATATACTCTGGTGATGTAGCAGTTCTCAGCTTGGCATGTAGGTTTCACTATGTACCATCCTGACTGCTGCCCTGGTGCACATGGTTTCAACCAAATGTTCCTCACAATATATCTGTTTACCTTATGCTTGCTTAATACAAGGCTGTTTTATCAAAATTTCATATGGACATGAAATTAAGGAAAAAGGGAGAGCAGAAACGACAGCTAATGGAATGAAAAGAACAGATACAAGCAGGTAGGGGACAAAAGATACAACGCCCCAGGCACCGTTCCTGTGTTCTCAGGGCCTGAGAGTGATGGAGACAACTGATGTAGGTGAAGCAGAAGTACCTTTATAATAGGAAAAGATACAACAATAAGAAAGCTTTGGTTCATTGATAACAGTGGAAGAAAATCTAAAATATTCATTTAAAAAATATATATAGAAGATCCAACAATGATTACAATTCATAAATTGTCTTATGAAGCAATGTGTTATATATAATGTTATATATGTATATGTTACTTTTTAAATCTATATTTATTACTTTATATAAATATATACGTGTTACATTTTAAACACATATATTATATATAAAATCACTTACTAGTTCTAATAAGTGAGAAAAAGAAAGAAAGTGGGGCATTAGGACAACACAGTGGCTTTATTTCCCGATGTCCATGCCTCCCTATTCACTCTGAGCTGCAGAGTCTGACTGACACTTCAACCTGAACCAAATTACTCTTTCTTCTTCCACTGTACTTTGAAAGCTATAGAGCTCAGAGACTGAATTCTTCAGGTAGTTTATCATTTGTATGGATGACCACTGTACATTTCATCCCCTTCAAGAACAAAAGCAAAAGCCTCAGATCAGGAGAGCCCTGATCTTGCTTCAGTTCCTAAAATAGACAGCGGCATTTTAACCCAGCTGACTAAGACCATTCCTTAAATGTATGAGGGCTAAAGAGGGTGCTCAGAGGTTAAGAGCGCTGACTGCTCTGCAAAGAACCCCATTAAGTTTCTAGCGCTTATGTGGCGACCCACAACCCCCTGTAACTCCAGTTCCTTGGAAACCAACACCTTCTGACTTTGACTGGCACCAGGCATGCAAGTGGCACCCAGACATACATGCAGGCAAAACACACCATACACATAAGTATTTTTTAATAGTCATAATGTAGAGTGAGAGGAAGAAACAAGAAGTAATACCCAAACATGGCCCTTAAAACCGAAGCACACTGGGAATCCCTCTATCAAGACAAGACTAGGAAAACCAACACTTGGCCTTCAGGAAACTGGACCTACTTGTCATCAAGTCCCTACACTGCCCTCTGGCACCATGATGCTTACTCTCAGGGAATAAGATGTCCCTACATTCACATGTCACCACTTAAGTGAGGGAGAGGCAAGGCGTACTCTAAAACATGTTCAACAGAGGAAAATTCGAATGTAGACTGAAGTGCTGAGCTTTATTTTGTCAGCTGTGAGAACAGAAGATATCAGTGAAAATTACAGACAGCTGTAGGTGGAAAAGATAATGATCTCTGTACAAAAGGAGAAATAAGCAGAAAGATACCAAAAAAAAAAAAAAAAAGATAGTCACAGTGTTCTGTGTGACTGCATACTGACAAGAAAGCAAGGAGGGCGGTGTCAGACAAGACAGAAGAGGAAGGTGAAGCCTGACCCACCAAGAGCCTTGAAGCTGGATAGAGATGCTGCGATCATATGGACCACATGTCAGAATTCTCATGGCTTTTTTAAAAAGAGATCGAGAATAGACTTTTCAATTTATTGAAAATAGATGATTTTCTCACATAATAGATCCTAATTATAGTTTCTCCTCCCTCTACTCCCCTGCTCCCTTCCCATCCAAAATATTCTTCTTTTGTTTCTTTAGAAAAGAACAGGCTTCTAAGAGCTAACAACAAAATGTAACAACAACAATAACAACAAAAAGTAGAATAAGATAAAACAAAACCATCACATCTTAGTTGGACAAGACAACCCAACAGAAGGGAAAGAACCCAAGTAAAGGACAAGAAGACCCACTCACTCACACACTCAGGAGTCCTGTAAAAACCACTAAACAGGAAGCCATGATGTAGATGTAGAGGCCCTGGTGTAGACCGGTGCAGGCCCTGTGCTTGCTGCTTCAGTCTCTGTGCGTTCGTGTGAGCTTTGCTCATGTTGATATTAAGGGTCTGCTTCATTGGTGGCCTGCACCTATTTTGGCTCTTATACTCTTCCCAACTCCTCTTCCTCAGGGTTCCCTGAGCCTTGAGGGGAGAGATTTGATGGAGACATTTTGTTTAGGGTTGGGTGTTCCAAGATCTTTCGCTCTCTGTACATTGTTTGGCTGTGGGTCTCTGTATTGTCGCCATCTGCTGCAAGGGGAAGCTTATCTGATGATGGCTGAGCAAAGCACTGATCTATGAATATAGCAGAATGTCATTTTATCACTATATTTGGGAGGGGTTGTTTTGTTTTTGTTTTAGACCAGTAGTATTTGGCTTTATCCTTGGTCTCTGGGCTAGCACTTTCTTTCCTCATAAGCATTACCCAAGAGCCCTAAAACCAGATGAACAGATACTATTGTTCACACATTCTCTTACTTACCTTTACATTTCTGGGTAGATATTAAAATAGAGTACATCGGACCTAACTGGGAAGAAATTGAGTAGATAATAGAACTAAAATAGAGAAGAAATAATACAACACTAAGACTCAGGACAATATTCCAACAGAAATTGGTGACAACCTTGTATACTTCATTAGTTACTACTAAGCAGATTATTTCATAGCAATCTTCACTGCAGAACTGACTGTTTTAAAATCAAATTTTAATAAGACAGTAAAATCTTAGATGTTTCTGTGACAAAGGATTACTAATCATCTTGAAATTTAGTGCAAATCTTGTTTTGACCAAATGTTCTATTAAAACGACCATGTCGCCATCCCTTGCTCCTGCAGGGGACTGGATCTAGGATCCTTATCAAAACCTTCAGGTGTTCACCTCTTGGCTGCGCAGCATCACGCATGCATATGCCCTATCCAGAAACTCCCACACGCTTTAAATCTTGTCTGCATTGCTGGTAATATCCACCAACTTTTCTAAATAGATTTTAGACACTGTTGTTCAGGGAATAATTACAAGGGAAAAAAATCTCTGTATGTTCAGTAGAAATGTACATTTTTAAGAAAACTTTCCATCTGTTGTTGTTTGAATATGTGGGTGCACAGTGTTCTGAAATGGAGAAAAATAGTTATATAATATATAATTAAAGTAAAATATATATGCTAAGATAATATAAGGTATAATAAAAGCAGTTAAAATTGTGGCCCCAAAATATGTCAATGCTAAAATGAAGGGGGTTGGACACAAACCCAGTGATGAACCTTGGCATTGTTGCTCAAAACCACACTGAAATAATTCTTCTTACTTCAAGAAACGATGGTGGTAAAAAGAGTTGCAGTGATTGGTGCGGGAGTCAGCGGGCTAGGTGCCATTAAGTGCTGCTTGGACGAGGGACTAGAACCTACGTGTTTTGAAAAGAGGAGTGACATCGGAGGACTGTGGAACTATGAGGTAATTTTATAAATATTTTCAGAATATGACAGTATCGGTGTGTACAGAGGTTATTTCTATTCAACTCAGAAATAAAACTCTGATAACATAAATTGTCCCTCAAGTGTACTCTCTAAATTAGTGATAAATCTTTCAATAAATTTGAAATTTCTTGTGGGACATGCACGATCCTATTCAGTTTTGTGTCCCTCACAGCCCCACATATAACATTTAGGATATTGATATCCAAATTTTGCCAAAGAGTTCTGGAACTCAAAGAGCATGTAAAATCTATTCTATCTCTAACAAACTCGTTATTAGTTAGTGTTTTCTTCTGTATTGTAAATCACTCTATTCGTTTGTGTTGTTTATTAGTTACTGGAAAAATGTGTCTCTACCAAGAAAGGTGTGCTTGCTTACAAACAGAGTCATGTATAGTAACTTAAAGGAGTGAGCCTATCTCAGTGTCTCCAGGAGTTATAAGGGGGAGGGGGAGTCTTAACTTGGGTGTGTCTTGATCACATCCAAGCATGATATAAGGTCATTAAGAGCAGTTCTTATTAACTCATCACTTTTGTCTTATTGTCATCATTATTATTCCTTTATATATTAATATATTTTAGGCTCAAATCATATAAGTATGTTACTCTCTATTACATTCTCTTAAACGAAATCCCCTCAGTTGTGAGACAGATTTTACCCATCGGTAGTTACTCATTGAATCTTCTTTGTATTATTTTCCTACTTTTTTCTCAGTTTGTGTTATGTGCATTCTTAGAACCTGCTATCTCTTTCCTGGTGTAAAATAATCATTGCTACTACAGAGTCAGGCACTATAAATAGAATTATAAAAAAGAAGCCTCTCCCCCCTTAGTAAATGAGTCTAATGGCCTCATTCTGCTGAATACTATCATAAAACCTGAAAATAAAATTGTGACTTTTGAAAGAAAAGTATACCAAACACCTCAGTTCTGATTCTTTATCATATTCCTGAAGCCAAAGGTCGATTTATTTCCTGTAGGAGATACCAAAAAGTGGAAATCCTGGAATATACAAATCTTTAACCTGCAATACATCCAAGGAGATGATGGCCTTCAGCGACTATCCCACCCCTGACCATTTCCCCATCTTCATGCACAACTCCAAAGTGATGGAGTATCTCAGGATGTATGCTGGGCACTTCGGGCTCATGAAACACATCCAGTTCCAGGTAAGGAGTGAAACCCTGCCCGCCGCCTGCACATTGCTCAAGGTAAAGTCTACACACAGAGCCAGCTGGGCCTGACAGTTTCAACCTGCATTTCCCCCGTGCCCCCATGCTCATGATTCGCCAAGATATGTTCGTCTTATCTACCCACCATATGAGCACTGTCCCAGCTGGAACCCAAATTCTAATCTTTGGTTCATTTTGTAAAGTAAAAATACATAGGTTCTAGAAAATAAAACCAATGCATTTTGCACTCTAATGAGCTGTGACATTTGGGAAGTGATGGTTTTAGGAACTTTATGTGCACACAACTCCTACCCACCTAGGAGCCATGTGCAGAGCTACTTAAACATAGAATTCTACGGGGGGGAGGAAAAAACTGTCCTAGAGCTCAGGCCTTGTTCTTTGTTTTCTAGACAAAGGTGTGCAGTATAAAGAAACGCCCTGATTTCTCAACCTCTGGTCAATGGGACGTGGTGGTAGAGGCCGAGGGGACACAGAAAACCTACATTTTTGATGGGATAATGGTTTGCAGTGGTCACTACGCTGAGAAGTACTTTCCTTTACAAGACTTTGAAGGTATGTCTTCAATGTGTGTGTGAGAAAAATCTTAGGATTCTAAATATCTTAATGCCTCTCCTATCATAGTCATTGGACAACAGTATTTATACAAAGAAGATACAAGAGTGGGCATCGTAAGTTCATAGAATAGTCAGGGAGATCTAGCAACAGAGGTAAAGACAGAACTGAAAACCAGAATTCCTCAGACAAACAAGATCTGAGAAAGACTTTCATGGATGAGGAAGCAGTGGGGAGAAGCCAGTAGATGGGCAATCCTGGAGAGAGCTCAGGGATTGGCTCACATTTAGAGTGCCTAGGTTGGGAGAAGCATGTTAGAGTTAATCGAAAAGCATTTCTCTCTCTCTCTCTCTCTGTGTGTGTGTGTGTGTGTGTGCGCGCGCGCGCGCGCGCGTGCGCACGCTTGTGCATATACATGTATGCATATGCATGAAGGAGAAGCAAGTATATAATCAGTCCTGCAGATCTAAAGTGACAAAGAGTTAGCACACTGAGTAAATCTTAAAAGGATATATTTTTATCAACTACTTAAAAAAAAAAAAACTCTGCTCTGATTTTGGTCTTGGCCATATAGCCACTGCTATTGAATGCTTTGTTCCCTGGAGGACAACATTCTGTCACAGTGGCATAAAGTCCAAGTGCAAAGAAGAGAGTAAAATAACATAAACTTAAAGCTTATGAATGAAATTTATCAAGCGGTGTTTCCCACTTCTGCTGCGACTTAAGGGGGTTGATTCTTCCTTCACAGGAATCAGCAAGTTCCAAGGCAGCTGTCTCCACAGCTGGGAGTACAAGAAGCCACACAATTTTGTGGGGAAGAGAGTGGTCGTGATTGGCCTTGGGAACTCTGGAGCAGATGTTGCAGGCGAGATCAGCCGTGTCGCTGAACAGGTTTGGGGTCATATCCTGATTTTGTCTTGGGTGTAACCTCGATCCCTGCAGAGACTGAGTCTAGACTTCCTCTGACTTTAGCAGGCATGTTCCCATTTGGATTGCAAGGGCATGTTTTTTTCTTTTTCTGCTGACTAAATATGAATAAGAGAGCACAGAATTCCAAAGTAACAACACTCCCAGCCCATAATGCACTGGAGTAGGGGGAGTAGCAATCCAACAAGAGTCAGAAAACTTAAAATTAATTACAGGTAGCTAAATGAGAAATCTCAAAATGAAGTGAATTTTATAGAAGACACTGTTTTCATATTAGAAATGAAGTTTAAAGAGCAATCGATGTACACAAACCTGAGTATTTAAAATATATCACTGGTCTGTGTGAAGGGAAGATTCAATGGTTTCCCAAAGACTGAACAAATAAGAAGGGAGGGAGAAGCAATCCTTCCTCTGCAGGGACTGTTGATGACTCCTAAGGGGCACAGGAGGGCATTCATACAAGTCAAGATTAACTTTTGATTCCTACTTCATAGAAAAGACACACGATTTCCAATACTGAGCACTTCATGGAAATTAAGTTAACCATGCCATGATTCTGAGATACAGGAGTCACTGATCTATGACAACGACATCACACTAGTGATTGTAACATCAATAAAAAGCTTTCTTTTCAAGGTCTCTGTTAAATAACACAAAATAGACCAAAAGATTTATCAAAATACATATTTGCTTTTTTTTTTTTCACTGCAAACATTTTTAGGGTTTTTCCAATTGTAAAAGTAAGAGAATTCCACTGTGAATTTCTGTTCCCAATTTTTGTTTTGATCCCAAACATTTTATTCATGCGCTTCTCCATCTCCTGGGCGCTTCTCCATCTCCTGGGCACTTCAACTGAAAGAGCTCACATGGAATCTGAATACTAGCTTCTAACACTCAATGTAACAACCTATTGTGTTGTCGTAGGGTTTCCCTATATTTTGGGACCTCAGACACTCCAGACATCTACTATAGCTGGAGCAAACGTCACAAGGCAAGTAGGCCCATGACAAACATTAAGTCAATTGAAATAACTTTCAGTAAGGGGATCTTTTACATTGTTGGTGGTAGTCTTCGTATATTTTATTCTTTTTGAAAATTGTTTTATTTACATTCCAAGTGTTTCCCCCTTCCCAGTCCTCCCTCCAAGAGGTCTTCGCTTTATGCCCCTCCCTTTTACTCTGAGAAGGTACTCTTCCAGCCCCACCCCCACTCCCCTCTCTCCCCATCACCACCCCTACTCCCCAGCTCACACACACACGCACGCACACACACACACACACACACACACACACACACACACACACACACACACGTGCGCGCGCGCAGATCTCCCTTCCCTAGGGCATCAAGTCTCTACAGGATTAGGTGCATCCTTTTCCACTGAAGCTCAATTAGAGGCAGGGAAAAGAAGATGGCTAGGGGAACAAGGCAATGTGGAAAGTTAATTCCATTTCCTTGAGAACTTAAAAACAAAGATAAACAAACAAACAAAAAAACCAACCAACTAAACAACAACAACAAAAACCTCCGAGGATCTGATTAGCAGCTGACACTTACTAGGCAACCATTCCTCTCTTGAAGGTTTTCCTCAGCACAAGACAAGGCGCGTGGGTATGGAATCGGGTTTGGGACCATGGGAATCCCATGGACGCCACACTCTTCACTCGTTATAATAGAGCTGTCCAAAAGGTCTGCCCCAGATACCTGATCAACAGAAAGTTGGAGAAGAAGTTAAATGCAAGGTTTAACCACGCCAATTATGGGCTGATGCCGCAGCACAGGTAAAGTTGGGAATTTGAAGCAGACAATAATCTTGAGTGACTGGAGTAGTTAAGTCAATTAAATATGTAAGCTATAAGGACATGAACGGGAGGAGCAATATCATTAATTCCCCACGGCATTTGTTTTAATGGGGAATATCCAAATTATTTCCTTCCTACTGAAGGTTCTTTGTGATCCCAGTAATGTAATGATCCTCAACCTTCCTAATGCTGTGACAGTTCCTCATGTTATGGTGGGTGACTCCCAACCATAAATTTATCTTTATTGCTACTTCATAACTGTAATTTTACTATTGTTGTGAATCTTAATGGAAATATCTGGTATGTAGAATATCTGATATGTCACCCCTGGGAAGGGAGGTCGTAACTCACAGATTGAGAACCCCTGCCCTGAGGAGTAAGCGTTGTGCAGCTGGGGAAGTGGAGACGTTAAAACTTTGACTTATTTGAAATTCATACACGGTCACTATGCCTCACCCTCCTGCTTTCCTACCATCCTCTGTGAACTACTGCGTGTTCACTCTCTAAGTTAAGAACTCTGATTGCATGCCTACCTTCAAACCCACCATCAACCAAAACAATACATTATCCATGTACAACGACCTCAAGCCCTTCGACCTCATCACCTGCACTGACTTTGTGTTCTGTCCCATTTGCGTGACTCCCAGCCTCAGCCAAGACAGCCCTTATCACTGAAAATTGCAATGGCTACAGACATCTTTCCAAAACTCATTCTGTACTTGAGAATCCTTAGCTTGCTTGCTTTCACCTCACTCAACACCAGCCAGTTCTCAGACCCTGCCTAGTCCTCTCATCCCGTGTCTGCCTTCTCTGTTTCTTATGACTTTGTGGCCACTTTTCCTCTGCTACTTCTGCTTCTGCTTCTGCATCTGTGTCTGCATCTTCTTTTTCTCCTCCTCTTCTTCATGCTTCTTCTCCCTTCTCCCCTCTCCCCTTCCCTTCTCCCTCTCCCTTCTTTCCATCTTCCTCCTCCTCTTCTTCTTCTTCATCTTCATCTTCTTCCCTCCATAAGACTTATAAGACTTGGTATCACCCATATATCTGCTTTTAGTCTCATTTCCTTTTAATCCTAAGTAGCTTACCATATTAAATTTTCAAATCCTATGGATGGAGAGATGGCTCAGTGGGTAAGGGTTCCTGCTCCCAACGCTGATGACCAGAAGTTGATCCCTAGAATCTACATGATGGAAAGAGAGAACTGACTCCCACAAGTTACTCTCTGACCTCCACACACACACTGTGGCATGCTTAATGGGCACACATACACATAAATAAATAAGTAAATAAATAAATAAATAGAATTGTTTAATTCCAGGAAAATATAATAAAGGTTTGAATGAATGAAAACAGAAAATCAACATTAATAAGTATCTAGAAGTATTCATACATAGTTTTATATTGAACCAAGGTCATATTATAACTTCAATTCCTTTTTAGGAAGAAATTATTCAGAATCTATGAGATATGTTTAATAATATTACTTTTGTACTAATATACTGACAGGAGAATGTGACTCCCTGCTACTAATTCATAACTCAAGCCTTCAACTGAAATTGACCAAAGGTCTCAGTGTCACTGGTCACAAACATTCTCATTCAAAATTCATTCTTAAATGTTGCAAATGTACCTTTTAGGCCTTTAAAAATATTAGCAACTGGGGCTAGCAGGATAGTTCATCAGGTAAAGACACTTGCCACCAAGCCTGAAACTGGAACCCACATGGTAGAAGGAGAGAATCATTTCCACAAGTTGTCTTCTGACCGCCACATCTTCACAAGTACACACACACACACACACACACACACACACACACACACACACACACACACATATCACTAAATAAATACATACATACATAAATGTAATAAATCAATAAATGGATAAAATATTAATGACTAATTAATGTTGACTGATTTTACATAGTATCAAGAGTAAATACAGCAAAAATTAACATATATTTAATCCAATCACTTGGGAGGGAAAATTAGGCAGATCTCTGTCAGTTAAAGAGTAGCCTGAGCTACAAAGTGAGTTCCAGCCCAGTCAGGTTACATAGTGAGTTCCTGACTCAATAAATGACTAACACACTTTATTCCTTGAAAAAATATTATTATCTAAAGATATTTAGTATGTATTAACAGATCTGACCTGGTGTTATAACATTATTACAGTTCTACAATTAGGAAAATGAAATCAAAATGTTTCATGGCTTGTCCAAGGTCTCCCAGTAGGTAAGAGACTGAAAAAGTATCAGAGTTCAGTTCTGAGTCAGACAACCAGTTCTTTACTAATGATCTATATAGCCTTCTGAGGATGCTGAAAAACAGAATAAAATTTGTTGAAGCTATGCAACATTTTCCATATGCTACTATGCTACTATGCAACTACATTTTTATTAAGAAGTTGTATACTCATCTCTTGATGCACAGAATTCTTGACCAGCGAACAGTTCTCAGTGATGATCTGCCAAATCTCATCGTTATTGGAAAAATGAAGATAAAACCAAATATTAAAGCATTCACCTCAACATCGGCCATCTTTGAGGATGGAACCGAGGAGAACATAGACGTGGTCATCTTTGCCACAGGCTATACATTGTCATTCCCTTTCTTGAGTGATGACTCAGGAGTCCTAGACAGCCAGTACTCCATGTTTAAATTTGTCTTCCCTCCTGAGCTAGAGAAGCCAACTCTAGCTTTCATTGGGATCCTCCAACCAGTGGGAGCCATCATCCCCACATCTGAGCTCCAAAGCCGATGGGTTGTGCATGTGTTCACAGGTATGTACTTGTCTTGCCATGAATATATGTTCCAAATTCTCTGTGATTTAAAAGTAACATAGAGGTCTACTTTCTGTTGATCTCTCTCATTCTATTAAATTGTCTGAAATTTCACCATTAAAAATAAACTACCTTGGGTTCCTCTGGAGGTTGACACTTCATTTTTAAGAGAATTCTATTAAAAATCAAAATATAAATTATAAAAATTTTAAAACCAAGAAAATCATAATGAAGGTATATTTTAATGTAACTGTTTACCAATCTGTTTCTTTTCAGCAGAAAACTAACTTAGGGTGAGGTTTTATGGATACAGAAATGGTCCAAAGTAGGAAAACAAACAAGAGATGAACCACCTGGGACACATTTCAGAGATGTAGTAACCAACTCCAAGCTTGTGGTTCATATCCTCAATTTGTTTCCCAAATAATTACCCAAAGTGATGCTTCTGAACAAAACAAATTCTCTAGTAGAATGAAATCAAGGTCAGTTTTGGAGAGAATTGCCTGGCAGTATCTAAGATTGAATCACATACAGTCTTCACCTGAAGACCCCAAACAATCTTGACCAAGTTTTCTTAACTTTATTTAATGAGTAGTCAGGATTCTTTCTCATGAGGACAGTTCCTCCTCAGAGTTTGACAGGCTGTGATGGATGTCCTTGCTGAGGTCTCAGCATTCTGAGACATTGACATGGCAATTCCCTAAGTGAGATTTGAATATGTACTTATGGAGAAGTGGAAATAGTGGCTCCTGCAACTTCTCTTATGCCATTTATTTTCTTAAGTTTCAGGTGAACCCATTTGGTGCTTATTCAAAGCTCTACAGCACAGCTCTATGTTTCTGTTTTCTGTATTTCTTATTTCTGTTTGTCCTGATAAATATGTTTTCTTTTGGTGACTTCCATCAAATGGATAATAATGATAATGACTATATGAGAAAGTAGTTTCACAATTTCTTACAATGTTTATTGTACTTTGGGTCTTTTCTGCATATTGAATTGCCTTTTGGTAAAGCAAATTTATCCAAAGAACTATTTTAGTACAATATACACATACAGAAGCACATACATCACGCATTGAACAATTTTCACAAATCAAATACACATACAACTATTCAACTACAAAGTAGATTAAAAACAAATGGAATAACTAAAATTCAGAGACACTGTCTTCATGCATTTCCAGCCTCACCTTTGTCCAGTGTCAACAAAAGAAAACAATGCTCGTTTCTGATATTTTCAGGCAGCTTTAATCTTTTTCCTTTGTGCAAATAGAATCATAGCTTATATGAATAATGGGGGCAGGACAGTTCAAGCAGACAGTGGAGAGATGTGGAGGGAGGAAACAAGTGGGTAGAGAAAGGTTTGGCCAAAATGAAGTGTGCACAAGGAAGATAAGGGAACCTATGGTCTCACAACACAAGTAAAAATATAGTAATAGGGGGTGGTAGAACACAGTAATCTGAAGAAGTTGAAAAGGAATGCTGGGAGAATGCACTGTGTGATGTCTGGCTTCTTCCTCTTAACACAATATTGTCAAATGAATCCTCATTTTACAGTCATTTTCTTCACTTAAGATATGGCACTTCATATTCTTCTCCATTCAATCTATGCATGTGGACAGATATGTGCACATATATACATACATGTGCACATATGTATGTACATATATACTTACAACTTAGAATTATTATGAACACTGATGCACGGACAAGAACACACATGTATTTCACTGAGTATGTTCCTTTTCATTTGGTATATTTGTAGAAGAATAATTGATGTTTCACAATGTCTGTATACATGTACAGTAGTAATTTAGAGTGCTACGTGAACTTTCAATTCTTCAGTTCTGTTCCTTTCAGACTTTGCACACTCATGTTTGAAACTGTATTTGAAACATCTGAGGGTACTTGTGTGTAGGTCATATTTTTGCAGATACTCATACCATTTGACACCTGGTGAAGCAACAAGGCAAACAGTCTATAAGTATCATGTCTGCTACTCTTTGTCTTGTCTCTCTAGCATAATTTAACATTCTTGTTGTATCTTCTTTGTCCATCACACATTCATACATACAGAATTTCTGTCTGCACTTACTTGCTCTCATTTCAAAATGTAGCTATTGCAGTTCAAGGGTCTTTTCCATCAGTGTGTACTTTTGAAAAGGACAATGAAAAGTAAGAGATGTTCTCAATTCAAAAGACAGAAAAGTGCATTTGGGATGTAAGCTCAGTGCTAGGCAATGTTCAGATACATGAAACTTTGAGTCAGGTCCCAGTTTGGGTTGAGGATCTTTAGAAGACTATAAAAAGCACCTTAAAGGCATTCATAGTATTCAGGGATGTTGAGTGTACATTTGAACTGAGAAAAGTTTAAACACTTTTTATCTTAAAGGAAAGCTAGACCACCTAAGTGACACCCTGGGCATGATGGCGTAAAAGAAATTCTCTTCCTTTGGAATTTTTTAAATACGAGGTTTTGATTGTTAATTTTATAGAGGTCTGATGATTCCATTCTATCTCAAAACCATTATTTTTGTTTATGTGTGTACCTTGTTCCTCGTGTCAACCCTCCAATGTTTATATATTGTTTTCTCAGGACTAAAAAAGTTGCCCTCAAGGAGAGCCATGATAGCCGATATCAACAGAAAGAAGTCAACAATGACCAAAGAGTAAGTAGCTAATTTTCTGTTAAAATAAATGAAACATGTTCAGAGGGGGATAGTTGATTTTGCTTTTTATATAGTTCGCACCTAAATGAACCCTAATATGATAATTTTAGTTCAGTGATATCATGTTGACATTTTTCACATGGGTCTGACTGTGGAATCTAAATCTGACATGATGAATTAAATAGCCAGAGAACACCAAGTCTACATGATGAGTAGGATGTAAACTCACTGCAGAAATAAAAATAGAGGTTAAAAAACCCTAGTACTGTGCCTACCAGATATACCAGTTCTCAGTATTTACCTAAAAGACTCCAGGCCAACATATCATGGAGTCAAGCTGCATATCAGTATGTATCGCAATCCCTAGTCACAGTAGCTAGGTGAGAGACACAATGCAGGCATCCAGGGGAATAGAGTGAAAATGTGTATTGTATTCACAATGGAGTTTTGGTCCTAAACAAAATTAAGGTATACCACTCTCAAGAATATAGATATAAGTGAAAAGGGTGTTGTATTGTATTTTTCTCTCATTTGTTGGTCCCAGACAGTACAGATACATACAATCATATGTGCTGGTGATAAAAACTTAATTTTTAAAAAACAGAACAAAGAAGGGTGCATCATACCCAGAAAATAGCATCCTGCAGCCCTTCTCTTCCTCTTCTGGTTGATCTGTTTATCATCTGGTCCTCCTGGGTACTCCCTAAACCTTAACGGGGGGGATACAAATACCCTGCTTAGGACTGAGCACTTAGCCATTGCTTATTCTCAGGCCCATGAATTCACCACCACTTGTCGCAAAGAGAAACTGTCGATCAAGGCTGAGTAGCAATATTTGTCTAAGAGTATAAACACAAATAGCTAGAAGGCAGTTTGGAGTCACACATGTTTAACTACAAAATAGTAAATTCTCTCTTATCATCTCAAAACTCTTCACTCATGGAGTTATGACTGGGTTTATAGAATGAGGCATGCATTTCCTCCTGTGGAGCAGGCCTTAGATCCGATCAGAGGGTGGTTGGTTGCTCCCATACCAGTCTTGCTGCTGTTATACCAGTGGGTAAGGCTTGCCTGGCAGGTTGGTGTTGATGTTCACTAAGGTTCACTGCTGGGTAAGACCAATGATGGCCATTCTTCCCCAGCAGCCATGAATTTGGCAATAGATGCTTTAGTACTTTGTTACTCAGCCTTATTACATTTATTTCTAACTTACTTGGCTACTTTTATTCACTTTTTATTATGTTTATCTTAAATGATACAATTTTATCTCCTCTCAACATTGTGAAAAGTTTTAATTTTTTTTTTTTTTTTTAAATTGAGGCACTATTTTTTGTTTTTACCCAGGGATAATTTATCAGAGTGGTTTCTTGTTTGGTATTCTTTTGTTTTAAGATAGGGCCTCATCTCATAGCCTAAGCTAGCTTTGGACTCACTGCATAGCCCAGGCTGACCTTGAACTTATTGTGATTCTGTTTCCTTGGCCTTCTGAGTACTGGGACTACAAGTAGGTGCCACTGTGCCTGCTTGCAAAGGGGCTGTTAATTCTCAAGTAGTTGAAAATTACAAAAAAAAAAAAAAAAAAAAAAAAAGTAACATGATTATCTAGGAATATCCAAAGGAAGAATTATATACAGAATTAGTACATAGAGAAGATAGTTTATGTAGTTTGGAATCATGGAGTAATCAATGGAGTTTCATACACTGCAACTTATATACTCCTTGATGATGCCAGGGGGAGTTGAGGAAAATGTATTAAATTAAGATTTGATAAATGTAAAACAACGAAGAAGCAAATAGGAGCAAATTATACTGGGAACGCGGGGACAACTTAACTGAAACCTGATGCTTTTGTATTTCCATTCCCACTCCAGCAGCTCTAAGAAAACTCTCAGAGAAACTCGCCAAGTACCGTTCATCGACTACATGGACGAAATTGCTTCTGAGATAGGTGTCAAACCCAACCTGCTCTCTCTCCTCCTCTGGGATACAAAGCTAGCCAAGGAGATTTTCTGGGGACCCTGTACCCCATACCAGTACCGTCTACAGGGGCCGGGGAAATGGGCTGGGGCTCGGGCAGCCATCCTCACTCAGAGAGAACGGATGCTTAAACCCCTGAGAACCCGGGTGGTTAAACACTCCCGGGCCTCCCTCTCTCATCTGTTCTGGGTCAAAAGTGTTTGCACTGTCGTTTTTTTCTTTATTTCCATATTAGTTATCATGCATATCACAAGTCACTAACCTCATATTGACATAGATATTCATGCAAATAGAGAGTAAACCATTGTTAGTTAAACCATAAGTCTTAGGATCCATTAAGTATAAGAAGAAACATGCTTATTAAGCAAATTTTACAACTGGATTTTCAAATGCACACAGATGAACTCCAACAATGACTTTATAAGGAGAGGTTGAAAGGGTACGTTTCTTACCATTTTACTCCAAACATAATTTGAAATAATTTGGGAAGTTTATATGCAACATGACCATGAAGAAAAATTAAAAGTGGAATGAATTTGGTTTATTAAAATCTTAGAGAGACTACTTAACCAGCAATAAACCTTAAAAGTACATTTGATAGTCTTAAAGCATCTTCCCCATTCTGACCCCCTAAAAAATCATAGCTGTTTTGAGCGATTGGTTGGTTGGTTGGCTGGTTGGTTCTTAGTTTTAAGACTTGGTCTCAGTGTGCAAGCAGTCTTATGAGGGATGATCTCATGTTCATGCCTTTTACTACCACATGTTGAGATTGTAAGCCAGTGCCAGTCACTGGGCACTGCTTGAGAAAGATTTATCAGAAAGATGTGACATTCATCAACTTACCACTTAATCAAACAGCACCATTTGTAAAAGTGCTACCAAGAGACATGACACATTGCAGCTCCTGATGTGATGCACTAGGAGCTGATACCTCATGCTGCTGCTAGAATGTTTAGCATGAATGAAATTAAGGAACAACCTGAGAAAATGAGAAAAAAAACAACATTCCCAGTAAATCTTAGCTGCGTTCCAAATAAAGGAGACTTCAATGCTATAATGATCAAGGAAAATATCTGAACACTAAATGACAATTCCAACATAAACAAGAGGATTTTAATATATACATGGTCTTATTGAATTAATTATGATACTGTGTGATATAATAGCATTATGTTTATGTAGCAAAATATTCTTATTTCTAAGAGGTAGGCAAAAGTAGGCATTAAGTACCATGATATGGACATTTTATTTGCAGTATAAGTTTATTTGTAGGTAAGAGATTGACATGGACAGAGCAAGAGACACAAAAGGAAAATGCTAGGGGCAGAATTTCCACAGATTGCGATTCTGGTTAAAAGTTGTGCAACTGTTCATAGCACTAATCTTTCAGCCCTTTTGTAAACTTGAGAATTTCAAATAAAAAAAATTTTAAAAAAATACATTTTCCACAATGATTTGTGTACTAAAATGAGGAAGAGATTTCTATGGGAGACTCCTCTAAGCAATGACCATATACTGTAGTAAACATATCTCTTGTGACAGACTTGGTATTGATGCTCCAGAACATTAAGACTGCAGGAGACCATTCACTGAGAAACAGTTTTCCATCAGTCATTAGCCCTTCTGTTGTGTAGCTATTTCCTGGAAACTGACATTTCCTTCCTGAATGGAGTTGGGAAGGGAGTGCTTTGAAGCAAAGCTCATAACACTGAAGACAATGAAACTTACAAGGCTTAGGAAGTTCCTGAAAAGAATGGCACTCACTAGCCCCCTCCCCAAGGTTATAAGGGCCCTAAATAGTAGCTGAGGAGAGGAGAGAAGACTCTAGTAGAGTCTTCCTGCAAGCTGGAAAGAAAGCTCCAGGGATTCTGGTTTTGTGCCTCATCAGTGGTGGTTTTGTTTGGTGAAACCTCAAACTCATCTCAAATGACTGGTAGAATTTCAGGTACCTGGCATACAGTGGTGTGGAGAAGAGACTACACAAGTTCTGTTTATATAACACTCTTCCTTGGTTTCACACTGAGCATCAAAGAAGTGTCAGCTCAGATTTTCTTCTTACTTGTTTCTCGTTATTACTGTCATCAGTTAAGGACTTCAAGGCTATAATCTTTAAGCCTTTTACAAAGAATAATTTTACTGAGCTATAGCAATTGAACCTATAAATCTACCCCAGTCTAGGTAAACTGCCTGCAGCTACAATGTGCTGAGGAAAAAGTAAACTAAGAGTGCTCAGTCCAGGCTCTCTTCATTACTTAGAGTCACAACAAATGGCTTCTGCCTTGAACCTTTGACACAGGACCTGGGTCAACATCAAACCAAATATTATTGAGTGAAGCAGATTGCATTACTTGCTCTTAAATGTAGAACAAAGTTTTGATGCAAGTCAGTACTTTTCTTCTCCCCCCTCAACAACCTCCCATGAATAGTACTACTCGTTGGCCCCTTCTTTGAAGATCATAAGCCTGGAATACATATAGACCATACTTAAAGCCACACCCAACAGCAAATCACAGATATTCTTCCATCTCAAGCTGCATGAATTAGAATTTGCCAAAAGCTTTCTTTTTTTTTTTTTTACACCAACTGCTTTTTTATTATCAAGTTTCAGAAACCTTTCACAAAATGGTTTTTTAAAAAAGCCAAAAAACTTTACAACCATGGCTAATGTAATTTTTTCCATTGTTTCCAGTCAGCTTCAAACCCACTGTGTGCAAAGCTCATTTTTCCATGCATCTAAATGATAGATACAGGCTATGAATTCTTTATTCTAGTTGTAGCAGCTTATGCAGGTGCAGCCAAACACAAAGCTTCAGGACAAATTGTACAAACTTTACAATGCTGGATTTGAGTTTAAAATATGAAACATAAAGTCTACACAAAACTGATAAAAATCAAGCAGATACCAGGACTGAAACTT